>JANHMN010000002.1:59251987-59294349 GCA_030674055.1 Rhabdomys pumilio
GAGAGAGAGAGAGAGAGAGAGAGAGAGAGAGAGAGAGAGAGAGAGAGCACATATCATGTGGGTACATGCCGTGGTCAGGAAACAATTTCATGAGGTGGTTAACCTTGCACTTTGCTGAGGCAGGTTTTCTCCTGTTTCTGCTGCAGCATACTGCTATGCACTCAAGGCTAGCTGGCCTACAAGCTTCTGGGAGAGTCTCTCTCTGCTTCCCATTGTCAACAGGAGTGCTGAAATTACAACAGCCCACCACCACATCTCACTTGGTATGTGAGTTTGAAGGACTGAACTCAGGTTGTCAGGCTTTCAAGGCCAGTGCCTTTTACCTGCTGAGCCATCCCCTGCCCTTTGATTAGGTTTTTGAGGAAAATGCAGGCTTTCTCCTTAGCTTTCACAAAGACCTGCAATTTAAAATGAATTAAGAGTTCTGGGCTGGGAAGCAGCTCAAAGGGTAAAAGCATTTGCTGCCCAAACCTGACAACTTGAGTTTGAGCCCTGGATTCCATGGTACAAGGAGCAAACCAACTTCTGAAAGCTTTCCTCTGATGCTGTGGCATGCATGCATGTACTAGTAACACATGCAAACACACATACACACACACACACACACACACACACAGATAAAAATTTTTAAAAAAAATTCTGCTTTACACCAGCCATGGTGGCAAGGGCTTTCAATCTCAGCTTCTTGGAGATAGAGGCAGGAAGACCCCAAGCTCAAAGCTATCCTGGACAACTTAGTAAGACTTGTATCAAGATTTAAAAAAACTAGTTTCTGATAGCTAAAACTGTCTCAGTTCCAGGACGATGGCTTTGTTAGGCCTTAGTGATCTATAGACAACCCCTTCCCCGATTCTTCTAACTCACAGGCTCCTCTCTGCCAAACAACCTTCTGAGATAAATATCAAGGAGCCTCCCTTCCCTCAAGGCTCTTCCTTCCTCCACCGCTCCCTGGCTAGACTCCAGCAGCTTCTAGTCTACACTGTTCTCTATCAAAATGATACCTCTTCTCATAGCTGATGTCTCCAAGTCGCCTACCTCACCCCACTTCTGCTCTGCTTTGTCTAATGAGCAAGTGGAGCCCGGTACCATTTCCCTTGTCCTCCAACAAAAGTGGCACCAGGAAATAATGCAGGGCCCAGAGAGGCAGAGTATGGGCTATATTTATCCCCAAAGTGAATGACAAAGAGTCCTGCTTCCTCACCGTCACTTCCAGGGGAAATGCCCAGCCCGGCTTTTGGGGAACAGAACGTGTGTTTCCCTCTGCTTACCCAGAACATCAGAAGTAGCGCTCAATGCATCAAATCCATTACACCCGGCCATCTTCCTTCCCCGAGCTCAGTCCAGTGCCTGTCAGTCTTTATAAAGGTTCAGCATCCCAACTCTCCATTTGGACCACTGCCCCTCGTTCCAAGACCGCAAAGGGTCTTGAGGATGATTCTCAGGATACCCTCCCCCTGCTTCTGTTCCAGCTCTTCTCATTCCTGATCTCTTTTTGGTGTTTGTTGTTGTGAGACAGAAATTTCCTGTGTCCTAGGCTGTCCTGGAATTCGCTCTGCAGTCCATGCTGGCCTCAGCTCACATCAGGCCTCTCACTACAGCCTCCCGAGTGTTGGGATCGCAGCATGCACCACCATGCCCAGTTCCTCCTAATACTGTACATGGATTGGGAATGCTCTAAATTGTATGTCTTTGGGATAGGTGTGTCCATTCTCACTCTAAGAGTCTGAACTGAGCTTTACCAAAGCCCTATGAGTATGGTAAAGTCTACCCTCTGCCTGTCACACACATATTACCATCTGCATAATCATGAAGGACTTAGTACTCATTGTTTTCACTTAGCTTCCCACCACCCCAGGAAAAGGACTCTCCAAGTGTGGTAGGGAGGATACTGCTTAAAGATCATACATTCAAGAACATGATAGACGAAGTCCTTCAGCATCCTTTCCCTTGGTTCTTCCAAGATCCTGGTGTCCTGATAACTCTCCTGGCTTGAGCATCGTGATAACACAGTAGAGTAAGAAATAGAAATTGAGAGTTCAGTCCAGGGAAGATATTAGTGAGATCGGAAACGACAAGCAGCTATCCAAAGGGCATATCACACCTAATTGCAATGCAGGGTGTGTCTGTGTGTGAGTATTTCATTGGGAGTCAACCCCCCCCCCCCCAGTCTCTTCGTGGTAGGCAAGCACTCTACAACATCCCTGGTCTTCTTTCATTCATTCGTTAATTTTTGAGACCGGGTCTCATTATGCAGCCCTAGATGCCCTAGAATTTGTTCTATAGATCAGGCTAATCTGAATTTGTTATATAGGTCAGGCTAATCTGAAACTGACAGAGCCCCACTTGCTTCTGCCTCTCAAATGCTGAGATTAAAGACATCCATTCCTCCTGGCTCTTCTTTTTATTTTGAGACAGGGTCTCCTTAAGTTGCCCAGGCTGGCCTTGAATTTACAATCTTCCTTCCTCAGAGTCCCAAGTACCTGGGATTGCATGCCTACTC
The DNA here is from genome assembly GCA_030674055.1 of Rhabdomys pumilio. Classification (NCBI taxonomy): domain Eukaryota; kingdom Metazoa; phylum Chordata; class Mammalia; order Rodentia; family Muridae; genus Rhabdomys; species Rhabdomys pumilio. The sequence goes on from JANHMN010000002.1 coordinate 59,254,488, forward strand.
CACCAGGCTCAGCTAGAATTGTCTGCTTCTTGCCATTACATCGTTACCTCTTTGAGGGCTGACCCCCATCTTGACACCATCAGTGTAGCTTCGGTGCCTCCCTTACTACCAAGTGGTACTGAGTAAATACATCTTAAATTACCCAGGAGGACACAGAGTTCTTCCTAAATCCTGTCCATGGCAGCTACCAAAGTGGGTTTAACCATTGCCTGGCATGTTAGCCAATATCTAACCTTACCTGCCATATTTCTCAGTGTGATCAGTTAGCTCTGAGCATTAAATAAAGAATATGAGAAAATGAAAAGGGGCTGAGGGTGTTGTTCAGCGGTGGAGTACTTGTCTAGTAAATGGAAGGTCCCAGGCTCTAGCTCTACTGTCAAACACCATTAATACTAAGAACACCACCTGTTATATAAATAACGCCACCTAGGCCAGGCACAGTTGTATCTATGGTCCCAGTTACTGGAGAGGCTGAGGAAGTGGGATTGCTTAAATCCAGAAATTTGTTGTGAGCCTGGGCAATACTGTGAGACTTTATCTCTAAAAATAGCATTATTGTTACTACTTAAAAATTTAAAACTTAATTTAAAAATAACAGTGGTGGCACAATTTGCCTTAATCACAGCAGGTGGAGCTCTGTGAGTTCAAGGCCAGCCTGGTCTACAGGGTGAGTTCCAGAACAGCTAGGGCTACATAGAGGAACCCTGTCTTGAAAAACAAACAAACAAAATAATAACCAAAAGTTCTTTTAAATGACCCCCTACTTGGCTGGACCCTGAGCACTGGGCCTTCAAGCTTGCTGCTTGCTCTGCTGGGATAAGGGCCCCAGGAATCTCTAAAGTTTCCTGGCCCTTCTCTGGAAGTGTATCTTTCCAGAGTTGTAGGTCATCCCTGACCACTTTGCTTATTCAGGTAAGAAAGGTTTCAGCCCATGGCTGAGTACCTTACAAGGTGGGGGTTGCTAAGGACTGGAAGCACGCATATCAGCTAGGTGGAGTGGCTCTTTGAAATGCCTGCTGAGTGAATGACTGACCCAAAGAAGGCCTAGGGTGTTATCATTAGCACCATTGTAGTAGCGGTACAGATAATAGCACTGCTAACACTGATGATGATGAGATGGGGTGACCTTGAATCTTAGGGGTATCTGATGTGAGGGAGAGCCACTCTGCTGGTTCACTGGAGTTATGTGTGGTGCCATTTGGTGAAGTTGTGATCCTTGGCACATGGATATAGACTCTAGGCCTCAGGGGCCACCAGAGGACATGGGCATTGCAGCTCCTCCTGGTACCCTGGCATAAGACAAGGGAACTTACCAGCAAGTGCTTTTCCTCAAACTTGGCAACCTTGAGCTTGCCTTGGTCCTGATTTTCCTGGATGGCCTCCTGTATACACTCATTGAAAGTGTCTAACTCTAGCTTTCGCTTTTCTTGCTGACTCAGGCCGTACTCAAAAATGTTCAGGCAGATGATGACAAATTTGTCCTTGTAGGTAAGTGGCTGTTAAGGAAGCTTGGGGCTCAAGGTCAGGCTACTAGGATGATGACAAACATGATGACAATTGCTTGCAGAACACACCATGAAAACACTGTGGAGACTACAGGTGGTCCTTTTGACAGAAGAAGAAACTAAGGAGCCACGAAACTAGGGTTTGCAGTTTGGAGCATTGGTGGTCATGGCATCTCTATCCTAAGGAACTCGGGAACAGGGTAACGGCCCTAGAAGAGACTTCCAGAGGACTTGGGGTGTAGGGAAGAGCTAGAAGCAGCCTGGCCAGCACAATGAGTTAGAGTACTTGTATTTTTTCTGTCTCTGATGTGGCACCCAGAAGGGCCCTTCTGGAAGGGGCCTGGCTGTGGCTCATCTGAGCGGAGACAGGAACTAGGTGGTCTAGGTTCAAATTATGGCTCTGATGCTGCTTCTGGGACCCACCTTAGCAACTGACCTCTCCGGGCCTCAGTGCCCTTGCCTCAACTAAGAACATTGAGGAAGCCACTACAAAGAGTTCTTTGGAGGGAGGGGTGTGGTGACATATACCTTTAATTCCTGAATTCATGGGGGCAGAGGCAGGGGACCTCTGTAAGTTCCAAGCTAGCTAGGGCTGTAACAGTGAGACCTTGTCTCAAACAAACAAAACTAAACTAAACTAAAAGCATGTCCTTGGAAAGAGTGCTAGGGCTCAGGCAGGCAAAACCCATAGGATCTTGGGGATCTTGTGGGAATGTGTTCAGGAGATGGAATGCCTTTCACACAAATAACTCAGCTTCACAGTGCTTATGTCAAGAACATGGGTCCCTTAGGAAGAGAGGTGGCCAGCAAGGAGAAGCCCTGTCTCACTCTCCTTGCAGTGTTTGGGTTCTGGGTAGATACCCACTGAGAAAGTTTCAGTGCAGCCTCTGAGGTCTGGGCTCTGCCTTTAGGAGCTCACTAAAGCTGGCCAAGAAGTTGGGAGAGCCATGGATGGAGGCTCTAACACAGGAGCTGTGTATGGCAGGAGCCACCACAGGGTCAGCCAGTCAGGAAAAGGACCTGTGAGACAGGAAAAGGACCAGCTGTACCTCATGACTGCTGCTGCCACTGTGATCTTACACACTGCAGTAACCTTCCATTCCTGGGAATCCTCATCTTTCCCAAATCGCATTTCTGGTTTCACAGCTTATTCCCAAATAACACTTCTTTCATTAGAGATTCATCTTTGTATTCTTTCTGGAGGCTGACACTGGTGTTGGCGGCCCTACAGACCAATCTGGGACTGGCTGTCTCAATTCTCAGCCCCCAGGTACAACCCACCCCCCATTCCCACCCATCTCCTGCTTACCACTAAAGCACATGGTTTGGTTGTCATGACTACTGCCACTATGTATAACAAGTACTGACTGTTTCCTCCTCGGGCTCTGACCAACAAGGGGACAAATGCAAGCTCGTAGGCCCCACAGATGAATGATCCCGTACAAATTGCTTAACCTCTGGGATTACTAATGGCGGCCACCTTGTGGGGGTGCTTAAAGGAATATGGACCAAGAACAGTAATGTAGCCTGTGAAGATCCTTGACATAGAAACACATTCTCTACTTCCACCTCAGAAAACCAGCTAGCCAGGAATGGTAGACAGAGCCAGAAGCTGTGACTCAATGTGCCTTCAGAAATCTAGACAGCACTGTTCCTTCCGCAAAGCCCAACTGGCCTGACTGAAAAGGTCTTTTGCATACATGTAGCCAGCAGAGATTTAACTCTGAGATCTCACATGAATGATGAGGTACAGAGTAGGAAGAACTTGCCCAAGATGAGCTGGTGGTATTGAGCCAGGCCTGCCCCCAAAGAGGCAGAGGCAGTGTGTGACTCAGAAAGGATATGCTTCAAGGAGCTCACCAACACCAGGCAGGTACGACAGCTTATTGCCTTCGATATCCTCGGAATACATGCTGTCAAACAGGAAGGGTCCATTCAGGTGCTCAACAAACGCCATCTGTGGATTCAAATAGCCAGACATGGTGACCCAGAGCCAGGCTTCTGTGAGGGTGGAGGTCGCCATGGATTCCTCAGAGGGACCTGGCACCCGAGCTACAACCCTCTCTCCCAGGAATGCAAGTGTGTGGGTGCTCCAGGCACAGAGGGGATGTGCAGAGAGGTACAGAAGATACAGATGCAGGTTGTTTCCGAGAAGTGCCCTGCAGTTCTGTGCAGCTCCATAGCAGGCTAGGGTTGGCAGTAGGGAGGCCAGCGAGGCATGGCCACAAACTGAGGACTACAGAGAACTGAAGGCCAAACTATTACTTCACCGGATGGGAAACAGCTTGAGGGTCTTAAGTAAGAGAGCCTCTGGAACCAAGTGTTTTGAGGACACTCTCTAGGCACGGGGTAGGGAATGGGGACAGGGCTGAAATGGAGTGGCTTCTGGAGACTGTGACTAGGGCTGAGCAAGGTGGGGAGTGGTGTCAGCTCCTGTGTCTGCTTTGTAAGTTTTAGGATCCCAGGACCCTTATGTATCATCGTTAAGTGTGACCAGAGCACTCCATGGTACTTTTGTGGCCAGGCCAGGCCAGCTGTCTGTGTGGTACCTTGTGTTCTGCCAGCTTCTCCAGCCTGGCCTTCTCCTCCTCCAGTTTGGTCTGCATCTGTGCCTCCCGGTGCTTCAGCTCGTCAATGCTGTACTGATGTTTCAACTTCGCCATCTCTCTCTTACCCAGGAACAGGAATGGTATGGTTACCAGAAGATAACTGGTCCTTCCAGCCACACATCCTTGAGCCCCCTAAGTATGGCTGATGTGTTGGAGGGTATATTTTGTAAAAGTTTGGAAAGGCAGAGGCCCTGGAGATGAGAATGCCTAATTATTCCCAGGCAACCTAAGCCTAGGAGAATCATGGAACTGGAGGTGCCCAAGAGCCTGCTCTGAAGCATCCCGAAAGTGCCCCTTGCATGCCATAGGAAGCAGTGGGGCTGCCCCTTCCTGAGTTGTACAGCACCAGTGTAAGATCAGGCAGTGCAGTTGTGGGAGGCCCAGTGTTGCTCGGCAGAGTCCAGCTTTCCTGAAGCTTTACTCATTCTTCATTTTGAATCACAGAAGGACACATAGGCCATGTGTGCTACTGTCCTTGACAAGAGTTTCTGGGTATTCAGGAGACCATATAGGACTGGTCTTGGCACTGCAGATGTTAGGCTGATCTGTGATATTTTTTTTTCCAGTGTTGGGAATATAGTGAAAGACCTCACATATGCTAGGGTGAGTGCTAGGCTCTGAACCACACCCCTAGCCTCTGCTCTGTGCTTTTTAAAGGGCATAATACACCCAAGCTTTTGAGCCCATGTTGTGTTTCAAATTAACACCTAAACTCAGCTCCTTAAGCTAAGGGTTGAAGTCCCATATTGGATGGAGTAACTGGATGTGGCAGATACACACACACACACACACACACACACACACACACACACACGCACACACTGACACTTAAAGCTTTCTGAACATACGATGACCAAAATTTCATTTAAAATCAAATGTATAATGAGCCCCAGGTGTTTCTGGTTTTGCTTGATCATGCTGCACTGTATGACTTCACTCTAGCCTTGGTTCTGAGTAGAAAACACACACATGACTGTCATCATACCCTCTGTGCACACAACTGTCACCTACCATGCTGCTGGAAACCCCCCCCCACCCCCCTGCTCAGACTTGAAATAGTGTTGTTTTTTGTACATACAAAGTTTCCTGCTGTTATAGAAACATAACTGTTTAATTTCAGAAAACAAAGACTTTAAATATTTTTCTACCATTGTTCTTTGGCATGTAAGTACCATTGATGTAATTTTTGATAGTATTATGTTAGGATGTTTGGTTTTTAAAATGCTATTTGAGTTGCTAAAGAATTTCATTAAATGAATTTTGACTTGGGATTAGGACAGAATCTCCCCAAACTTACGACTTTATTATTATTGTATATATATGATATATGATGTATATGTAGGAGCATGCACAAGGGCAAATGTAAGTGATTTCTCTCCTTCCAGCCTTATGCAGGTTCTGAGGCTTGAGCTCAAGTCTCCAAGTTTATATAACACTAGGAACACTGAACTATTTTGCTGAGTTCTCAACAATTTCTGAAATGGCTCTAAACATAATTCTGCTATTTTGTACTATGTATTTATTTTACATAGTTCTTATCATTGAGAATTAGAAAAATCAAAATATTAATCAACTCTTAAAACCATTGAAGATTCTCTGCATCCTGAAGTTTAGATATCTAGGCAAGATTTAATGTTTAAGACAGGATCTCTCTGCATAGCTCTGGCTGGCCTCATGATACAGACTCATTATACAGACCAGGCTGGTCTCAAACTCATGGAAATCTACCTGCTTCTGCCTCCTGAATGCTGGGATTAAAGGCACCTGCTCTTCATCTTTTTTTTTTTTTTTTACATTTCATTTATTGTGTGTATGAATGTTTATGTTTTGCATGTATGTACGCATGTGTACCATATGTGTACCTGGTGCCTGTGGAGGTCAGCAGAGAGTGTCAGAGACCCTGGAACTGGGAAGGAATCTAGGTATAGATGGCTATGAGCTGCCATGTATGTGCTGTGAACCAAATCCAGGTCCTCTGCAAGAGCATGTGCTCTTAACCACTGAACCATTCCTCTAGCCCTGCCCCCAGTAATATTTAATGTAAATAATTGATGTATATTTATTTTTATTTTATGTGTATGAATGCCTGCATGTATGTCTGTGAAACCGTATGCACGAAATGGCTGTGAAGGCCAAAAGAGGGTGTTGGATCCCCTGGAACTGGAGTTACAGAGGGTTGTCAGCCACCACAGTGCAGGGACAAACCTGGGTCATCTAGAAGAGCAGACACTGCTCTTACCTGCTGAGCCATCTCTCTAGATTTACCAAGATTAAATTTTTATGTAAAAATAAACAATTACCTTCATCTTATTAGTATGCAAATATGCTTTTGGGGTGTGTGTGTGTGTGTGTGTGTGTGTGTGTGTGTGTGTTGGGAAGTGGGTGTATATGTGGTACACGTGTGTGTATAGAAGCCAGAGGATAACATTTAGCTTTGTTCCTTGAGAGCCATCTGCTTTGGTTTTTGAGGCAGGGTCTCTCACTGATCTGGAGCTTGTCAAGTAGGCTAGACTGGCTGACTTCCAGGGCTCCTCTTGTCTCTGCTTCCCTGGCATTGGGATTTTCAATTTTTTTACCATAATAATTTATTCATTTTCTGTGCCCCTACTCGTGTGTGTTTGTGTATGTTTGTGTGTGCATGTGTGTGTATCACACATACATGCATCACAACATATGAGTGATCAGAGGACAATTTATGGAAGTCAGTTCTCTCTGTCCACCATGTGTGTCCTGGGAATTGGATTCAGATGCCTTTACTGGCTCAGGCATCTTCCTGGACCACACCTGGCTTTTAAAAAGATTTTATTTAATTTAGTTTATGTTTATGAATGTTTGGGTTGAATGGTGTCTGTGTGTCACTGTGTCACCTACATGCAGTGCACACTGAGGCCAGAGGAGGGACTTGGATTTCTCTAGGGTAGAGTCACAGGTGATTGTGGAACACCCCATGGGTGCTACAAATTGAATCAGGTCTTCTGGGAGAACAGCCAATGCTCATAACCACTGAACCATCTCCTCAGGTTCATACTGTCACAGGAAAGCCCACTGTCAGTGGGGACTTTGGAAACCAGCTTGCCCCTTAGAGCAGGGCTCTCTGAATAGGCTGCAGAGGATCAGGGTAGACACTAGGGCTAGCCTTCCACTGTCCACATAGCCTTTCCTGGGTACCCCCTGGATCCATCAATGTGCCAAATATAGGTTCCTATTTATTAGCAAAGGCACCAGCTTCCTGTGAGAAGAACCAGGCAGCTCTGCAGCCTTTGTGTTTCCAGGCACCTGACACAGAAAGTCTTTCTAGTCCTGCTACTAAAGGCCTCATACATTGTGTGCACAGAGGGAGCAGCAGGAGATAGGGACTCACTTATGGCAAGGGAGAGGGGACAGAGTCAGGAAGTAGTAGAGAAACACACACACACACACACAGACACACACAGACACACACACACACACACACTAGCTGGCCCAGCATGGGACTGAAAGACCAACTTCCAGGAGCCAACCCCAAGATTAACTGTAACTGACTGGGAGACTCTAGGTGAGTTGCTTCCCGTGGTTGCCAGCTTATGTGTGCTTCCAGAAAGATGGGGATGAGAGAGGGACCCTCCCAGCTTGGAGTGACAACCCTCAGGGAATTGCTATGGAATTGCTCCTAGGTTCATACAAGCTTGGGTTGAGTCAGGCCCTGCCACCAGCTCATGATCATGACAATTTACTGTTCACCTTCTTTCACTCTCTCCTAGAGTCTTCACCAGGAAAACAGACAATAGCTGTAGAAGGGGCCTAGGTCTGGAAACCCATAGGAAATACGCCTTGGGAAGCCACCGCTGGAACGGCTGTGCACAGGAGGGGAAATGGCTCAGCCAGGAGAACGTGTTCTCTTAGCCAAGGATAGGGAGAACTTCTCACTGTCTTACGATTCCCACTTCGAACAGAGCCGAGGTGCTTACCGCCTGCTCATCAATGCGCCGGAAGTCCAGGTACACGAGGTCAGGAAGATAGGCATAGATGAACATCTTGTACTCCTCTGCCTCAGAAATGGGATTCCCAGAGAGACTGAGTGTTCGCAGGCACGGGAACCGGCGCAGGTAGATGATCTGGGAAGCGGGAAGCAGAGGTGCTTTCCTTGCTGCCACTGATCTGGAACCACACACAGCGGCTGCTCCCCTCTCTACACCCTTCCCGAGTCCACAGCCTGGCCAGGGCGCCTTCCACACAAACAGGTGAGAGTTTGTGGTTTCTGAGCCAGACTTCAGTCCTGAGAGTAGCCACAAGCTTTTAGAAGAATCTGGAGTGCTCAAATCCTAGCTGTGGGATTTAGGTTTGATGATAGGTCTAGTGTATAAGCCTTGACTTCCTCCTCTATAAAATGGGCAGTATGACATGGTGTATCATTAGTGACATGAAGGCTAAATGAAATAAGCTATGAAAAGCAGTTGGCAGCATGCACAGCAGCCTCTAGAGAAGTGGCCACTTAGAATAGGGCTCCGTTTTAGGCAGCAGAACTGCATGAAGATCCCAAGTCTCCTGTTAAATGGAGCCAGATTGCTGGCTCACCTTTTGTGTACTGGACAACAGCAAGCAGAGCATCTCACAGGGTGACATTTAGCCTTCCTATGCTTTGGCTTTAGTAAAATGGGAAAATCAACCTCTTGGCTAGTGCTTGTATGACAGCATCACTGGAACACAGACACTGCAGTGTGCGCTAGACAGGAAGGGTTTCTTTTGGCCTGTGCCTCGGCTCCTGCCTCCAGATTCCTGCTTTGAGTTCCTGCCCTGACTTCCTTTGATGATGGACTATGATATGGAAGTGTAAGCAACTTTCTCCCTCGGTTGTTTTTGGTCATGGTGTTTAATTATAGCAATAGAAACCCTCACTAAGACAGCATCCATGGGAGAGCAGGGAGGACACACAGTTCACAAGGACCCTGAGGCAGCAGAGGACTTGGCACAGCCACCAACAGGACTCAGCCAAGGTAACTGCAGAGCAGTGTGGGACAGGGGACAGGGGAAAGGACATGAGCTACACGGGGAGAGGCTGATTCTTGGAAGACCACATAGGCTTTTGGCAAGAATTTAAATGTGTTCTAAGAACAGCAAAAGCCACTAGAGTCTTGTTTATGGAGGAAAGCAGTATTTGGTTTATTTTCTAAAATATTTTTTTCAAGAGCCTCCTTTACTTCTTTTAGCCACAGAGAGAAAATGTTGCTGACGAAATGTGTTGTAGCAGGTGAGTGAGCAGGCTGCCCCTTCACTGCATGGGGGTGGAGTGGGGTGGGGTGGGTCTGCAAAGAGTCTCGGTTCACAAGGGAAGTTAACAAAGGTGCACAATGCCCTGTGATCTAGCATCCCCATCTCGGGAGTTTACTTACAGATGGGCTGGTGCAGATGTAGAGAGCCCTGTTCTACTGCATCCTGCTCATGGACACATGCAATGCCCTGCATGCAATGCATGCAATGCCCTGTATGCAGTGCACCATCTGGAAACAATCTTGACTGCTACCTTAAAGGACTTAGGTCACATGATGGAGGGATCCAGCAGAGGAGTGGGTCCCCTCTCTGCTATGTCAATAATCATGCTAAGTGCTGACTGGAGAAGAGAGGGCTCAGTCGCAGGCAGGTGCCTGGAGGACAGCTGGACCAACATGACAGTCACACATGTTTAAAAACTGGATGCTTGGAGGAATACTCATGGAACTTAGAAGAAGCCTACGGTTTGGGAAGAGAAAGTAAAACTTAGGCTTCTGTTCTCTGAGTCAGGATTACTTTTCTGTGTTTTTAATGCAATCAGCAGGTACTAAAATAAACATAACAAATAAATAAATCACGAAACAGCAGGCAGTTAGATGCCAAATAAATGGGAAAGACTAAGTGCTCAGATACTTAGCTTTGAAGCCAATGCCTAAGGGGTGTCAGTCAGGCTTCTTTGGGTCAATTCACAAAGAGGAATACTGCCTGGTTAGGTGAAGAGGATCCATGGTCCCTAAGGTCTCCAGAATACAGTCAAGCCCGGGGACACCTAGCCTAGATACCTCAATTTCCTGCAGGCTCTTTCCATGGGCTTTCTGTCTTTCTCTTTCTTTGGAGATAGGGTATAAGTGCATCTGGAGTATTGGCAAAGAGCACCCCATTGGAGAGAGCAAGGTTTCATCCTGCCCAGGTGCTGCAGGGCAGCATGGCAGAATACTAAAGGCTTTAGCTGGGAGTAGGGCATCCTGACATAGTCTCTGTAACCTCTCTGGCCTCTTTTGTCCAGGCTTGGGGAAGGCCTCAGCTCTGTTAAATTTCCCAGTGTTCAAAGGATGAGATCTAGGGTGCAAAACATTCTACGACAGAAAGTGATGCTAAATGTTCAACAACAGGGTTTGAAACTGGAAGTGTGGCCGGGCGGTGGTGGCGTACGCCTTTAATCCCAGCACTTGGGAGGTAGAGGCAGGCGGATTTCTGAGTTTGAGGCCAGCCTGGTCTACAGAGTGAGTTCCAGGACAGCCAGGGCTATACAGAGAAACCCTGTCTCGAAAAAAAAAAAACAAAAAAAACAAAAACAAAAAAAAAAAAAAAAACAAAAAGAAAAGAAACTGGAAGTGGTAGGTCCGAAGGGTAGCATAGACTTTCTGTGTACAAGTTCCTGGATTATGTCCCTAACAGTGCTAAAACAGAAATGAGTTTTTAAAAAGAGAAGAAGAAAATAAAGAAGATAGGATAAAAAATAAAGATAACAAAGACAAAAGGGAGTCAGGTGGTGCACTCCTTAATCCCAGCACTCAAGAGGAAAAGGCAGGTGGAACTCTGAATTTGAGGCCAGCCTCATCTATTGTGTGAGTTCTGGGATAGCCAGGACTACACAGAGAAAACTTGTCTGAAAAGAAAAGAAGAGAAGAGAAGAGAAGAGAAGAGAAGAGAAGAGAAGAGAAGAGAAGAGAAGAGAAGAGAAACAAACAAAAACCAAAAGGGCTATTTGGGGTTAACTCAGAACCTGAAAATTCTTGAGTGACTATCATTTTCTGTGTACCTACTATGTGTCAGGTCCTGCATTAGGCATATAGTAGTGTAACTGATTTGGTCTTCACAACAACCCTGGGATCTACTATTAATCACATTTTATCAATGTGACACACACACAAAATTCTAAGTCATCGGTTCAATGTCAGGCAGCTGGTAGGTGGCAGCTAACACAGGCTGACTCTGCTAGTTACACCTTCCAGGCCTTACCTGCCGCCCCCTGCTGGTCTGCATGAGGATTCCTTATCTCACAGAGCAGAGGGCAGACTGGATAATTGGGGCTTGAATTTGGAAAGGGTTCTGGTGAGTTTAAATGCTCTGAACTGTTGTAGATAGCAAACCTCTGAGACTATATGACCTCTGGGGTTCGGCCCTACCAGGCAGACTTCATACTAATAACAAGTCAATGATTGATTTACTTTACTGTTCACTTAAGCTGCCCAGCTGGCCATGCTCACACATGAGATGTCTGGGGACAGGAATAGAGCCTTCAATGGCCTTGCAGACTAAAGGGACACTGATAGTGGAGAGGAGACTTCACCTTCTCTCTTTCCTATCATATATAAACAAGGATGCTATAAGGGAATAACAGCCACAAGGAAATGCTAAAAATGGGGGAGCCTAGAGGAGTAAGGAATTTATACCCCTGAAGTCTTATTGATAAGCTCTCTTCTCTGCCATGCCATAAATCACACCACAAGTGCCCTTGTTTGCAGCAGATGCTTCAGCTGGGACAGACTTTTCCTGGCAGTACTCCACCTTGTCATCTTCTGTGTCAGCAAGGTCTCCATGTCCCCAGAGGCCCACCACAGGCTGCAAAGGAGCTAATCTGCATGGAATGGCCCTAGCTGCTTGGGGACAGAACTGAAGGTCAGCGCCTTAGGCAGGCTCCAGCAATTAGGGAGTCACATTTGGAAGGCCTTCTGGATATTCTTGAGACCCAGTAGAATCCAGTCCCCACCACCCATAGCAGCAATCTCCCCAGCACCCAATGCTGGCTTTCCCTCTCCCCACTAGATCACTTTAGTTTCTAGAAGTCACCTCCCAGGCAAATAACTTGCACCCAAGGCCCTGGCTGAGCTTTGCTTCCAGTTACTCCCACCCTCACCCCAGTTAACCATTCATGTGACCCCTCAAATCTACCCTGACTGTGGTGCATTTTCTTCCTGTATAGGAAAAGCACAGAGTCTCCATGCTGACGCTTCTCTAGATGCTACTGTCTGCAACTTAACCTCAGTTCCCAGGCTGCCCTTGGCTTCCATGCAGCTTTCCTGGTGCCTCTCTAGCTTCTGCTCACATACGTGATACTAAGAAGCATCCTCCTCTTGCTGCATTGAAGCCCTCACTCCCCTCTGCTTCCCGCCTGCTCGACTGAAGGCATGCACATGCACCATCACTGCCCAGCTGCTTCTCATATCTTTCAAGGCTCTGGAATCAGGCTGACTACCGTCCCTGACCTTCTCTCACAGAGACATCGGCCACAACAGGCCTCTGCACGCTAACAACCTGCTTCTAAACCGAGTGCACACCTGTAATCCAGCATTCGGGTGGCAGAGGCTCTGTGGTTATGACTTTCAGGTTTACAGTGGAGTACCAGACAAGGGAGAAGGAGGGGGAGCAGAAGGAGGAGGAGGAGGGAGATAGGGAGGGAGAGGGAGAGGGAGAGGGAGAGAGAGAGAGAGAGAGAGAGGGAGAGAGGGAGAGAGAGAGCTTTTGTTTATTACTTCCCCTAGATGAGCCTGGGCTGGTTGGTTATTGCCACCTCTCTATTTGACAGGTGAGAAAACTGAGACAGGGAAATGGAAAGCTTGCACCTCACTTGGACTCCTGTCTGACATGCAAATCGAAGACTGTGTTGCCTCTAGGGTTTAGTTTTGATGAGCAGACTTAAATGTGGGCAATAACTTGGTGCCTTGACTCACACCTGTTCATGTAGAGCCATTTGGGTGCATAGTTAGGACTGAAGCCAGGCTAACTGATTAATATATGTAGAAATAGAGTCTGGAAAGGTATTAGCTAGCCCTGGGCTGGTGGCTAAGCTGGAGAAGCTACAGGGTCACCTCTACCATAGCACTCAGTAATTATTAGCAGAGAATCAGCTGTATCTCCCTACTGTGAGCCCACTGTGATATGTGAAGGGGGCAGCCTGCCTCCTAACAATGTCTGCTGTCATAAGACACATTTTGGTACCTAGACTACCCTTCTACCATCCACAGGGATTGTTTCACTGTTTTTGAGACCCTAACTTGCTGTCACATTCGTCTAGACGATGAGGGTATGGCTGGTAACCCCAAAAAGGACCATATGTTGCCATCTCTGTCTCACTGAGTATAGAACAAATGCCCTACATCCAAGTAGGTTTGTCACCTGAGCATGAGACTCAGAGCAAGTATAGGACCACAGCTGAAGCCATGCAGCCTGGACCCAGAGATGGTTTTGTTGGACTAAGCATGGTCTTTCGGTATATTCAAAGCCCTTGTGGACTAATTTGGATGTTTGATCTTTCTAGGAAAAGGGTATACTGTGTATCTACCACCACAGACTTTGGTTTTGGCATAGCCCAAGGTCCTGTGGTATTTGTGGCATGGTCTCCAGGCCTGGTACTCACATTCATCATGTTGCTAATCTGGTTGTTGCCCAGTGACAGCACCTGCAGCTTCACTAGGGCATCTAGAGAGTCCATCTTGGAGATCCGGTTATTGGACAAGCTCAGGTCCTCTAGGTTGACCAAGGTATCCAGGCCCTCAATGGCCTCGATGTTGTTAAAGGACAAATCTGCAAAAGAGAAGGACTCTGAGGGGTCTGAAGATACTCTGCTTGGTTAGAGGAGGGATGGTCCTGAAACAAAGCCATTGGGCTTCTTAGAGCTCTTGGGAGTGACACGAAGCTGAGGAGCTGGCTCACTGGGGATTCTAGGAGCATGAGATGGTCTCTTTCCTGAAGTCCCCTGTCTGCCATCTACCCAGTTTTGCCAGCTCCCCTCTGACTGGGAAGGCTTCCCAGCCCTGTCGGTTCTGGGATGAAAACACCAAGGAGTAGATCTAAAGTGGTGTTCTTGGGGGGTCAGGGGCAGAGTTGTGAGACAGCCTTTCCTTTATGTTTGTGAACATCCTAGCAAGACTGTTTCCCGTCTGTTTAGCATTTTCCTCTTCCAAGTAAGTGTTCCCTGCATGTTCTCTGACAATGCCTCCAGGTGGTAGTTTGGAATCTTTCTTTTCAATCAGTCAGGAAATAGAAGCTTTAGGTTAGGAGGGTAGTTTGGCTAGTATTCAAATCTCCCTCTAGGCGAATAGGCAAACAGGTGCCCTTGTAGAACCCATGGCTTTACTCCAAGAGACAAGTTGACTTGCTGGATTCTGAGTATTGGGTATTGCTCAGAATCTGGGCTGGCATGGGCAACCATCCTGATGTTGAGCAACTGATTTCACTTCCTATAGTGACAGGTGATTCCTAGCCATGCAGATGGACCAGGAACCAGTGGTAGTGAGTACTAGAGTACAACAACTGGTGCCAGAGCAGGAGCCTTGGGCCCCACACTTAGACTCGGCTCAATCTGCTTCTGCCACCCATAGGCCAGTCAGCCTCTGCCTCTTGGAGTCTCAGGGGCTGCCTCTGTGAAGTAGCCCCTTAACCCATTAGTGGGATTACTGTGGCTCCTGATAACAGTGCAAACACACCTGAGAGTGCTTTGCAGACTGGGAGCTATATTGATGATGGCTCCTGGAAGTCTGGGAAAATGAAGGAGCTTTGGGATTGAGGCAGGGGTGGGGTTAGCCTAGTGCTGCTGCTTGGCCGTACTTCTCTGAGCCTTTCCTCCCTTCCCATCGACTTGGATAACAGCAGCCACTGAACATCTCTGTGGAGGCCAAATAAGACGTCTCAGAGGAGCACTCAGCTTGTCCCCTTTTGTCCTTTAGATGTTCTCTTGTCCCTCACTAGACAGGGAAGCACCTAAGAGGCCAAACTCCCAGTGACCTTGACAGAGAGGTCAAAGTTCTAGAATCAGACATAGATTGATAAGGGAGCCTGTGGCCCTTACTTAACTTGTTGTCACCACCTTGGCTTGCTCATTGCTACAGTGGGGATGGTGTGTGAAACCAGAAAACTCATGTGAAGCACGGGCGGACCACAGTCAGCACATGGCTATGGTCTGTGCTCATTGTAATGGCCAGCTGTCCACCCGTGCCTGTGTAAAATGCTGGCCCAGGGCTGCCCCTGTGCCCACCAGCCTGAGAGGCTGGCGGGTGGGATGGAATAGTCTGTCTGCTATGCACCACATCCTTGTCATGCTTTGCCCAGCATAAGCCCCAGGCTTTTAACAGACTGTCACTTTCTTGCTCCTAACCGACAGAGCATTTCTGCTGTGCCTGGGCTAACAACAGGCTGGCGGCCGACTGTCACGGCAATTATTCTTCAGGGAGGCGATGGATGTCCTTGGCGGTGAGCCACCTTTAACAAAGGCAGACGCAGGCAGGCCTTACCCAGCCAGACCAGGTGGATGAGGTTTTCCAGGCCCTCGATCCGCTCAATGATGTTGTTGTTCAGCTGCAGCTTCTGCAGGTTCTCAAACTGCCAGAGGTTATCTATGCGGAGGATATCTGAAACAACCAGAGCGCCCAGATGTGACCGAGGCTGGAAGACTGAAGTGTACTCATGCGGGGCTCCACAACTCTCTGCCTTCCCCAGAGTACCCAGGGGAGGAGCACCTGAGTGTGAGACCACCAGCACTGTTACCCAGGGCCACTGGGAAGGACCAAATAGGTCTGGTGTAGCAGGGAGTTGCTTGCTAAGCAGGTATCTGTGGAAATGAGTTGGGCCTTCTCAGGGCAGGAGACTCACTCACACTGCCCCAGGGGCAGGGCTGGAGCTCTTAAGGAAATAGCTCTACCTTGGAACACAGACAACAAGCAGAGGCCAGCATGTGGGGAGGGTCACTCAACTGGTTTTACTTTGGAGGGTATTGGGTAACATTTATTGGAATATTTACCATCTGTGTCTTTTGACCTGCAATTTTCTTTTCTTTCTCTCTCTCTCTCTTTCTTTCTTTTTTTCTTCCTTCCTCCCTTCCTTCCTTTCTTTCTTTCTCCCCTCCCCCACCCCTTTTCTTGAGTTAGGGTCTCACTATGTAGTCCTGACTGTCCTGGAGCTCACTCAGTAGACTAGGCTGGCTTCAAACTTCACAGAACTCCACCTCCCTCTGCCTTTCAGGTGCTGAGACTAACAGCATGCATCACAACACCAACTACACCTGCAGGTTTTTTTTTTTTTAATCTGTCTCTAGACACATCCTAAAAATATCCATAGGTGTGTAAGAGCCGAAAAGAGCAGCCACTGGGACAGTCATTCTCCAAACAGGAAGGTGGGGCCCAGACAGCTTGGCAGCAGAGACCTTGCAGTCATAAGGACCGTCCTGGCTGTGTAGCTCTTGTTCCCTGGGTCTGTTGTGTGGCTAGAGTTTGGTTTCTGTCACTGGAAGCAAGAAACCTTCTGAGTAGTACTCAAGTATAAATAAACCCACACTGAGAATGTAAAACTTCGAGGTCGGTAGAACCAGTTGAGTGGCTCCCAGCTTCCCCCGTAAGCACTGCATAGCTCTGCTGTTGTGTGCTCCTTTAAAATATATTTATTTGCGTTATACTTATTCCAAAGCTGAAAAAAAAATCTCCCTTTATTTTTATTTTATAGGTATAAATGTTTGCCTGTATGTATGTGTGTATACCATGTATGAACTTCGGCAGACAGAAGAGGGTATCAGATCCCCTGGAACTAGAGTTACAGACAGTTATGAGCCACCTAGGAATTAAACCCAGATCCTCTGGAAGAGCAGCCAGTGCCCTTGACTGCTGAGCTATTGCTCTAGCCCACTGTATTAGTCATAGAGAGAAACAGAACATCAGAACATACATACGTACGTACATACATACATACATACATACATACATGTTTTGGACTAAACACATATGCATATATGTACACCTGCATACATGCAATATACACACACAAAGTCTATATATTCAAATGTCCACTTGGGGTATTTTGTGTATGGCCTAGGACACTGGCTCGTGTGTGTGTGTGTGTGTGTGTGTGTGTGTGTGTGTGTGTGTGTGTATACATGATTTATTAGAATGGCTTACAGGTGGTGGTCCAGCTAGTCCAACAATGGCTGTCACACTCAAGAGAGGCTGATGGATCCCTGTGAGTTTGAAGCCAGCCTGATCTACACAACCAGTTCCAGAAACTTTAATCTTAGACTATATCCACTTAAAGAAAAGAGATAAAATAGAAGTGAGAGGTTTTTAAAAAAATCACTGTTAAGAGCCTGGCATGGGTGCACACGTGTGTCAGGAGACTGAAGCAACAAGACTGTAAGTCTAGCCTGGGATATGTGGTGAGCTCAAGCTGAGACTAGTGCTACTAGTTACATTCCTACCTGCTCAAGAGGCTAAGTCAGGAGGCTAACAAGGTCAATACCAACTAGCTTAGTGGGAGTCTGTTTCAAGATGAACAGGAAGAAAAGGATGTGGGGCAGGTGTGGTGGTGGGGAGGCGACTCTAGTGAAGAACACTTGTTCTGACAGAGGACCCAGGCTTGCACTTGTTCTGACAGAGGACCCAGGCTTGGCTCCCAGCACCCACCTGGTAGTTTACAGCCATCTGTAATTCCAGTTGCAGGAGATCAACACCACCTTCCAACCTCTGCAGGTAGCAGGTACCAGGCATGAAAGTGCTACAAGCTGGGGATATAGCTCGTGGGAGAACACCCGTGTAGTTTGCCCAAGGCCGTAGCTTCAATCCCCAGTACAAAACAAAATTCTACTGACAGCTTACATTTATCCACAAGATGGGGCCTGTTGTTGAGGTTCTGAGATTCAGTGTGTAAAGGTGCTCTGACCCCCTCACGGGTCTTAGAGAAGCAGGATTCGCTGATCTATCCATTGCTTCCCCCTGGGGAGGGAGTGGTACCTATTTCCTCCCTGTACTCAGAGCCAGACAGCACAAGAATCTGTTGTTTACGTCTCTCTTTGCAGCCAGATTTCCCAACCTGATTTTGTCTGTCTCTACGTGTTTCTGGGGAGGTACTCAGTTCTGCCCAAGGTTCCTAGCCACCTCCTACTTCTGGTCTGAATTTTTCTGGCACCTACTGTGGCTCTGCTGTCTGACAGGCTGAAACTCAGCCCTGATTCACCCTTGGCTATGGTGGCTTCCAGCTGAGCCACCTTAGGTAGGTGGCTCTGGCACACCTGTACCAGGCTTTACCTCAGGCAACAACAGACAATGTGAAAATGCCAAACTCTGCCAACAAACAAGGATGTATATGAGAGTCAGCTCCAAATAAATTTCCTGCCAAAGAGCTGGTCTAATCTTTCACACAGCCACCAAGTCCACTTCCGTGACCACCACCTTGGCAAAGGCATCATCATTATTGCCTGGAACAGAGTAGCAGCCATCTCACCGGATTCCTGTCCCCCACCCTCTCCCCACACATAGCCAGCAGGGCTCTGTGAGAACTCAAGTCCCACCCTATCCTGTGTCTACTCAGGGAGCCCAACTCCCTACAAAAGCCAAATACATTTCATTGTCCGAGGCAAGCACCCGCTGTCCCCAGGCTTCCTCAGCAGGCCTTCTCAGGCTCCTCATGGCCTTTCACTGTTGTCCTCTGTATCTCACATACCCCCCACCCCCCACCCCGCACCCTGGGCCACAGATCTCCACATGGTTCCCTCCCTCATCTCCTTTAAGTGCTTCTTCATAGCTCACCTTCTTGGCAAGGCTCTGGCCACTGTAGAAAACACCTTCCCCAACTCTAATCTCCCCTTTCTCCTTCTTTTGCTTTATCTCCCCCGACAGCACATACTGCCTGGAACAATCTAATCTTCTGTCTTATTTGTCTCCCTCACGTCAACTCTGTGAAGGTAAGGCTCTTTGTCTTTTGGACTGTGCTGAATCTGAATGCCTGGAAGAGCATCTGGCATCTCTTAGGTACTTGCTCAGTACTGGCGGAATGCCCATTAGGTGGGGGAGGTGGGAAGGACTCGGATCCTCATCCATCCCTCCTCTCAGAGAAGCTGCAGCTCTGGGTCATTCCTGGAGGCCACATGGGGGAGGGATGGTCTGTGGACTTACACAAGGCCAGGCTGCCTGCTTATGGCTGCCTTCAGTGTTTGGTATGGGGCCCTGCATCTTTGTTCTTGACCAAATGCCTAGACAGCTGGGGCCCAGGACAGCAGGTCACCTTCTGAGACCTCACTTCTCAGAGTTCTCACCACCTCCTTCTTTCTCCTGCTCATTTTCTGGACAGTTCTGCGATTAAGTTAGGAGCACCATGCATAATAAGCCCTCTACCACTCATCTATTTTCTCAGTTTATGTATTTTTCTTTCTTTTGTTTTTACTTGATATGCATGGGTGTTTTGCCTGTGCATATGTCTGTATATTGCATGTATACTGTGCCTATGGAGGCCAGGAGAGGGCATCAAATCCCTGGAACTGAAGTTATAGATAGTTGTGAGCTGCCATGTGGGTGCTGGGAATTGAACCTGGGTCCTCTGGGAAGAGCAGCCACTGCTCTTAACCAATGAGCTATCTCTCTAATCACTTCCTACTCACTCCTTGTGTTTTAGGGATAGAGTCTCACTATGTAGCCCAGGCTGGCCTCGAACTAGAGGTCTTACTACCTCTGCCTCCCAAGTTCTGAGATATGTACTAAGCTAAGCTCCTCCTCCCTCTCATGCTGTCTGTCCTGGCTCACCGGGTCACACTTGGTTTCCCAGCATGATCCAAGCACTGCATACAAGTTGTCTCGCTCTTCTTCCCAACCAGACTTGTGACAGGAACTACTTCCTATTTCACAGATGTGGACATTGAGACAGTAAGTGTCTGCATGTCTTGAGCCATATCTTCCACTGGGCTGCCACATCCCACCCAAAGTGCATCCCTGCTTCAGGAATCTCTATGCTTTTTCTCTGTGGACACACTACCCCTAAAGCCACTCCCTCCAGTGCTAGCTCCTCCTCTGTCTCCCTGCACCCCTACCCTGGCTCCAGTAATGTGGGGATCTCCTTGGTGTTGTTCACCAGGGACCCTTCCACTCTAAGGACTTCATTCTATATGAAGGACTCCATTCCAAACCAGTGTGGAGTCATATACGGGGAAAGCATGGTCTAGGGAGGTTCTATCTTTTGTTGTTGTTGTTTGTTGCTATTATTCATAATCAGGAATATTGTGGACAAATGATGGAGCTACTGGATGGAGCTGATACAACATGCCTCTGTTCCTGTGCCTGGTGGGCTCTCACACCAGTGTGCACTGACCCTGACTCTGTGGAATTTGGGGACTTGAAATAGAGCAGAGAAAGTCAGGGAGGCCCTGCTCCACCCAGACCACTTTTTTTTTTTTTTTTGGTTTTTCGAGACAAGGTTTCTCTGTATAGCCTTGGCTGTCCTGGCACTCACTCTGTAGACCAGGCTGGCCTCGAACTCAGAAATCCGCCTGCCTCTGCCTCCCAAGTGCTGGGATTAAAGGCATGCGCCACCACCGCCCAGCCCAGACCACATTTCTGACACCCAGGATACATACTCTTGAAATCCAGCTGCAGGGACAGGACATCTTTGAAGAGGATGCCCTCCTGCTTGGCTAGCTGCCCAGCCTCTTCCTGGGGCCCTTGCTCCCCAACAGCTGCCTTGAGCATGTCATCATCCATCACTTTTGGCTCCATCGAGTCATATGGCCGGCTCATCTTCGCTGAGAAATCTGGTTCCTCCTTCATATACAGAACAGAATTTGGCTGTGTTTGACATGGTGTCATGGCCTGCCAGGAGGCCACAGGCTGTCCACTCCCATCCCCAGCCTGCTATACCTTGAGGCAAATGTACTGCTGGAAGGCTACCTTGGGCCTTCCCAGCAGCCACCTGGGTCTTCCCAGCAGCCACCTGAGCCCTCATCACAGCCATAGCTGGTCTCTACATGAGTCCACAGGGCTGGTGCCACAGTGGTTTCCTTAGCCTATGGTTTTCAAATGCCCTCAAGGCTAGTCTGTTTCTGTCCTTC
Source organism: Rhabdomys pumilio (assembly GCA_030674055.1). Lineage (NCBI taxonomy): Eukaryota > Metazoa > Chordata > Mammalia > Rodentia > Muridae > Rhabdomys > Rhabdomys pumilio. The sequence continues at coordinate 59,275,646 of JANHMN010000002.1, forward strand.
TGTTTCTGTTTTTACCTAAGTCTCTTAGTGCAAGTCAATGACAGTGATCCTTGGACATGCCAGCCTCCAGTGGCCCTTCTGAAAGTACCCCATCCCCAGGCAGACAGTCATGAATGGAGAAGACACTGACCCAAGGTGGCCATACATGTTCTCCCTTGAGAAATGGGAGCCTTGGGATCTCAGAATAAGAGCAACCATATGAGCTAGCTGCTTGACTGGGGAGGACCTATGAGGCTCGTGCTCGCCAGGCACGTCGTTAGGCAGAGAGCAGGAGGAAGATAAAGACAAACACATACAGTTGCTGTCTCCTTGTTGGCTTCCCTAAGTCCAGCCCTGTACATGTTTGTGTACCTTTCTGTAATTTTGGATTTCTTACATTAATTTTTCTGTTACTTAAAGCTAAGTCAGGCCCAAAGGGACCTGCTGAGGCACTAGGGTGAAGGCAGGGTCTGTGTGTTGGGTTAGTTGTACTTGACCGCCATGCTTGGCTAGGTAGATCACTGCCCCAGAGGACTAGATGCTCAGACCTCACTGTGATCATTTCCAACCCCAGAAAGCTGGGGCCGTATGTTTCCATGAGTCCACTGGAATTCTGCCTTGTGAAAACTCTGCGAGACCATCCTCCTCTCTGCTCCCACTTGCTTCTCATCTCCCTTCTGACCTCTGACCTTTGACCATTGGTCTCCCTGAACCCCTGGTCCTCCTCATCTTGATTCCAGGTGCCCCTTTCCCTCTGCCTTTTATTCCACAGGGCTGGAGCAACTCCTGAGACTGTTCCGCTGTGAATCCCGACAATCTGTCTTCCTTCTAAGATTGCTTCTCTCTTTCCTCTGGTACCATCCATTTGAATGCAGCAAATATAAGTGTTCATTTCTATTTCTTCACTATCCCCGATCAAAGAGTCTGATGTCAATAACTCTCACCTGCTCTTTCCTTCCACTCCCTACCCCATGTTGTAGAGCCAGTTCCTCTGAATTAAAATGTTCCTCCCAAGAGAGAGTGACTCATAGGATGCAGGAAGCTCGCAAAGTTACAACACTAGGAGGCTGCTGAAGAGTTGATATAAGGCCACACATGGTGGTGCATGCCTTTAATCCCGAGTACCTGGGAGGGGCAGAGGCAGGAGGATCTCTGTGAGTTTCAGGCCAGCCTAGTCTACATAGTGAGTTCCAGGATAGCCAAGGCTATGTAGAGAGACCCTGTATCAAACCAAACCAAATCAACCACACAAAGAAAAATAAACCAGACAACAACAAAGATTAGATATGAAGAGTAAACAATTTCTGAGGAAGAAAAGAGTATCTTTGATAAGAGAGGCCTGTAAGTTAGGTTTAGAGCTCTAGGACCAAACTGTCATGATTTGTCACCCATGCTGGGGTTGGCTTTTCAGTGATGAGAGTGCCTTTGAGCCACTCATCCTGTAAGTCACTGCAATGAGCTTGCTGGCTCACAAGCTATACTTGGATGGACTGGTTTCTTTGGCCTGTCATTGGTGTCTTATCTAGGGTGAACAGATGTCAGTGTCTTCCATAGTTCCTGCTCTTTTTCCATCTGTGCCCTGATCCTTCAAAACCTCAGCCTTGTCTTCCTCCTCAGGGTGACTGACTGACTGACTGACTGACTGACTGACTGACTGACAGACTCTTCCTCCTCAGGGTGACTGGCTGACTGACTGATTGACTGACTCTTCCTCCTCAGGGTGACTGGCTGGCTGACTGACTGACTGACTGACTGACTGACTGACTGACTCTTCCTCCTCGGGGTGACCAACTGACAGATTCAATCTCCCAAGGCAGTCCTTCTGCTTATCAGCTTCCTATTCTTCCTAAACAGTTTCCCTTAAAGTTTCTCATAATTTACCACCAACCTCAAAATTTACCTCTGGGGAAATTTTTCTAAAGTGTTTCATTTGTCAGATGTTATCTGAAAAGTACATGGAACTTTTTTTTTTTTTTTTAAGGTGTTGTGCTTTGGGAAATGACTCAATTCTGGTGTCAAAACTTTGATCTCTGTTTCATCAAAGCCCATTAACTGTGACAGGTCAAGCTAGCTTTCAGTCAAGCAAGCTAGCTTTCAGTCAAGCAAGCTAGCTTTCAGTCAAGCAAACTAGCTTCCAGTCAAGCACAGCAGGTTCCATGCAGTGTAAGCTTGGTGCAAGAACTATGCTAAATGCTCACACCCAGAGAGGACTTTGACTCTGATTATATATCTTTTGAAAAGTAACTTTACCAGCTTAAGTCTTTTTCCTGTTAGGTAGATAACTTCCCATTCCTACATCTGTCTAAGTAAGAGCTTGTATTTAGTTCACACATCCATAACTACCGCATGCTGTGAGCCTTGGACAGTTCTTCTGTTTCAGAGTTGAATTAAATTGTCATACCAATATTTACTTACAAACAAGTTAGTAGGTGTGGGGGACAGTGAAAGTACAGAGTAGGGACAGTTGGCTTGGCGGGGCAGATACATTATGAAGGGTAAAAAAGAAAAGAAAGCAGAAAGAGGTGATAACACAGTGAAGACCCCAAGCTGGAAAGCAGAAGTGATACAGGGATATAGGGCCTGCATTGCATTTGTATTCCATGATGGCTGGCAAGCTCCCAGGACTGGTTAGGTAGAGATGGATCAGATTTTAGTTTTTAGAAGCTCATTATACCTGTTGTGACAACAATTACAAAAGGAGTGAGCCAGGAACGGTGGTGCATGCCTTAAGTCCTATTACCACTTGGGACATAGATGCAAGCAGATGCCAATCTCTATGACTTTGAGGCCAGCCTGGTCTACATAGTATGTTCCAGGCCAGCTAAAGCTACACAGAGAGACCCTGTATCAAAAAAAAAAAAAAAAAAGAGAGAGAGAAGAAGAAAAAAAGGGAGGAATGAAAGAATGAAGGAAGGAAGGAAGGAAGGAAAGAAAGAGAGTAAGTGACCAGACCAGAGTGGCTGTAACACAGGGGTCTGGGACATCACTAGGAACTTGGTTTCTCTGTAGGACTGATCATCCCCCGTCTGAGACAGAATCCAGTTTGGAAGGTTATACCTAAGCTAAAGTGATTGATTGACCCGATAATAGTGTTCAAAAGAGGCGTAGTAGGAGAGTTTAATAGAAGTGGACGTTGAAATCAATTGCCCTCCAGAAGAACTTTGCTAGGAGAGTCAAAAGGTTCATGGCCATAGACAGCTATGAGGAGCCCTGAAGTGGGAGAGCACTAGAGGAGACAGTATCATGATCGAGGCAGCCACGAGGCACCCAGAAGGGAAAGACAAACCTTCCAGTTCCATTAGTTCCCTCAGACCCAGAGAACAAAGGACGTTTCTGACCCATACAGTTTTGGAGACCTGGGGGAGCAGTGGTGGCTTTTAGTTCTATACCATGTGACTTGGCCTGACCTAGTCTGTATGACTCCTGACGTGGTGGCAGGCTTAAAGAGTAAAGTTGCAATTCAAGTTTGTCTTGGCCCAGGTATCAGAGGGAGCAGGCTTTGCTCACATCTGTAAGGAGGGAAAGAGAGAACTCTGTGAGGGATACAAGGTCAGAACTGCTTTCTATAACCAACCTTGAGGAAGGATACCAAAGAGGCATGGCCTGACTTCTGAACCATACTTGAACTAAATAAATTATCCCAATATTTACTTACAAACATTGACAAGTTAGTGGGTGTCTGGAACTATGAAAGCACATAATAGGAATCTTTGTAACAGAAAGACTTTTCTAGATTGACTAATATGAAGATTTACCAAGAGGCATGACCTCTTGTCTACCGTAGAATACACTTTCTCATTCACAACTCTACTGTAACCAGCATACTAGGAACAGACACTGTCACATGTCCCCCGCCCTCAGGACAAGGCCTAAAGAATCCTCCCCTATGGGGAGGGTATCAATAATTTATCCAAATGGGGGTCCGGTTGACTTGCCTGATGATAGTGTCCTTGGTGAAGACCAGAGATAGGATGTGGAGAAGCAGCAGAAAGCTTTACAAACAAATCAACCAGGTAGCCTTTTCACGGGTTTTCCTGAGAAACAAAAGCCTGGGTCAGCTGGACTGGAAACATTGTATAGACCTTATGGATCTCAAAATAATGAGAATATAAAGGAACTGATGAGAGCAAGTCCTTGCCTTACTCTCAGTGCACAAAACTTATTTAATTACACGTCAGCTCTGGGAGCTATTTAAAAGGGACATCTTAGTGTCCCCTACTTCCCAGATAGGGAAACTAAGGCTTGGGGGGGGGGGGATGTGTCCAAAATCATAGAGTGAATTACTACAGAAACTGAGATGGAACCTTAATATCTATATTCTAATCCTGAACACTTCATACAGCACCAAATGAAATAACTTATTGCAGATCAAGAGGATGGATATAGTAGCCAAATTCTAGAAGGAGTTATCAGTGGATGGGGTACCTCTCTTTCAATGAAACGGATCAGGCCAGGAAACTGGCTGACGGACCTTCTTCCTACTTGCTTCTGCTGTAGCAATTTTCTTTCTCAAAAGCCTGATTAAGTCTCAGTACAAGTGTAAAATGACATGTTTGCTCATTTTACAGATGAGAAGGACCACGTCCGAGTCCTCACAGAAGGGTTACAAGAGAGACTTCAGTAATGCAACTTCTGATCATGGAGTCATTCTGGAGCCTAAGCTCTTCCTTCTTACCTTCCTAAGGACTCTGCTCGTTGTAGACGCTTGGCTTGGTTGCTGGGGAACCAAGCACCACCGCTTGGTTGCTAAGGGGAAGTCAGGCAATAAATATCCTGGGTGAAAGTTGATTTGTCACGTGGCCACATTTCTGGGTGGGGAAACGTTTCTAACACCAACCAGACTTGAAGAAAACAAACGTTTCTCCAATCAGCACAGTCAAAGTGCTTCAACTTCTAGTTACGCTTTCTTTCTGCCCGCCTATTTAAATGATTGACAAACTTTTTATCCAATAATAGTAAAGATTCTATGGACTGACCAACGTGCTAATGAATCAAAAAGAACAGCCACTCCATTGGAGGCGGGTCCGGGGGTTGTGCCGCTACGGCTGACGGAGACCCCAGTGACTTAGCTTGCTTCGTGCCCAATCGGACGCCGCGGGGTGGGTGGGACTTCACTGAGAGTGGAATGTCGTCCAATCGGAGGTGGGCTGGGTAGACGCTGCCCAATAGAGATGCACCCAGAGGGCGAGGTCAGGCGGCGCTCGGCGTTCCCGAGGGTGGGGCGGGGGCAAGTGTCAGTCAGGGCAGAACGCGGCGCGGGCAGCGGAGACCCGTGACACACAGGCGTCCGGGCTGGAACGAGGCCCGCCGAGATGGAGTTCCTGCTGGGGAATCCGTTCAGCACCCCTGTAGGGCAGTGTCTTGGTAAGGCCGCGCGTGGGGCAGGCGTCGAGTGAGCCACAGCGGCTGACCGGGCTGGTGAGGTCTGCGGGCCTCCTCCCGGCACTGATATCACCTCACGTGTGGGTTGGGCCTCTGCCAATAAGTGGTGTCATCTCAAAGGTGGACTGGGCATCCTTGTCACGAGGCCTCTGTCTGACGCTGGTGCCACCTCACCCTACAAGGAGGCTCCCCTGTGGTGCAGATTGGACTTAGAGAGGCCCCCTGCATCCCTACCCATCAGGGCTCAGCCTTTCAAGTCTCTCCCTTGAAGTAGTGTCCATGCTAGTCTGCTCACCCTTGTGTATTGGGAGATGTCCCTGCGAGTACTCTTCTCCAGGCATCTCGCAGTATCTGCTCCCAGGGCCTCTGTCTCCCAGAGCCTTTGTGGAATGTAACTCCTTCCATCCTTGTCCCTGCTCATTGGTACCAATGGCTCTGAGGCTGGGCACTTGCCCAGAAAATGACCCATGCTGCACGACTTCTAATTTGAGCTGCAACTCAGCCAGGCTGTAGGAGGGACTGGGATGGGGGAGGCACTCCGGGAAAGTGACTGGCTTGGCAGGGGAGTGGCATGGCCGCAGAGTCTTCTAGGCCTCCTAGGAAAGAAGGGAGGCAGTGCTGTTTTTTGATAAGCATTCCCTGGAACTCGGAAACTTGGGCTCCAGTAGTGACTTTGCCAGGGACTCTCCTCTTGACCTTGTGCTCTTTATGTTTTGAAGTTCTCTTCTCTGCCACACGAGATATTTGGAGATAAGATGTGGTGGGACTCTATAAGTTTTGAAGTTTTAAATCTTCCTTGTTGATATTAAGTGTCTCCTTTCGTTAACTCTTGTTCTCCCACTATAGTTAAATGGTATTAGAGTAATCGGAGCATCTGTCAATAATATAAGGAGTTAGAGATGGGCAGCATGCCGCCTAAGGAACAGCACAGACAAAGGTACAATCATGTGGCCACTGTGAAGTTTCCTTACGGAAAAAGCCACTTGTAGACCGGGGAATGGTTCAGTGGTAGAGCATTAGCTTAGCACACACAGAATCCTAGATTTGATCTTTGGCACTGCAAGTAATAAATAATAAAGCAATTTGGCCTTTCACCTAAGGCTTATGCCAGCAGATCAGTCAAAAGTGCTGACTAGCGTTTTTTAGAAAAACTGTGTCCTGGGGCTGGAGAACTGGCTCACCGGTTAAAGGCATTGGCTGTTGATCCAGATTCAAGTCCCGGCACCTGCATAGTGGCTCACAACTGGGCTGTAACTTAAGTTCCAGGGGATTGGTTGCCCTCTTCTGGCGTCTTTTATATATATAGTGTAAATGGTGCACAGACAGGCAAACAAAACACCCACATATGTAACATTTTTAAAAATTAAAGTTGGGTCTGCAGGTTGGTTGAAATTATCTTTTATGAACTGGGATCTGTACTATCCTTATGGGTCTGACGAGTTCAGGCAGTAGAGACCTGCTTGTTTTCTACGTTGTATATGAATTTATAGCCTACTTTTCTGTTGTTAGAGAGGCCTGCGAACTTACTGAAGCTGCTTCTGTTGGTTGGTTGGCATTTAGGAGCGTTCTGTTCCTTTTTGATAAAGTGTCTTTATAAGTGATCATGGATGCTGGGGCTGGAAAGTCTTTTCCCACTTCTATAACACTTCTTTCTCTGATGTTCACTCAAGTATCTCTCTTTCTCTGAACGTGTGTGTGTGTGTGTGTGTATAGATATTTCAGTTTTATCTGTTTATATATATAAACATATATGTGCGTGTGTATATATGTAGTTATTTCAATTTTATGTGTTTGTTTTGCCCTCATGTATGTCTATACACCACTTGCATTCCTTGTGCACACGGAGGCTAGAAGAGGGTGTTAACCCTGGAACTGGAGTTATGGACAGCTGTGAGCTGCCATGTGAGTGCTGAGAGGCAAACCTGGATCCTCTAGGAGAGCACCAGTGCTCTTAACCACTGAGTCATCTCTCTAGCCTCCCCTCTCTTTTTGAAAAGATTTTATTTTATTTATATATGTGTGTGCATGCCTCTGTGGGGGTATGCAGACACCTGTGTATAGGGTCCGTGTGGAGGAAGGGAGAATGCAGCCACCTGTGTATCTGTGTATCTGTGTATAGGGTCCGTGTGGAGGAAGGGAGAATGCAGACACCTGTGTATCTGTGTATAGGGTCCGTATGGAGGAAGGAAGTATGCAGACACCTGTGTATAAGGTCTGTGTGGAGGAAGGGAGAATGCAGACACCTGTGTATAGGGTCTGTGTGGAGGAAGGGAGAATGCAGACACCTATGTATAGGGTCCGTGTGGAGGAAGGGAGAATGCAGACACCTGTGTATAGGGTCCGTGTGGAGGAAGAGAATGGCATTGAGTCCATGGAGCAGAGTTACAGGCATTTGTGATCTGGCTGATATGGGTGCTGGGATCCAAACCTGAGCTCTCATGATTGGGCAGCAAGTGCTCTTCATCACCGAGTCATCTCTGCAGCCCTGACTGGATCTCCGTCTCTCCTTACTCATTTCCCTTTCTGTTTGCCCTCATCTTCAAGGGTCCTTTCACTGCAGTCCAAACTCACTTCTCAACCCAGTGTTGAGCTCAAGCCAGGGAACTTGAGGGGTAGGAGGGTTAGGGGCAGGAAGCTGGGTGGAGTGTAGAGAGAAGTAAGGGCTGTAGGGCCATTTGAATGGATGTAAATAAGTAAATGTGTTCGATGTGACCTGAGTCAAATAGCCTTGGCTATGGAACCTCAGAGGTTGTGTTGACCTTCCAAGCCTGAGAGTGACTGCCTGCTGAGCAAAAGGAGGGAAAGGTGGGGAGAGACCTGTGTTCAGGGTGCTTGCTTTGAAGGGCTCATGTCTCTTATCTGGAACATTCTAGGGACTCAGTGAATTGGACCATCTTTCTGTTCACAGCAGGACAGTTAAGTCAGGGTTGGGTTTTCTATCAGAAGAGGCTATGTGTTCTGACTGGTTTATGATCTTTGAAGGAAAGTACCCTCCCTGGCCTTAGATCCACTGTTTCTTATAAAAGACATTAGAAGGGCTGGATAGGGTTTTACACTTTTATTTATTTATTTTATGTATATGAGTGCTCTATCTGCATGTACACCTGCATGGCAGAAGAGGGCATTGGATCCCATTACAGATGATTGTGAGCCACCACGTGGTTGCTGGGAATTGAACCCAGGACCTCTGGAAGAGCTGTCAGTGCTCTTAACTGCTGAGCCATTTCTCCAAACTTAGGTGGTTTTTATTATGAGCATTTGTTCTTTTACACAAGTTCAGTTCCCAGTATTCACATGGCACCTCACAACCATCTATTAACTGGAGTCACAGGGGATTTGACACTCTTTTTTGGCCTTTGCAGTATGTATGTGATACATATGCATACAAACGCACATAAAATAAATATTAAGAAAAAGAAACTTGATCATGAAGATGATGAAGAGACCCTGTTGACAGGCAGCTACTAGTCAGCAGCTAGGCCTTAGTCATTTTAGTTTATAAAAATGATAAATTGACGGATTGAAATCTTAATAGATGTTCTGTAGGGTTATGGCAAAGAGTAAAGGTGATTTGGGGTATTGTAATTTTTTTAAAAGTATGTACTTGTTCTGGGAAGGAGGTGGAGCCAGATGGATTATGAGTTCAAAGCCAGCCTCAACTACATTGAGAGTTTGAGGTTGTCATGGGTTATATGAGACCCTTTTCCAAGAAACCGTTATCAGCAACAGATGGTATTCTCTGGGGATGGGGAAAGAGTATACAGGAATAGCAACCACAAGGCTAATGCTTGAAATAGTGGCTGGGGGACTGAAGAGATGGTTCATCTGTTAAAAACGCTGGCTGCCTTCCTGAAGACCCAGGTTTGATTTCTAGCACCCACATGACAGCTCACAACCATTTGTTAACTCCAGTCTCAAGAACTCTGAGACTCTTCTGGCTCTGTGGACTGCATCAAGTATGCATGCGATACACAGACATATGTTTAGGCAAAACACTCATACACTTAAAAATAATAAATAGATAAATCTCTAAAAAAAAATGTAATAGCGTCTACAGGGCTGGGGAGATAGCCCAGAGGTCAACAGCACCAATTGCTCTTGTAAATGACCCAGGATCAGCTGCCAGTGGCCACGTGGTGGCTCACAATTGCCTATGACTCTAATTCAGGGGCCCTAACATCCTTTTCTGATCTCCATGGGCTCCTACGTACTTGTTGCACACATACATGCACTCAGGCGCATACACATGCACATAAAATAAAAATAAGTAGATATTTAAGACAGTAGCTAAAAGTAGTTCTCCAAGGATGATTTGCTCCATCTAGCTGTTTTGTGATTGGTTGTCCTTCCCACTTTAGAGATGAGGAAACTGTGGTTCTGAGGAGAGAAACAACTGTTTCACCAGCAGGGGCGAGAGCCAGGATCTTTGGACTTGGGATTTAGGGCTTTGGGAGAAAACACAGAGCTTCCTGGGCTGGTGACCAGATGTAGGCGTTTGATGTCAGAAGAGAGTAAAGGAAGGGGCGGGTATGTCCTCTGGGGTATTCTGCAGGCCAAGAGGAGGGTATGGTGAGGAGAGAGGTGGCTGTGGGGAATGAGGTAGGTAAGGTTCAATGACAAGATGAAGCCCTACTCTGGGTGGGCAATATCAAAGATGACTTTTTTTTTTTTCTGTGCTAGGATTTGAAGCCAGTGCTAAATGCAGCTTTTACTAATTGGCTTCAACTTTTCTTTTTCTTTTTTTCTTTCTTTCTTTTTTTTTTTTTTTTGTTGGTTTTTGTTTTTTGTTTTTCCGAGACAGGGTTTCTCTGTGTAGCCCTGGCTGTCCTGGAACTCACTCTGTAGACCAGGCTGGCCTCGAACTCAGAAATCCACTTGCCTCTGCCTCCCAAGTGCTGGGATTAAAGGCGTGCACCACCACCGCAACTTTTTTTTTTTTTTTTTTTAAGATTTATTTATTTTCTCTGTTTGAGTACATTGTCACCGCCTTCAGACACACCAGAAGAGGGCATAAGATCTCATTATAGGTGGTTGTGAGCCACCATATGGTTGCTGGGAATTGAACTCAGGACCTCTGGAAGAGTAGTCAGTATTCTTAGCCACTGAGCCACCTCTCTAGCCCTGCCTTCAACTTTTAGTTTCTAGACTTTATTTTCCCATCCATAAAGTACTTATTAGCTGCACATACCTTATGCCTTGTATCTTGGTCTTCTGAGTACCTGTAAAGTCCTAGGCCTTGGGAATACAGGCATTTGTGGAGTTATGCTTGGAGTGCTAGGCAAGTGTGGATATTCAGATATTTAAAAGCTACCATCAAGGAGCTTCTAGGAGAGAAAACATCCTTACTAAACATCTCCTGGGCTGGAGTGGCTGGTGGAGAAATAATTGTAGACTTGTAATGTGCTGTTGTTTGGTTCATTACTTAGTCTGCTCGTGTAGTACGGGCAGCCAAGAACGCAGTCTGACATAGCTATTTGACATTTCACGTAGGATCCTGACCTTTGTTCTGGAAGTTGCTATGACTAGACTGTGTAGTGTGAGGCTAAGAAGTGTGGAAGAAAAAAATTAAACAAATTCGAGGTTTGACTGTTTAATGTCAACCTTCTATACTCAGGGTTGGATGAAGTTGGAGTTGCTGTGTATCAGGAGTTCCCCAGGTCAGGTCCCTGGGGTTCTGCACATGCGTGCCATTTTCCTTGCATTGGCTAGACATGTTTTCAGATACTCATTTCACTTCAAAGATTAGCTCTTTTCTTCAGAGTATTTCAGCCACAGACAGGAGGCAGATAATCAGGCACAGTGTTTGTGGTGTTGGACATGAAGTACTTCCCAGTGTCCTATGAATGGGAAAGGAAGAACTCTAGCCTGACTATTTATATCAAGAATAAATAGTTGTCCCTCTGAGTGCTGTAATGGTTGGCAGTTGTGCAAAGCCCTTTGGCCTTGTCATTTTCTCTTTCAGTACAACTATGTAAGATACATACAAAGAGACTAAAAGGAACTTAGAGTGTCTCACTTTGGAACTTAACATTACTAAGCAACAACAGCATGCAGACTGTGCACAGAACATCACTGAATCCTCAGAACACTGAATTATTTGAGACTTACAGCTTTGGGAAACTAAGAGACTTGTGCAGGCCAGTGACAGAGTGAAGCTTGGAATTTGCTCCTGGTCAGTGCCCACTTGGCATTGTCCCGTGTGTCACTTCTTGGATTCAGAATGCATAATTCATCAGCATCAGAACCCGGAAGGCCTGCTAAGGCCCCACTCAGGGTTTCTGAGGCAGGCTCTAGAAGTTTGCATTTCTAATCAGCTCTAAACGTGCTGCTGCTCTCGCCGGTCGCTTTGAGAACCACTGCTATAGACAGAATGTTACACTTCCTTGTATCTTTTCTTTATCCTTCTTCAAACATTACGTATGGGCTTTTGGAGACTATCTCCAGAGGGTGATTATTTCAAATTGATTTCCTCAGACATTCAGTGGCTTTATATGCCCATCTGTACATGCCTAGCTAAGCATTTGCCAGGTTGTTCAGTCAGACAAAGGACTTGGAAGGTCCCTAGACCGTATAAGACAGAACGTGATGTGGTAAGATTGGGCAGGTTAATGAAATAAGATAATGAAGGAGAGGAGGAAGCTTAATAAGAAAGTATTAAAAAGAATAAGATGCTCTTAAATCTTAAATCTTAAAATCATTTAGTTTTCACAGCACTGAGTCAAGAGACACTGTTACCACCTCTGATATGCAGATGGGAACCGTCAAGGCCGCACAAAGATGTGCTAACCTACTTGTGGTCTCATGACAAGTAGAGAGAGCGCCCTGCTCCGCGAGGTGCACTGGGGTGCCCATGGCAGCCACGGAAACATCATTCTCTCTTAGCATCAACGCTCCACCCGTGCAGAATGGAAAAGCTAGGTCCTACTTGGAAATTAGCTACAGATAGTGACACTCCAAGGTCAGGGATAGGGACACTTCCTAAGAACCTCCATCAGAGATGAAAGGGCAGACCATTGCCTGGGCAGGTTATAAAACACCAGACTAGGAGGACACAGGAGGGCTCAGCTGTCTCTTTCCTTCCGCTGCTTAACATCTGCAAGCATAGGGCCTCTGGGAGTGCACAACCCAGGGCACTATCTGGAATAGTTCACATTCTCATATAAAAAGTCAGTGACAGCCACAAAGAGAACAGAAAAAAAAAAAAAACCAGAAAAATTCAAAGGAGAATAAAATTCTCGTCATAAACTTCCTTACAACTTCCTTGAGATTTTTCTTGTTTTTGTCTATGTTTTATTTCATGGAAAGCAATATCCTCTATCCTCTCAGTATGTACTTTCTGACTTAGATTTGAGATTCTCAGAGGGAAGGGGTGGTAAATACTGCACTTTGAGGAGAATCACAATAGGGATGTTGCTCTTGGTCTGGCAGATAAATCAGCCAGAATGTTTTGACTGACCCAGAAGTCTGGAAAGATATAACATTCAAGTTTTGGGGGCTGGGCCAGCTTGGTTTTCCTTTTTAAAATTTTATTATTTGTGTGTGTGTGTGTGTGTGTGTGTGTGTGTGTGTGTGCATGCGTGCATGTGTGTTGCATGTATATGTATATGTATATGTATATGTATATGTATATGTATATGTATATGTATATGTATATGTATATGTGTATGTCTGTGCATCACATGCCTGCAATGTCCAGGGAAGTCTGAAGGGGTCATCAGATCCCCGGGACCTGGAGTTTTAGATGGCTGTGAGCTGCTGTGAGGGTGCTGGGAACCGAACACAGGTCGTCTGAAATCCTAGTGATCTTAACTGCTGAGCCTCCTCTCTAGCTCCCCAGTTGGGTTTAACTCTTTAACTTACCTTATGTGTGTGTACAAGTGTGGTGTGCTCAGTTATCTTGTGTGTGTGTGTGTGTGTGTGTATGTACAAGTGTGGTGTGCTCAGTTATGTGTGTGTGTGTGTGTGTACAAGCGTGGCTGTGCTCAGTTATGTGTGTTTGTATCTACAAGTGTGGCTGTGCTCAGTACCACAGTGCCCTGTAGAAGGCAGAGGACACTGCTAGGGAGTCAGTGATCTCCTGTCATCTTGTGAAATCCAGACTTGAACTCATGTCATCAGGCCTGTGTGGGAGTGCCTTTACTCACTACTGAGCCATCTCTCTGGCCCTCACTATGTTTAGAAAGAGGATTATACAACCTAGTTTCAGACTTTGCCCCTATGTAGTGTTCCTATCTCCTGACAAAAGATTCTTCTTTGATTTTCTCCATCTGAACATCAAGCCTGCTACCACCATTCTTCAAGCTGCCCTCTGAGAGCCTCTTCCTGTTTATGGCATAGTCTACCTTCCAACTCACACAATGGTTATTGCCAATGGAAAACAAAATGTGCTACTGTCGCCTAGTTTTACCCACGCACTGTATGGATTGTTCCATGAGGGCACCTGTGTCCAGTCATTTTCTCTCTAAAACATCTTAGTAGAATGCATATAACACCATGTATATGCATGCAGCACCATTTTTATGCCTGTTTGTATATGGAGACCAGAGGACAACCTCATGTGTCCTCCTCAAGAACTGGCAAGGTCTCTCATTGGTTTGAGGCCTATAAATTAGGCTAGACTAGCTGGCTAGTGAGCCCCGAAGATCCTCCTGTCTTTGCTTCCCCAGTGCTCCTTTTTGTAGTGTGTGTGTGTGCGCGTGCGCGTGCGCATGTGTGCGCGTTTACACAGTAAATTTTGTTGATGGTATTCAAGAGAGTAGGAATTCCTAAACCCTTCCTGTTATTGTGGGGATCTGGGATGGAACCTATGAAGGAGATGCTTAGTGTGGGGGCTGAGTTGGGACAGGGACAGGGACTCTTCAGCAGCTGGGGGCCTCTCTACCTCTCTATTGCTCTCATGTTTCTTCTGGGGTGGGTGGTGCAGGGCTTCTTACTCCTTGGAAGCCATGTAGGCCATAAGGTCCACCACCTTTTAGCTGTAACTGTATTCATTGTCTTACAAGGAAATGAGCTTTACAGAGTTGTCATTGAGAGCAATGCCAGCACCATCATCAAAGGTGGAAGAATAGGCATCACTGTTAAAGTTGCAGGAGATAACTTGGTCCTTAGTGTAGCTCAGGATACCTTTTAGTGGGCCCTCAGATGCCTGCTTCACCACTTTCTTGATGTCATCATACTTGGCAGTTTTTTCCAGGCAGCATGACAGATCCACAGTGGACACATTGGGAGTATGAACACAGAAGGCCACGCCAGTGAGTTTCCTGTTCAGCTCTGGGATGACCTTGCCCATAGTCTTGGCAGCACCCGTGGATGCAGGGATGATGTTCTGGGCATCCCCACAACTGTTATACCACTGCTTTCCAAAGGGGCCATCCACAGTCTTCTGAGTGGCAGTGATGGCATGGACTGTGGATATGAGTCCTTCCACAATGACAGACTTGTCATGGATGACCTTAGCCAGCTGGTGGTGCAGGAAGCATTGCTGACAACTTTGAGGGAGTTGTCATACTTTTCACAGTTCACACCCATCACAAACATGGGGGCATCTGCAGAAGGGGTGGAGATGATGACCTTTTTGTCCCTATCCTTCAAGTGGGCCCTGGCCTTCTCCATGGTGGTGAAGATGCCAGTAGACTCCAGGACATACTCAGCACCAGCATCACCCCATCTGATGTGAGCGGGATCTCACTCCTGGAAGATGGTGATGGGCTTCCCATTGATGACAAGCTTCTCATCTCAGCCTTGACTGTGCCGTTGAACTTGCAGTGCATTGGCGGAGTCATTCTGGAACATGTAGAACATGTAGTTGAGGTCAGTGAAGGGGTCATTGATGGCAACAATCTCCACTTTGCCAACTGCAGAGCAGAAGGCAGCCCTGGTAACCAGGCACCCAGTATGGCCAAATTCGTTCACTCTGACCTCACCACCATGTTTGAGAGATGAGGCTGTCTCTGGAATATGGAGGAGCAGAGAGCCATATTTTTTGTTTGTTTGTTTTAGACAGTTTTACTATGTAGACAAGGCTGACTTGGAGCTTAGAGACCTGTCTGCCTCTGCCTCCTCAGTGCTGGGATTAAAGGGTGTTCCTAGTGAACTTTTATTTGGGTTTTGGGGATCAGGTTTAGGTCCTTGCATGACTGAGCTGCTCCTCGGCCTCTGTTTTACACATTTAAACACATCATACCGTGAGACTGGTGCTCATTTTTGTGCAGAGCATCACCACCATCCAGCACTGACCAAGTTAGTTGCTCTGACAACTCTAATTGTGGCCTCTAATTGTGGCTTTGATTTGTATTTCTCTAATGATTAATGATGTTGAACATCTTTCCATGTTGTTATTATTGACTATCTTCTTGGAGAAAGGTCTGCTCAAGTTCTTTACCTAGTTTTTGAGATGCTAATTTTGTTCAGTTTTAGGAGTTTCCTGTGTAGTCTGGGTATCAATCCCACAGCAAATGTCCACCCCACTCTGTAGGACACTTTTTTCTTTTTTGCTAGTGTCCTTCAGTGAGCAGTTTTCAGTCCAGTCTGTCTTTTGTTGCTTTTGCCTTTGGTGTCATGCTTTTATTTCTTTTTTTAGTAGAGCCTAGGGATAAAACACTTGGTGTTATGAGGACTAATTAGCCTGACTCCTCTCCAGATCCCAGGTTAAATACCTTTTTTAAAAAGTACTTTTTTTTTCCCTTTGAAGGGCTGGACAAGGTCTCATTGTGTAGCCCTGGCTAGCATAGAACTGTATAGACCAGGCTGGCCTGGACTCACAGAGACTCACTGAGACTCACTGGCTTCTGCCTCTCAAGGGCTGGGATTACAGGTGTAGGCCAGCCTGCCCAGCTCTCTAAAGTGCTCTCCCAGCACGTACAGGTCATACATATCAGCAGGTTCCTCTATGGTGTTTCTTACAGCATGTGCTGTGTTTTGAGGCTCTTGTTTTCCTCCCACTCCTTGCCTTGCTCTTCTCAGTTAGGGCCCCTCTAACTTTCCTGGGTTTTTTGTTTCTGTGAACCAGTGAGTTTAATTGGGGTTTCTTTAAAAGCACAGATAACTTACGTCACACCACAAAAACATTCACTTCCCTCCTCCAGCAACCATTCCCTGCCTATAAATACTCAAAGAAGGATGGAACCTGGTGAACTCCTCCCCATAACAACTGTTAACTGTTAATGAGCCCTCAGTGATGGGCAAGGCCTCCTGAGCCCTCTATCTTCATGACACAATGATGCTGGGCCCAGTCATTTGTCTGAATGAAATCACAACTTCTGTGTGTTTAAGAGAAGGTGAAGGCAATAGCTATCAAATCTGAGAACCTGAGTTCAATCTTCAGGACTCCCAGGATGGAAATACAGGACTAACTACCACAAATTGTCCTTTAATCTCCACAGACATGCCATGGCACTTGTATGCATGTTCAGGAACAACACGCACATGCATCACTCATGAAATATAAAAATTTAAAAAGTGCAATAGTATGTCACACCTAGAAGACAATAGTAGACAGTACTCTACCTCGTTCTTCAACTCTTATGTTCTTGCTGTTCCTTTTTCCTTGATGTTCTCTGAGACTTGAAGAGGGAGATATAGATATTCCACTGAGGTCTGAGAGAGAAAGGGGGGCGGATGCTTGCCCACACTCGTCCATGTGGTGGTTAGGGGTCGACATCTGGTGTTTTCCTCTACCACTTTTCACCTTATTTTATTATTACATTTATTTATTATGTGTGGAAGAGTGTGAGTGCACCTACCATTGTACACATGGGAAGGTTAAGAGATAGATTGTGGGAGTTGGTTCTGTTTTTCTACCAGGTGGGTCCTGGGGATTGAACTCAGGTCATCAGGCTTGGGAGCAGGAAACACTCTTACCTACTGAGCCACCTTGCTAGTCCATCTACACAGAATCTCACTGAACTTGGTATTCTCCATTTTGACTACCCTGGCTGGGTGATCCTCCAAGACTTGCCTGTCTCTGTCTCCCAGTGCTGGGTTATAAATATGCACCGTCACACCAGGCTTCAAAATGTATTTTTTAATTAGCAGGTTTTCTTGTGGCCTTTGATAGTATTTAGTAGGTTGACTTTGCTACGCCTCCCTTTCCCCCAGTCTCCCTGCTCTGCTTCTCGGCTAACTTTTCCACCCCTAGTACCCTACTGTCCCCAGAGAAGTACCTTGGTTTTTGTTGGTTTGTTTGTTTTCATGGTGCTGGAGTTCAAATACAGGGCCTTGCACATGCTAGGCACTGAACCACTGAGCTATGTCCCCAGCTCTTCTTGGCCAAATATCTTGCAAACTTAATTTTCTTTAATTCTCAAAATTTCCAGGTAGGTAAGGTCATTCATATACATAGATATTGTTTGTCTTAAAGAGACATGGACTTGATATGTTACTCCAGTGACCTTCAACCCTTGGACTCAAGTGTCCTTTCAATCCAGCCACCCACACAGCAGAGACTGCAGTGCATATCACTCATGTGCATGAGTGCATGACTCATATTTTATTGCCTCTGCCTCCAAAGTGCTGGGATTAAAGGCCTGAGCCACCACGCCTGGCTGCCAGCTGCTGTTTTAGCCATTGGTGAAGTACTGTCTTGGTAGTCTGGGAGGCATGTCAAAATTCTCTTTGGGGTTTTATGTTTTAAATTAAGTGCAATAAAGAACAACTCACTCTATCCCAAACTAGTCTGGAACTTACTATAGCCCAGGCTGGCCTTCACCTACCGCAATAATCTTTGCCTAAAACTCCTGGGTGCTGAGATTATAAATGTGAGTCACCATATCCAGCTTCAGAGACAGATTTCATCTCATAAAATTGGGCTGAGATGCTTAGAACTGAAGAACCATCCTCAAGGTTCATGGTTTGTAAGTGCCAGAGTGGGGACTTGACCTACTTGACTGTAGGCACACCTTTTTTTGGTGCTACTTTATTGGGCTCTTATATCTGCCACCTTTCTATCCTTTATTCCACCCTAATCCCTTCTAATCTCCCAACACTAGGTTAAAGAGAAAGAAAGTTAGAGGGGAAAGGGGGCATAGACATCTTTAGACTACTTTCTGCTGACTTGGGGTGTTGAGTTTCCTGGGACACATCCAACATCTTTGTTGTCAGAATATCTCCAACCAGCAATCCGGCAATCCGGCAATCCAGCAATCCAGCAACCCAGCAACCCAGCAATCCAACAACAACAAATGCAATAGCAGGAACTGGCAGCAGGGGGAGCAGCTGCTACCCTTGGCCCTCTGGGGTTCTCCTATTTATACTCTCCCAAGAGTCCCAGAGGTAAACTATCTTAACCTGGCAAAAATCACACACACACACACACACACACACACACACACACACACACACACACA
>JANHMN010000002.1:59294359-59325686 GCA_030674055.1 Rhabdomys pumilio
ACACACACACACACACACACACACACACACACACACACACACACACAGAGAGAGAGAGAGACAGAGAGAGAGAGAGACAGAGACAGAGACAGAGAGACAGAGAGAAAGAGAGAGAGACAGAGAGACAGAGAGACAGAGAGAGAGAGACAGAGAGAGACAGAGAGAGACAGAGAGACAGAGACAGAGAACAGGACAATCATAGTTATCCACTGTGGACAATCTGAAGCAGCCTCATATTCCAGGGGCCACCACATCCAGCTTCAGAGACAGATTTCTTAGAAAATTGGGCTGTGAATCTTTGAGAACTGGTGACGAGAACAAAGACCCTTAAAAGAAACACTGTTAAGCACCCGCTTTACTTTTGCTGCTACTCCAGGGATAAATCATATAGTTCTGGCAGATCATTAGTCAAAGTCAGGAGATGTGGCCTGGGAAATGGTGTTGGGGGGATTTGAAAGCTGAATTTGCTAGTGCCTTCCAGAGAGAGAATCAGATTCTTAGGTTAACTTCTGAACAGTTCCTCTTCCACCTATCCTCTTCCTCCTCTTCCTCTTCTTCTTCCTCCTCTCCTTCCTCTTCCTCTTCTTCCTTCTCTTCCTACTTCATGTGTATGAGTATTTTGCCTGCATGTGTGTGTATATGCACCATAGGCATACCTGAAGTCTTCCAAGGTTAGATGAGGGTTTCAGTCCCTTGGACTTGGAGTTACAGGTGGTTGAGCCACCATGTGTGTCGTTTGAGAGCAAGTGATCTTAACCACTGAACTACCCCTCCAGCCCCAACTTTGTAAATTCCTAAACCAGCAACTCAAAGAATCACACGGTTCCAGATAAGAGAGCCCTAGCTTCCTTTGGCCTCTCTCATTTGTATAGAAGAAATAGGCCCAGGGAGGGTAGGCCTATGGTGAAAACTGTGATACCAACTGGGAGTCCTATAATACTGTTGAGTTCTACCACTGCTTGGAGTGGGCGCAGATCCCACTGGGTAGGATTTGATTCCTACACAACTATCCCACTTCATGCATCAGTGAGCCTTGGTTACTACCTCTGTGCTTCTGAGTAGCCAGCTCCGAGGTAGGAACTCTTATGGCACTTTTCTCCTGCTTGATAGTTTGCCACAGCAGCTTACAAAATTCAGCACGATCTGCTCTGGCTGATGTAAAGGATTCAGCCCATGAACAGCCAAGTGGAACGGTGCATAGGACAAGAAAAGGAGGATGTGCACAAGGCTTCTGTGTCTTACTGTGTCCACCGTCTCCCAGCACTTCTGCATGCTCCAGGCTGAGCTCTTACAGCCCATCTGTTAGGGTCTATGGAGGCATCAGCAGGGTAGCCATGGTTGATTACACATTATTGTCCTCGGCTTACTCGGCTTCAGAGCCACACCCTTCAGTGGGGTGGGGTTGTTATGGATTGAAAGTTTCAACCTTTTGAACCTGCCTTGGTCTTTGTGGCAATTAGCTCTACTGCTGAAGCTATCTCAGGGTCCCCCACTGCCAGTATCTCATTTAGGCTGGGCATGGTGGCACATACCTTTAATTCCAGCACTTGGAAGGCAGAGGCAGTCAGATTTCTATGAGTTCAGGGGCCAGCCTGGTCTACCTAGTGAGTTCCAGACAACTGAGGCTACACAGAAAAACCCTGTCTCAGAAAACAAGACAAAACACCCTCCCACAGAGACAATGCAAAACAAAAGACACCACTCCAGTTTGTGCCAGGAATCTGAACAAAGGCCACGTGTGCTTCTTCTGCCACTGTAGGAGCTTTCCCAAGGTCCCACACTGTGTCAGTTTCATGACACCCACAGGGCTTTCTATTTACCCACAGTTTCTTGCCAGTCATTCCATTTGGCTATTTGTTGTGGTGGAGAGGCTCAATGAGGCAGTATCCAGATGCCATTAGTAGAGGGGCACTTGACTCACTCATGGAGGTAAATACTTTTATTGTTTGAAAGTTAATCTCCTGATTCAGACTGCTTGGTAGGAAGAACAGTTTGGCTTAGCCCTGGGTTTGAGGGCTTAATGAAACTGGTCCCTAAAACCACCTTTAGCTTCTGTTTTCTTGGCTTTTTCTGGCACTCATTTCAAACAGAGAAATATGTCTCAGGCAAGGACCTGGGACGCCTGGGATTGGTCAGCACGCTGAAACTGGTTTGCTGTGTGACTTCAGGTAGGCCCTACTTGTTTATGTATTTAAATTACAGGTTCTTCAGATTCATTCCCAGTCCTGCATCGTAAGGACAAATTTTATAAGACAAAAGGTGGCTTTTAGTTTGTCTCGAAACTTTTACCCTTCCATAGGAGTAGTCTTAAGAATCCAACTTATATGTGTGTATACACATATTCATACATTTCATACATTTATTTATAGTTGTGAATATAGTAAATTTATTTGTGTATGTTATATGTATAATAAATATTGTATATTTGCTTTCTGAGGTTTTCATTGAGATATGGTTTTCCTATTTTGTTTTTTTGAAATGGGGTCTTATGGTTTTCCTATAGGAAATACAATGTACAAATCTTAGTTGATGCATTTTTGACAAACATGTGCGTTTGTAGGCTACACCCTGCCAAAACATGGACAGTCAACCTCACATAAGACAGGTTGTGTTTTGTTTTGATGCCCCTCCTCAGGCAGGCTTCCTGACAGCATACCTGCAGAGGCAGCCACTGACCTTGTCTGTCTCTGTAGGTGACTGTTGCCTGTCTGGAGGTGTAGCTAAGTGGAGTTACATGGCATGTGTTGTTTTGTACTGTCTTCTTGCCCTGAGGAATCCTAGACCTGTATGGTATTTTCACCACTTGCTACTCTAAAAGGTCATGAAGTTTGGCTTCCTTCCAGTCTCCCTGAGCTGCTATGGTTGAGAAGTGAGGGCCTTCTGCCAGGGCCCCACCATATTGTCTGCTGAATGTGCTGGACGAGATGGAAAGAACAGTTTGATTTTCAGATTCTAGGTTGAGTTTGTTTCTATAATTGTTGGTGTCGCAGTCTCTCTTGTCAGCTGGGCACATTCAATCCGCCAGCAGAGAAGACTAACTCTGACACCCGAAAATGTCACTTGCAATGGCATGTTTCTAAAAAGGTGTCCATGGGAGACGTTCCTTTTAGTTTCATATGTACATAGGACGGACAGCTCCAGGGGTGAGCAGTGTCAGAGGAAGGGAGGTTAGGAGGCAGAGAATCTTTATTTATAGGCTTCACTGCTGGTGTTTGCTTCTTTTGTCTTCACAGAGCCCATAACATTTGTTTCATCTTGGTTTTTGCCTTCTCTGACTTGGTCTAGCCCTGATCTGCCTGACAAACTTCTCTTAGCTGGCCTCCTTCCCTGTTCTCCTTCCCTTTCTATATTGTATAGCCTATATGTGGGACAAACCTGTTGGAAACCTCCCGGGACTCCACATCTCCTGAACTGCTTATAAACGCTGCTGGTGTCGCAGGCTCTCACTGGCCGGGCTCCTTCCTGCCTCTTCCCTTGTGGGCCTTATGCAAGTATGCTGCTGTTCTTGTGCTCTCCCTGCTTGTGCGTAGCATGTCATGGCTCCTGTGTAGCAGTCTCACTTGCTTGTGGTTTAGACCATACATAACTCCTTCCAGGTCTAGTTTAGGGCCTTATGCTGACAAAAATTCCTAATCTGTGGTATGGCATTTTATACATATTTGATAAATATTTGACTACTTAAGTGTGGTCATTAGCCTTTGGTTCTAGAATAGGGTTGAGTGGCCTCTCTAGCTGTCAGTATACTTACAGGCTTCCTATCTTCTATGTGAAAAAATACGTCAGAGAGGATGAATAGGGATTTACCCTGACAGTGTACTGGTGGGAGGAAGAGAGGAATCATGTTTATCCTTTCTGGAGGAAGCTGGCTCTCATTGCAGTGCTCAGTGGGCTGTAGGCTCCAGCACATAGCTTATGTGTTTGGAACCAAGTCTATTTCTTGTTCTGCAGCTTTTTTTTCTAGAAGTTTTAAGGTCGTGGTCCAAAAAATGGAATGTGTAATTTTACCTCTCTTATATGACTTTCTTAGAATAAAAACCCAGCAGGATTGAAGCCCAGTGTGGCCCACACCACAGCCTGCTGGTGTCATCTCCCTCACCAGGCTTCCTGTGGAGTTGTGTATGGGGCACATCAGTGAGATTCGGTGTGGACTGTTCTGCCCCATCTGTGTGCATGCTACCTAGCACAGGTTTTGTCTTGGGTCAGAACCCAAGTGAATGAAAGCCTCCCTTCCCCAAAAAGTAGTCAGTTGCTTTATGGAACTGTGGTCCTGAGACAGTGACAAGGGAGGCTTGTCTCCAGAACCTTTTAGAAAGATCGTTAAAAATCAACTGTGTATTCCTGATTGAGTCACACTCCAGTGCACAGAGCAACTCTCTAGACTTGTGGTTTTATTTTGGCAAAGTATACATGCAAATAATACAGTATTTGTCACCACAACCATGCTAAATATAGAATTTAATGGTAGTAAGTACATTCACATTTAATGTCCTTGTGCACCCACCACCACCATCATTTCCAGAATAGTTTAAAATCTTTCCCAAAAGAAACTATATGTCCATTAAACTCTAACTGTCCATTCCCTCATGTTACAAAGCAACTGCCCTTCTATAGTCTATCTATGAATCTGACTTCTCAAGAGCTTCGTATAAGTGAAGCTAGTGTATATCTTTTAAAAGCCAGCTTGACTCACTTGCTATATGTTCCAGATTCATCCATGTTAGAGTACATATCAGATTTTTTTTGAGACAGAGTCTCACTATGTATCCTTGGCTAACCTGGACCTCTTTGTAGACCAGTCTGGCCTCAAACTCACAGAGATCCTCTTGCCTCTGCCTCTCTGCCTCTCTGCCTCTCTCTCTGCCTCTCTCTCTGCCTCTCTGCTTCTCTGCCTCTCTGCTTCTCTGCCTCTCTGCCTCTCTGCCTCTGCCTCTGAGTGCAGGAATTAAAATCATGTGCCACCACACCCATCTTTTCTTCTTTTTAAATGCTGAATAATATTTCATTTTATGGCCAGACTGTGCCTTGTAATACATTCATTATTGATGGACACTTAGGCTAACTCTGCCTTTTGACTATTTTGAATAATGCCATATGCAAAGGGATGCAAAAACATCCTTTTCTATTTAGGACTAGTATTGCTGTGATGAAACAGCGTGACTCAAAGCAAGCTGTGGCGGAGAGGGTTTATGTTGGTTACCCTTCCACATTGTATTTCATCACTGAAGGAAGTTAGGATGGGAACTCAAACAAGGCAGGGACCTGGAGGCAGGATCTGATGCAGAGGTCATGGAGGTGCTGCCTACCGCATTGCTTCTTCTAGTTTACTTGGCCTGTTGTCTTACAGAACCCAGAACTACCAGTCCAGGGATGGCACCACCCATGATGCTCTGGGTCCTCCCCCATTAATCACTAATTTAAAAAATTCCCTACATGCTTACCTACAGCCCGACCTTAGGGAGGCATTTTCTTAGTTGAGCCTCCCTCCTCTCACATGACTTTGGCTTGTGTCAAGTTGACATAAAACCATCTAGCACGCATCTGTTGGAATTCTTGCTTTTTATGCATTTGGGCACGTAGCCAGAAATAGAATTGCTGGGTAATATGGTAAACCAACTTTTAATTTCTTTCTCCAACTTTTAATTTCTTCTTAATTTTAAAAAGTGTATGTGTATGTGTGTACATGCCTGCTAGTCTGCATGAGCACTACATGCATGTGTAATTTTTTAACAAAGAAATTAGCATTTTCTTTTTTTCCTCCCAGGAATTATCAATATCTTAGATACAGACCACGTTTTGGAAATAGGAGAAGATACATCATATTATCATGAGATGATAGATATGTCTGTATCTCAACAGTCTCTAAAAAGAGCAGGAAAGAGCTCAATAGAACTTATTTTTAAATGCATGAGGTTAAGACCAAATATAATGAAAAATATTAATGCTATTGCTAATTACAAAAAGTAACTGAATGTCTTAGCATTGAAGTACTTGGGTTTCAAGTCAACATGTAAGAACACGGGCCTTCTTAGTCTTGTGGTGAAGAACAGCTTCTTTCCAGTGAGTAGCTTTGTTTATAAGTAGTGAAGAACTGAGAATTTCACATCTGCAGTAATCCTCGAAGTATTTCCCTCTGAGGAGTTCTTCGGACTCTTCTTCCTTCCATCTTAACTGTGTTCCCTTGCTGGTTCCACCAGGCACCTACATTTAAAATCCATGCATTTAAAAGTAGAATTAACTTTTCAGATATTAAACATACAAGCTATTTTATACAGTAAGCCCTAACCAACCAACTTTTTTGCCTTTTGTTTGTTAGGGTCTCTCTACATAACCCTGGCTGGCCTGGAACAAGTTCTTTAGACCAGGCTGCCTCTGCTTCCAAAGTGCTGGGATTAAAGGCATGCACCACCATGCCCAGGTTGCCAGCCAACTTTTGGTTTCTTGTGGTACCTATACTGTTTTCCAAAGCAGCCATTTCATTTTCCATTTGTACCAAAAGTGCACCAGGGGTCATATTTCTCCATACCCTCCCTGACACTATTTTTCTGGTTTTGTTAGTAATAGCTATGTTAATGAATGTGAAGACTGTTTACATATCTTTAGGGGTATTTTATGAAGTACCTACATAGAACCAAAATTAAGGATGTGTTTCTAGAAGAGGCAGAGCGTAAGAACCATGGGTTTTGCAGCATTCTGTATTTCCTGGGATGGTACTGTATGGTGATTGTGACAAAAAAAAAAAAAAAAAAAAAAAAAAAAAAAAGTCTTTTCTTGAAGTAGATTCTAGTCAGCTGGTGCTGTAGGTTTAGAGTCAAGGCAGAACCAAGAGTCTGTGAGATCACTCATGGTTATGTGACAGAATTATAACACTTAGAGTGGTAGCATTATTCTGTCTTTCAGTGATTTCCTGCCTCCTCACAGGGCAGCTCCCTGCCCTGGATACCCAGTCTAGCCAGTATTATCCTGGGAAACAGGTTGAGGGATAAGCCTTCGCCCCAGGGCCCTGAGTACCTTGTTGAGTTTAGGAGTTTGTACTGAGAGATATGCAGAAGCATTATTATTTCAAGTATCCAGGATGAGCCTGTGTGATGGAAGAGAGACAAAACCAATGGGAGGTTCAGGAGAGATGGTTCATTTACTGTGTGGTGTGGAGAGAAGAACATTCCTGAGGTGCCTAGACCTAGTTTTGAAGGATAAGCAGGGATTGTTGACCAGAGAGGGATGAGTTTGGAGGAAGAAAAAAATGTCCTTCAGTTTTTACTGAAATCACCGACTGAGGTTCTTTTGTGGGAGAATATTTCTAGGAGTCTTCTGCTTTAAACCTTGATAGCCTTGGGATACTGGCTATGATATGATCCCTGGCTCAGAGCTCTTTCAAGGAAAAGGACAGAGGCTGCAATGGGGAGGGATTGGTCTGTTGGGTATAATCATCAGCTCTGTTATAGGGGCTGTAAGGCCGCTTTGGGGGAAGGCATGCATATCAACCTTCCTGTTGGGTTGACAAGAGGAAGGAATGTGATATGCCTTAGATAGCTTGAGGAGGTCTTCCCATGGTATTTTTCTATGCAAGGACTCTGTCTCTGGCCTTTTATGCCAGCCAGACACCCCAAAGCACTTTGTCTTTCATTCAATTTGTGTAACATACAAGTAACATGACATAGACCCATTCTTGTTTTTAAAATATTAGGTAATATAGGAGCCTCTGTTCTTCATGATTAAGTCCATTACCACCTTCACTGAACTCTAGGAGGTAATGCCTGGAAACTTCTTATCAACTGGTTGTTTCCCCTGAGGCTTCTTTTATATAAATGGGGGCCTGTGTAGCTTGTGCTTGTCATAGCAGCATGTTTCCATCTGCCATGTGCATGGCAATCCACAGACTAGAAATCTGGGCACACAGATGTTTTCCTACTGGCCAGTGGCTTTGGGTCCTGAAGTAACATGCCTTTGTACCTTTTAACATTTATTTAGATTCTGTGTGAAACTCTGGGAGCATTTCATACAGACATGACTACGTCATCCCCTGAGAAAACTATTGTGAATTAGCCTGTGAGCCGCTGAACCCCAGAATGCCTATTCACTTCATATCTTCTTCAGTGTGGGGACCATGCACTTGTTCATTGGTCTGAGGACCACTGTGACGTGGAGTGGTTCTGGGGTCATACTATCAAATGGAAGACTATCTCTGACACCTCTGTTAAAGCCTGGACATCTCTTCCTGAGTTCCAGGTTCTTCCTGGAAATGTAGAGGTGGGACATGCAAGAAGGGAGGTTGTAGAGACTCTGTCCTACTGTAGTCCTGGCCTTTCCTCTGAGCAAGTCTTTATTTTTCTTGAAAACTTTCTCCTAAGACACTTTTAATTGGGGCTGGAGAGATGGCACAGGAGTAAAGACTGTCACTGGCCATTCTTATAGAGGGCCTAGGTTCAATTCCCAGCACTCACATGGCAGCTCCTAACTACCTCTAACTCCAGTTCCCGAAATCCATCTCCCTTTTCTAACCTCTTCAAGGACTAGACATACCCATAGTGCACAAAGATACATGCAGGCAAAACATTCACACACATACAATAAGAAAGAACCCTTCATTTGCCATTACCCACTGGTTTTCATATGAAGTGTATCAAATGGGTATCGATTCTTGGCGCTATCCTGCTAGTCAGGAGGAAACTGAATTTCTGTTGCTGCCCCATGGTTACAACCTTTTATATACCGACTCCAGTTTCCTTCACTTTACTGTGATACATCTATTCTGCTTAGAGTAGATGAACCACGGGGTCTTTCCTTTTTTTTTTTTTGGTTTTCGAGACAGTTTCTCTGTATAGCCTTAGCTGTCCTGGCACTCACTCTGTAGACCAGGCTGGCCTCGAACTCAGAAATCTGCCTGCCTCTGCCTCCCAAGTGCTGGGATTAAAGGCGTGTGCCACCACCGCCCAGCAATGGGGGTCTTTCCAAGTAAATGTTGCTCCACTTCATTGCTAAGTAGTAACATAAAAAGAAATCAAATGCCTCGTGCATTCTTTAATTAGGGTCAGGACAAAGAGGCAGGATGCTGTTTCTCTAACCCTGAGGAATACCTCAGAGTCTGAAACTTCAGATTTGGCTTCATGACAGTTAAAAATAAAAGCTGGGTATGTGAGGTGACTGCTTTCTGTTGAGGGGGGCTGGTCATTTACTTGCAGTGCCCCGAGGCAGGTTTACGCATGGGTCTGAGTTATGTGTATAGGCCTCCCAGAAAGCAGGTGACAGTCAGGGAGCAGACATGGATCTACATCTGGCCCATGCTGAAGACAGTACCTTGCTCAGTAGGGCTCCAGGATTTAGAGACTCCATCTGCTATGGTTTGCATACAGTTGTTACGTGTCTCCCAAGGCTTCATGGGTTAATATCCAGTCCTATTATGAGGTATTAAGCTGGTGGAAACTTATTCTAATTGTTGTTTAGAAGGGGTGCCTTTGGGAGGTATTTAGGCTTAGGTAAGGTGGAGGGGCGTCATGGCTGAACCCTGGGGTATTCGTGAGAAGTGAGGTATTTATAAGAAAAGGACTAGAAGAGACGCACACCGATAGACGCCCTTTCCTGGGTTTTCACTGATAGACGCCCTTTCCTGGGTTTTGCCATGAGATTGTCTTGTGTTTCTCTGGGAACTCTGCCTGCAAAATGCTGTAACTAGAGGTAACCTACTGACCTTTGACCTCTAGAATAATGAGCGATAACTAACTTATTTATACTGCAACCAGTCTATGATATCACGATATTGGCATCAGAAACTGGACTCCTATAACATGCTCTAGGACTTTCACCATCGAAGTGAAGATGAAGTGGCTTCTCCTTGTTAGGTCCTTCCAGCCCACTGGGCCTGATACACATCTGTTTCCCCCCTGTCCTCCAGGGTGCTGGCCGAGAGTTTCTCCTCATCCTTAGGGCCATCTTCAGAGCTTCCCTTGTTTCTGAGCTACCTCTGAGTATGTTTTTCCTACATTGATTCTTTGTTTTGTTTTTTGAGACAGGTTCTCACTTTGTATCTCAGACTGGCCTGGGACTCCCTATGTAGACCAGGCTAGTCCTGAACTCATAGAGATCTGATTTTGCTTCCCAAGTGCTGGGATTAAAAGATGCACCATTATGCCTGTACTCATTTTATTTTTCAGCTTGGGAAAATTTATTTACAAAAAGATTTTTTCCCTCTTCACTTGGCATTAATACAAAGTAACATTAATATAATAAAAAGGCAGAAAGGCAGGCTCAGAGCTCCTACCACACAACCTGAGGTCAATCTCTGGATCCCATGTCAGGAGAACTGATTCTCTAGGGTTGTTTTCTGACCTTCACATGCATGCTGTGGCACATGCATGCTAACACACACATGCACATGCCCGTGCATGCCTGTGCCTGTGCATGCATACATACATACTAATAGTAATAAATAAATTAACTTTTGAAATGTAAAAGGGGAGAGGAAGGTACTGATAAGTGTTAGTGTTCACATGTCCAGTTCAAGGCCCTAGGCTTGGTTCATTACTATTCATACAAAATAATAATAAATAAAAGTTAAACCATACAAGTGAAACCATACAAGGGTGATTTTTGCTGGGTCCCATTGCTTCCTGAGGCCCCAGTTGAGGCTCATTCCCAACTAGGAGAAAGCTTGCTGAATGATAGAAAAGTGGTTTTCTTAGTGGTGTCTCAGCACTAAGTTGGGGCAGAAGCAAAAAGACAGGTCCAGAGTTCTTCATCACTGCTGCCCTGGCCCATCCAACTGTACCTGCTGAGGAGCTGCAGCCACTGTGAGGGAACCGTCTTCTAGCTTCTGGTAACCTTAGAGTGGGCATCATTTAGGGGCATATCACCAGGCTTTGGGCCTTTGCTTCCTTCCTGCCCAGGATGGCTCTCTTTCTGATGTTCATGTGAGGAGATCCACTCTTCCCAGGAAGCAAGATTCACTGCTGCACTTATGGAGAATGCCATCTTATAATAGAGCCACTGGTCCAGGGTTGTTATCTTGTGCCCCCTCCTTCCTGTCCCTCTGCCTTTCTCTGCCACAATTACTCCCTGTGTACTTCTTTTTCATAGCCTATCAGATTAAAGTAGGAGAGGGTGGGGTGTTCCTAGGAGACTCTGAACTAGTGAGAGATAAATTACAGGGTTAAAGAGACAGCTCAGCAGTTAAGAGCACTGGCTACCCTTCCAGAGGACCTTGGTTCAATTTCAAGCATCCACATGGTGACTCATAAGGCAGCTGACACCCTCTTTTGGTCTGTGTGGGCACCAGGCATGCATGTAGTACACAGATATACATGCAGGCAGAATACAGATACATATAGAATGATTTAAGAAAAAACTAAAAAGAAAGGTACATTACAGTAAGTTATACTTTTTAGAAAGAAGAAAAGCTTTGAAATTAGACATTTTTTTTTTCCTTTAGTGTTATGGCCTTGCAAATGCTGGGCGGCACTTTCTCATTAAGCTCTATCCCAGTTCAGAAAAAATGCTCTTTTAGTCCTAGATATAATAATCTGTTTGAGCTTAAGATTCCCCAGCTGTAAAATGGGGATGAAAAGTCCTACTTTGGGACTGGGGATGCAGCTCAGTTGATAGAAGTTTTCCCTTCCACAAACCCATTGGTTCCATCCCCATTACTGCAGAAAACCTGTTGTGTACACAAGCCTGTATTTCTGGCACTCAGGGGGGTAGAGGCAGAAGGACCAGTGTTTAAGGCCATCCTCTGCTACTTCACAAGTTTGAAGCTAGCCTGAGCTCTGTGATATCCTGTCTCACAAAAGAAAATAAAATCTATTTTTTAAGAATAGCATTGAGAGGCTGGAGAAATAGGTCAGTGGTGAAGAGCACTTGCTGTTCTCGCAGAGGACTGGATTCAGCTTCTAGTTCTTTCAGGTTACCCTAAACCACATAGACCTCAGCTACAGGAGATGTGATGTCCACACACATTCTTTACAGTAGCATGAAATGAGATGTCTGCTAGCAGTGCCGTAACAGTACCACACACTGGCCGGCTTTGGCAGCACACATTCTCTCACAGTTCTGGAGGCCCAGAGTGTAAGGTCCTCGTGCCCTGGCTTTTGCAGAAGACCACTCTTCTTGCTCTGTCCTTGCACAGCCTGTCCTCTAGGCCTCTGAGGTTTGAAGAGGACTCTGTTCTAACAGCTCTTTTATTCTGTTCTTGGTTTTTTTTTGTTTTGTTTTGTTTTGTTTTGTTTTGTTTTTTGGAGACAGAGTTTCTTGGTGTATCCTTGGCTGTCCTGGAACTCCCTCTGTAGACCAGGCTGACCTTGAACTCATAGAGATCCACCTATCTCTGACTCCTGAGTGCTGGGAGTAAGGGTGTGCTCCACCACTGCCCAGCTTCTAACAGTTCTTTTAAACTTAACTGCTTATCTCCAAGTATAATCAGATTGTGAGGTTCTAGGAGTTATGCTTACAAATGGGTAGGAATACAGTTAACTCTTCATATCAGCTAGATAAAGTTCTCTATAGAGGGAGGCAGTTCTTCATAGCTAGATCTGCGTAGAGCTCTTTCTGTTTCTTGTTGAAGACTGATTTAATGTTTAGGATTATATGGAGATGAAGTAGTATTCATTATTAAGTAATTCCTAATTTCTAAGCACTTCTGTTAAAATTAGACCAGCATGGAGGCTGACATTTAGAGAGCAAAACCAGTCTGCTGCTGCCTACAATTCCAGCTTAGGGTCAATAATTCATCAGCTGCAAAGGCCAGGCTTGACTTGATTTTTGCAAAGGATTATGCTTCTCTTTTATTTTTCACGATGGTCCTAAGGGTTGAGCCCAGGGCCTTGTACATGCTAAGCACACACTTCACCACCTAGCTACGTTTTTAGCCCCAAGATTCTATTTTAAATTTGTAAGGCTCAAGATAGGAGGGAAACCAGTCAGAAGGCCTGACTAACAATTGCACAGGTGAGCCATGCATGGTAGTACACACTTTTAATCTAATGCCAGCACTCAAGAGGCAGAGGCAGTTAGACAAGTTCCAGGACAGTCAGAGCTACATAGTGGGACCCTGTCTCAAAAACCAAAACAAAACAAAATTACACAAGTAACATATGTTCAATAAAAGAAGCCAGACACAAAAGGCCACACGTTGTCTGACTGCAGTTATCTAACAGTTCAGAACAGACAACTAACTCTATATAGAGAAATAGTGGGTTAAGTCTTAGGAGCCTGAGAAGAATGAAACTGCAAAGTGACCACTGCTGGGGTCCAGCCTTCCTCCTGGGGTGATAAAAACATCCTGGAGTTTGAGATTGGGGTGCCTCTCAGTTGCTTTTACAGTTCTAGTAGGGTGTGCTTGAAATGCCCTAGCGCTATGGAACGAAACAGAAATACCCTGGAGTTAGCAGGAGAGCTACTTGTGCAAGTATATAAATGCACTAAATCTCTTGGACTTGTGCCCTTCACGAGGGTGAGCTTTACAGTGTATGAATTCTATCTCAGTCAAGCAGTTATGAGACTGGCTGTGGGATGGTGTGCCTGTGTGACTGTTTTTGAACTTTGTTCTCAGGTTTCCTTTCCTAACTTGTTTTCATTTTTAGAATGTTGACGTAGTGTCTTGATACATAGCCCAGGCTAGCCTAGTACTCCTTGTAGCCCAGGATATTTTCAAGCTCAAGATCTTTTGTGTTCCTCAAATTTTCAGTAATTATTGTAGTGGGGAAAAAAACCAGAGCTCTACATTTCACTAAGATTACTTAGAATTCAGTTTTGAATGCAAAGAAATATCCTTGAAATACCAAGAGGTCACTTTGGCTCTTAAAATTGCTTGACTAGAGGAAATGACTAAAATGCATAGGGCATCAATAGACAAGAGTACGCGTCTGTTGCTCATAGTCAGGTTGGCCGCACATACCATGTTCCTCCTAAGAGTCTGTCTCCTGTCAGTGGCTGACCTGTGCTCTACAGTGATTCAGCTCTTTGTTACTGACGGAGTCCACAGATGCCTTGAAATCCATGTGAGTGTTCATTTAGAGAATTGCTGGTTCTGTGTGTGACTTGTTTTCAGTCCAATGCCAGGAGATTTCTGAGCGCTATATATTTTTAATGTGTACTAAATAATTCATTAAGGTTGTTCGTGCTTACCTCACTTCCAGTGTGCCTGTTTCTACCTCATTTTTAACCTCACCGAGCCTTATAGCAATCTGCTTCCTGGCTAATGTGTAACCTCGTAGAGCCTTATAGCAATCTGTTTCCTGGCTAATGACCACATAAAGTCATCTCAGAAAGGAAAGCTGAAGACTTTCATGTTACCTTTGCCAGTTTGTGCTTTCAGTCCACCCTTTGGTATTTGCAAAGGTCAGATGAGCTATTTCGGTGTCCATGGCCCTGATTAATGGGAAATCTTGCATTCTCATTGGTCCCCAAGGATGAAGGATTGGTGTGGTGGTGGCAGGCAGCATCTGCTGGAATGTCAGAGCACAGTGTTGGGAATTGGATGAGCAGCAGGCCTATGAAGCATAAGGAGGTGCTGCTCCTCTGATGCTAGCCCATGAGTTTTCCTCGTCCACAGCCATGCAGACGGCTCCAGGAGTGTTTGTCCTCCTCTGTTAAGCCATGTTGCTAGGAATTTAATGTGGAAAGTACAAGTTGCCCTTTCCCTAAGAGGACTGTGGGCTGTTGGTCAGCTTTCTGATTCCCTGAGTCTTCCTAAGTTCCCTGTGAGTCAGTATCTTTGTATTTAGCTTCTTATCCTCCTTGTAGATGTAGGTCTTTTTCAACTTAAATAAAAATTGCTGTGTTGGCATGGAGATTTCAGAGAGAGCAGGTGCTTTGTGCACTAGGGAGAATAACTCTGAATAACAGGGGACTTGCTTCCCACCCAAGAGCAGATGGTCCATGTTCATTTATCTTCTGACCTTTCTTTGCTTCTCAGACACCAAATTTCAGATCCCAGGGATCATAAATATTCTTTAAGTTTGCAGCCATAGTGATTCGGAGAGCAGCAAGCCGTGGGTGTCATTCCCCACTTGTTAGGACACTTTTCAGCACTAAATCAGACTTGTGTAACAGTAGACTTTATGGACACCTGAAGGACACCATAGCAAGGCTGCCTTGGGCAAGGTCAAGAAGGGGCCCTCTGCTCCCCTCTGCAGACTCACTGGCCAGTGTTCTGGCAGCTTTCCAAGCAGCTGCTTCTGGACTCCATGATGATGGGCACAGACCGTTTTTGCCTGCCCAGGGGGTCTCATTATTAATGTCTTCAATAGTGATAAAGCCACCTGGTGTTAGTCACCTTGTCTGCTGCCTCTCCGCTCCTGAGCATCAGCTTTTTCATCTGGAGACAGACCCACAAGTGCGGTGTGGAGTGCTCTGAGAACAGGCGTGCACTGAGCTGGACAGAGGGAGGATGCCCGCACAGGGGCTGATCTGAGCTAGTCTCCTTAAGGAGTAAGCTACTATGCCCAGTTTTAAAATTTTTTTTATGTATGTGTACTATGTTTTGCTTGCATGTGTGTCTGTGTACCATATGTGGGCCTCATGTCCACAGAAGCCAATAGAGGGCAGCAGATCTTCTGGAACCATGGAGATGCTGGAAACCGAACCCAGGTTCTTTCAATAGTAGCCAGTGCTCCTAACTGTTGAGCTATTGTCTGGCCTCCCTGGGAAGGTTTTTTATTTTTGTTCTTTAACTATTTCTTCTTCCATTTTCTTTCTTTCTCTCTTTTATCCCCTCTATTAATTGATTTATTTATTAACTTTACACCCGGATTACAGTCTGCCTCCTTGTAGCCACCCTCACACAGCCCCTCCACCATTCCCTCCTCTCCTTTCTTTTTTTAATGTCCTTAGGACTTTAGGCAAGTGCTGTTCACGTCCCCAGCCCAGAGTTTCTATTTAAGAGTGACCACTCAGGGGTGGTACAGAAGGTAGTCTAAAAGGAGAGAGACGAGCAAAACTGACGTCACCTCTCTTTTTGGCAATGGATAGTGGGAGGCCTAAAGGCAGCTCAGCCTGCTTGTCTGCACATTCACGTTCATGCCTTCCCCATTTCTTTTGAGCCTTATAGTCTGCCTAGACCCCCATATCCCCCTGAGGCCTCCCTGGCTCTCTAGGCAGCAGGGCTCGGCCTCTCTCTGTACCCTACTCATGAAGCTGCGCCACCTCTGTTTGGCTCTCAGTGGAGACTGCGTGGTGCTCTCAACTCCCTGGCTCAGCTTAGCCACACTGGATTGACCATTCAGGAAGGCAAGAAAGAAGGAAGAGCACCTTAAAGTGACTCTTAAAGTAGCTCAGAGGGGACTTGGGGTTTGGGCCGGAACTTACCCAGTTTGAAGCTCCTAAGAATAAGAAAAGTTTTTGCTTTTCTTATTCTTATTTATTTGTTTGTTTGCTTTTTTGAGACAGGGTTTCTCTGTGTAGTCCTGACTGTCCTGTAACTTATTCTGTAGACCAGGCTGGCCTCGAACACAGAAATCTGCCTGCCTCTGCCTCCTAAGTGCTGGGATTAAAGGTGTGCACCACCACTGCCCAGCTGTTTTTCTTATTCTTAAGAGAAACCCTGTCTCGAAAAACAAAACAAAACAAAACAAAAAACAAACAAAAAAGATGTTTTTTTTGTTTCTGCTTTTTATGTTCTTGTTACAGAACGTTTCAGGCATCAGCATGAACAGGGAAGACATGATATGGTGTGACCGAGTGTCTGATCCAGCTGGTCTCATGTAGCAAGCCTGCTCCTTCATCCTTCCTCCTACCTACATTATTTTGAGGCAAATTTCAGGCGTCATGTAATTTTACCCACAAATGCTCACCTATGTTTAAAAGTATGGGCTTTTCATCTGAGGTCTTTCTCTCCGAGCCCCAGGTTCTCACCTGTGATGGTTATTTTATCTGTCAACTGACTAGATTTGGAGTTTTCAGGAGACACCTCTGGGCTTTGAGAGCATTAAACCTTTTGAGGTTTAATTCAGGGGAGGGCACTCCCTGAATGTTGGCAGCACCATCCTGTGGGCTGGGTTCTCAGACTGAGGAAGGAGGAAGGACGTGGAGGGTAAGTGACCTCAACTACCACCTCACACTGGAATGAGCCTGGAGTCTCACATATGTTAAGCACACTCTCTACCACCGAGGCACATCCACTGCTCCACAGTTGTGACTTTTTGGGCCACAACAGAGCCTGTGGCAAACTGAGGCAACAAGATGGCTGTCAGAATCCCAGAGGTGGGGCTGTTCTACTCACAGCCTAGGATGGGACGTGCCTTGTTGATGTAGCAAGAAACCAAACCAAATCTTCAGAGGAGATGAGGGCAAGTCTCATTTTCAACCCTGACATTTAGCAATACTACCAATTCTCACTCAGTCTTTTGGAACATGATATCTTAGTCTGTAAACCTGGGCACATAACCACTCCATGGCAGTGTTATGGTAAGATTTCAATGAACAGTGTATACATTGGCACATGATAAGCTCTGAACGCCTGTATGTCATTTCTGAGTCTCTTAGCAGCCCTACACAGCTGTTGCTACACATAATTTATATGTGAAATGACTGAAGCTTAAAGCCAAGGTGAATGAACACGCCTGAGGTCTTGGGGCTAATAAATTGCAAAGCCAGGCATTTGAGTCTAGGTCTGACTGACCTGAAGGTGCCAGGCCTTTATTACTGCTGTTATTTATTGAACCTTGTTGCTTGGTCTTGTGAGAAAGAACATGCTGATCTTGGGTCAGGCAAACAGGATGGTCCGGCCCTTGCCTAGATCTACTGTTCAAGTTTGTGCTAATTTGTTACAAGCCTGGGATTCCAGGGACAAATTTTCCTTATGACTCCTCCCTCCTCATCTCCTTCCTTCATCCTGTCTTTCATTTTAGGAGTTTGTTGGACTCATTAGCACCTGAAGTGGAGAGAAGTAAAGAGAGCAGAATGTGGAAGAAAAGCCAAATGCAAAAACTTTACATCAGTTTTTCTTTGCTGTTTTTAAGGAAAGAGGGCAGAACTAATGGAATTCTGCTTTCTATTCAGTCTAGATTGTGAGGGATTGCCAGTGATTTTCCATTCACATTATAAAACTGCTAGGGATGGAAAACATGAAGATGATTCCACAGAAGCCCAGGCCCCACCTGCTATGCCAGATTTCTCTTTCTACTGCGATGCCTCTTGTAGTGGGCAGCTTAGGGACCCGTAGGGAGGTGCAAGAACTAGCTGTGGCTGTAACCTGCTGCCTTAGACACCCTGTCCTGGAAGGTCTGCTGCCTTTTCCTGTGTGCTCATTCTCACAGAGCTGTGAGGTTCCTACTTATGTAAACAGGGATGCTGCTAAGCAGCTAGGAGAGTTGTAGCCAGTTCTCTTCCCGTGCCTCACAGGAGCTTCTGGAACTTGCTCTTCAGTGGTATCCTGACCATCATGTGAAGAACAGAATAGCCAAGTTGGAATGGGGCTGGGAAACTCTCCCCAAGGTACCCAGGCACAGTAGGCTTGCTTCTGAAATGGCTTTTATCTGGCTGCTAATTGCAGAGATGGTCTCCTCTGTGCCTTTGATGTCATGCTGCACAGCCACTGTCAATGGTGCAGCTTTCCCCAAATACAGCAGGGGAACCGACCTAAGACAAAGACTGTGAATCCCAACAGTGCAGCTCTCACAAGTATAACTTACAAGTTTCATGGCAGAGCCTCCCTTTTGGGTAGAAGAACAAAACCAGTACCTCACTGCAAGATGACAGCCTGGCTTTCTTGGGATCCAGCCAAGCAAACAATTTGAGATGACCCCATACTTAACTAGCTAATTCCTTGGGCTGTAATCCAAAATCATTATGGAATACTGTTAAAATTGTTCCCTTTGAAGCCCTCTGGCTATTTATTTGAATTAGTGAGGTTACTCCAATGACAACCGTGGAGACCAGTCTGTAATTAGGAGAAGCTGCCTTGAACTTCACAAGAATGGCATTTCTCAGTGTCTTGAGTGCCTTCCTCCTGAAGGTCTTTTGGCCTTACCTTATTCCTGCTCCTTGTTCCGAATCATAGCTCATTTCTCTTCATGAATTTTTCTTCCCTGTTCGGTAATCATAGAGTTCTCCCTTCCCTGGGTGTGGGCACTGGTCTAAAATCCAAGCTCTGTCTCTTACTAGGAGTATGGATTTTTGGAGAAGTTACCTCTTTTTCCTGGATTTTGTTTCCTCATTTATAAAATGGGTCTAATATTTACTTGAGTAGAGTCATAAAGCTATTTGCTGAAAGTTTTTATTGTGTGTCAATTACTTTGCAGAACACATATAAGCTTACCTCATCTAAGTAATAACCGCCTCAAATGAAATTCCTTGGTTTAAATTTTATGTGTGTGAGTGTTTTTCCTGAGTGTATATGTATATGTACCACATGCGTCCTTGGTGTCCTTGGGGATCTGAAGTGTGTGATGGATCCTCTGGAACTGTAGCCTGAGCCACCAGGTAGATGCTAGGAATGAACCCCAGCCATCTGTGAGAGCAGTGTGTGCTCTTAACTGCCGAGCCTTCTCTCACACAGGAAAGTCTTCATTTTTTTATGCATTATTTTCCTTTTTACCTTCAGCTGGCCTCAAATTCACTGCATACACAGACACATGCACACGTGCATGCATGCACGCACGCACGCGCACACACACACACACACACACACACACACACACACACACACAAATAAAAAGAAAGTCTTTTATTTGTTTTTTGAGACAGGTTCTCTCTGTCTAGCACTGGTTGTCCTAGAACTCACTATGTAGACCAGACTTGCCTGAAACTTATAGTAATCCCACTGCCTCTGCCTCTCAATGCAGCCACACCCTGAGTATAAAAATAAAATATTTTAAAAGTTTAACAGAAGTTTTCTAGTGTTGTATATTCAGTTAGGTTCAGAGTTCTAGTTGCCTTATAATGTCACCTATTTTAAGATTCTGTTTGTTTGACTAAGATGTACTGAGGTTCAATGTTAGTTTATTGATGTGTCTCCTCACTCTTGATTTATGGGCCCTTTGTCTAAATGGTTTTCATTATAATTTATTTACTATAGAAACTAGGACATTTGTCCTGTAGTGTTTGCCACAGTCTAGTGTTTGTTTTATTCTCTCTCTCTCTGTCTCTCTCTGCCTCTGTCTCTCTCTGTCTCTCTGTCTGTTTCTATCTCTCCTCTGAGTTGGCAGTACACAGTGGTGGAGGTCATAGGATGAATTTGTGGAGTAAATCTCTCCTTCCTCTTCACTTGGGTTCAGAGATCAGTCAGGCTAGGTGGCAAGTGCTTTACCAACTCATCAGACCTTTTTATAAAAACTAATTCCAGACTTTGCTGACCGTATCTCCAGGGTGTCAGTTAGCATGCTCACACTTCCCTCTGCCCTCCATAGTTGGTGCAAGTTGGAAGGTGAATGGAGAGGTTGATAAGATTTAGGTTCAGGGGTTTGGTTTGAAATAGGGTCTCCCATAGCCCAGACTGGCCTGAATCAGGGTGGCCTTGAACTCTGGATCATCTTGTCTTAGCATTCTGAGTACTGGGATTATAGGGCAAGGCTACCAGGTCTGGCTTTGGGTCTAGTGTTTGGCAAAACTATTTCAGAGGTTGAATCATTTTCTCT
Organism: Rhabdomys pumilio; assembly: GCA_030674055.1. Classification (NCBI taxonomy): domain Eukaryota; kingdom Metazoa; phylum Chordata; class Mammalia; order Rodentia; family Muridae; genus Rhabdomys; species Rhabdomys pumilio. Next base: position 59,314,921 of record JANHMN010000002.1, read on the forward strand.
CAGGAGGGTCTTAATGTTGGATTGTCTTTCCATTTGAAATGTCAGCAGCCAGCCATTGGTGGTCAGTGCCTATATACACTCATTTGATAGGGATTGTAAAATGGCTTTTGTCTTAGTTACTGTTCTGCTTCTGTGAAAAGACACCATGACCAAGGCAACTTCTGAGAGAAAGCATTTAATTAGGGGCTTACTTACAGTTTCAGGGGCTAGTCCATTATCATCATGGCAGGAAACATGGTGGCATGCTAGCATGGTACTGAAGAAGTAATGTAGAGCTTTTACATCCAAATCTGTAGGCCACAGGCAGAGAGAAAGAGACACTGGGCCTGGAATGGATTTTTGAAACCTCAAAGTCTACCACAGTGCCAACATGGCCACGCCTCCTAATCCTTCCCAGACATGTCATCAACTAGGGTCCAAACATTCAAACATATGAGCCTATGGGGGCTATTCTCAGTCAAACCACCACAGTTTCTAAGTTGAACTTAATTATTTTGAGGGCCTGTTTTTCATGGTGCCTGTCCCTGGGCTAAGGACCAGAAAGTCTCAGTAAGTACTGGTAATCAAGAATGTTATCCAGCCGGGCAGTGGTGGCGCACGCCTTTAATCCCAGCACTTGGGAGGCAGAGGCAGGTGGATTTCTGAGTTCAAGGCCAGCCTGGTCTACAGAGTGAGTTCCAGGACAGCCAGGGATACACAGAGAAACCCTGTCTCGAAAAACAAAACAAAACAAAAAAAATGTTATCCAGCCAGCAGTACATCTGACAAGTAGAGTACTTGTCTAGTGGGCCAGGCCCCAGGTTCTGTCTCACACAGCACAAGATGATGATGATGAGGAAGAGGAGGAAGAGGAGGAAGAGGAGGAGGAAGAAGAAAATAATAATGACAAGAACAACAAATCCCAAACAATAATTAGAGAATACTGTCCTTCAATAGACTTGTTCACTGATTGGTTACTATGAATGGTTCTCTCAGAAAAGGACTGAAGTCATGCCTTAGGCTCTGTGCCCTATCTGTTATTCAGAAGTCCAACCTTAAGTTGTAGATTTGGCACTTGGCTTGTGCCCTGATATGTGGAACACTGGAGGATGTCAGGCAGCCTGGGTACATCATGTAGTTACCACTGTGCAGGGAGGTGAGAAGGGGAGGCCTTGAGCTTGAAAATTCTCTCCAACTATCCAAGCAAACTGCCAGCTTTTTGTCTAGAATTAGTGTCAGCACCAAAATAAGCACTGCTAGAGAGAGACTTTCAGACCAGAGAAGGTTGCCTCATTGCAAGTCCTGGGAAAGGGCTAGCTCAGATGGAAGCTGCATACCAGGAGGCTGTCTGCATACCAAGGCTTTAATGTGACTGTTTTCATCCTGTTACTGAACAGCTGTGTTATAACTCATCAGCAAAGGGCTCTGGCTAGGAAGCCAGGCAGATAAGGGTGCATGCTGTGTGTGTGTGTGTGTGTGTGTGTGTGTGTGTGTGTGTGTGTGTGTGTGCACGCGGGTCTCATCTCTGTGTGAGAAAAGTGATAGTAAAAAGTTTCTACCTTAGTCTTCCAGTAAAGACTACATAAAGTAAGAGGTGAGACATGTAGGATATTTTAAAATTTTAAATAAAGGAGGCTAGAGAGATGTCTTAGCCATTACTTTTGGCTCTACAGAGACATGTATCACCTATATACTCAGACACATTCAATATGCATAAATAAAAATAAGGATTGTTTAAAAAGAACCCAGTTGGGATCTGTTGATGTTGACTTATGACTACTGAAATGCATCCCTGTGTGTTTACGTGTGTGGGCATGACGGTGGAGTCTGGAGAGGTCTGCAGTGTCTGAGTCTCATGGTCTTGTCTGGAGAACATTGTCACATTTTGAATGCCTGTCGTAGCCTTCTTTGTTGCTTCTCCTGTTAGTCATTTATTGCATAGAGCATGCTAGTCAGGGACAGGATTGTTGTCAGTCCAATGAGGAATGCAGCTTCGGGCTGCTCCAGTGAAATCAAAGACCCCAGTGTCTCAGAGGTAGAAGCGCTATGGGTTGCCAAGGGCAGCATCATCCTTTTTAGGGCATTCTGCCAGGTGGCTTCCAGCCCAGCTTTGTGTATTCCAGGGATGAGAGCAGCTCACTGCCCACAGCACACCCCCTATTGCTCTCTTCTCAAGAGAGGGGCTTTCGTAATTTTATCTGAAGCCTGTCTCCTCATTTCACTCTGCCAGCGGTTGGTGCTCTTTCCTTTGTACTGTGAGCATGAAGGACAGCAGAGGGGAGTGCTCTTGACAGTGTAGCTGGAGCAAGCCTCCCAGAGCCGACCTGCAGTGTAGTGAAGCCTAGCCAGCCATGTGGCACTCACTGCCTTTGTGTGAAGTCAGCAGCAGAGATATTTCTGAGGGTGACAGAGAGGGAGTACAGTTATCTATTAAGCAGCATCAGATTCAGGCGGGCTGGAGTGACATGCAGGAGGCCATTGCAGGAGCTCTGCAACCTTTCTACATGCCCCTCACCATATAGCTCTCTCTGATGTCCTTTGTTAGGGCCCTGCGTGAGAACACTGCATTATTTAGTGCCATTTGTCCTGATGCTTTCTCATTCCTACAGTCTGCAGGAAGAGATTGTAACATATGGGCTGTGTGTCAGTGCTGGGCAGTCTGTCAGCCTTAGAAAGCTGTTAGGGAGCCAAGGACTGCTAATGTCAGCGGGTAGTTCAGAGCCTTAAGACATAGAGTTCTTAATCACCAGGAAAGATTCCCCCTGTAATGACACAGACAAGCAGGAAAGAACCTTTGCTTCATCTGACTGGGTGTACTTGCACTCACCCATACTTACTGGACCCCCCTGATCTGAGCACAGGGTGATCTGTGAAGCACTGAATCATCAGGGTGGATATTGACACACTGGGCTTCTGTTTCCATCTCTTACCAAAGATGGAAGTAAAACTGTTCTGCATGGAATTATAGTAAAGTGGTTGGGACGGGGAAATGCATTTGCTTTGGGATGAGAGGTCATGTTGAATGACCTGCGTTGGGGCAGCCTGATTACTCTGGAGGCAGCTCTCTTTCTTATTCCAGGGACAAATAGTCTCTGCTTTCATTTTTGCCCCTTGGCTTTTGTTACAAGTGATGTAGGGCAGGGAGCTGACTAGGACGTCATGGGAGGTCAGCACTAAGGGGTACAAGAGGTCAGGGCAGTTCTGACTCCTCATAGTAGGGAGCAGCTTTAGACAAGATGGAAGAATTGAGGAGTTGAGACACACACACCCCCACCTGACTCCTATTTATTTATTTATTTATTTATTTATTTATTTATATTTTTTGAAACAGCGTTTCCCTGTGTAGTTTTGGCTGTCTTGGAACTTGCTCTGTAGACCAAACTGGCTCAAACTCAGAGATCTGCCTGCCTCTGCCTCCCCACTGTTGGAATTAAACATGTGCGCCACTACTACCTGGATGGACTCTCTTTTTTGAGACAAGGTTTTACTGTGTAGCCTTGTAGCCCTGATAGCCTATATAGACAGGCTGGTCTGCCTCAAATCACAAGTACTAGACTAAAGATGTGCACTACTCGTGTGTGTGTGTGTGTGTGTGTGTGTGTGTGTGTGTGTGTGTGGTGTGTGTGTGGTGTGTGTGTGGTGTGTGTGTGTAAGTGTAATGGTGCTGGTTATCAAATCTACAGCTTCATGTGTGCTAAGTAAGTACTCTAACACTGAGCTACACCCCAGCCCCATGAACCTAGGTGAATATAGGAGAAAATATATGCTTGAATGTATATGTTTTATTCTTTGGGAATTTCATATATAGAGATAGAGAATATATGTCTTGAATATATATGCTTTCTTTGGGAATTTCATACATTCCTGTATTCTGATCCCTTATGTCTCCCCTAACTCCTCCGAGACCCACTGCAGCCTTAGTAACCTCCTTGCCAACTTCGTGGTATTTTGTTCATAACCTACCGAGTCCAGTTTGTAATCCCATATCATCATGGGTGTGGGGCCATCCATTGGAACACTGAGGGGATACACCCTTAGAAAAAGTGACTCTCCCTCTCACTGCCATTCTCCATCAGTAGGTCTTCAGCCAGGGGTGGGACCTTATCAAGAGCACCCCCATGGTGAAATGTTGTGCAGGTCTTCTGCAAGCAACTGCACCTACTGTGAGTTTGTGAGTGCAGCTGCCATGTCATGAGCAGAATACACTGTTTTGCCCCAGCCTTCCCCAAGTTCTAGCTGGTACAGTCTTCTCCCCTGACTCTGGCTCCTGAACCTCAAAACTTGAAAGCATGAAGAAATGCAGAGTAGAGAAAATATCACTCCTCTACTACCTGTAAATATCTTGGCCTGTGTGTTTCCTTCTTGTATCGTTACTGCATTTTTAGTTATGGAGATGATGTGTAGATGGGTGTGTGCCCTATTTATTCTCCCATTTAACATGTATCGAGCATTTTCTAGTGAGAAAGCAGCATATAAATACTATTTCGTTTTCTCTTTTTTGCCTCTCTTGGGATAGAACACAGAATTTTGCATATGCTAGGCACATACCTTGTTGAGATATATCTCTTGTCCTAAATATCATTTAACATGACTTCATAATGTGCAGTCATTACTGTTGCCTTAGTGTTAGACATCTAGATTGTTTTGTTTCTTTTTTCCATGTTGCTACGACAACTGATGCAGTAATCAGCATCTCAGGTCCTAAACCTTTTCTTAGTTTTAGATTATTTTTTAAAAAAATTTATTTTTATTGGATATTATATTTACATTTCAGATTTTATCCCCTTCCCCCCTTCCCCCCATCACCCAGGAACCTCCTATCTCAACCCCCCTCCTCATGCTTCTATGAGGATGTACCCCCACCTACCCCCTGACTCCCACCTACCCCCTGACTCCCACCTCCCCACCTTCAAATCATCCTTCATGGGACCAAGAATCTCCTCTCCCACCTATGCCCGACAAGGCCATTCTCCCCTTCATGTACAGATGGAGTCATGGGTTCCTCCCTATGTGCTTCCAGGCTGGTGGTTTAGACCCTGGGGAGCTCTGGTTGGTTGGTATTGTTGCTCTCCTCATGGGGCCACAAACCCTTTCAGCTCCTTCAGTCTTCTCTCTAACTTCTCCATTGGGAACCCCTTGATCAGATCAGCGGTTACCTGTGAGCATCGGCCTCTGAATGTGTCAGACTCTGGCAGACCTCTAAGGAGACAGCTATATCAGGCTCTTGTCAGCATGCACTTCCTGCCATCCACATCAGTGTCTATATTTGGTGACTGTACATGGGATGGATACCCAGGTAGAATGGTCTTCTGATGGCCCCTCCTTCAGTTTCTGTCCCACACTTCGTCTCCATATTTGCTCCCTTGAGTATTTTTGTTACTCCTTCTAAGTAGGACCGAGGCATCCACACTTGGTCTTCCTTCTTTATGAGCTTCATGTGGTTTGTGAGTTGAGTCTTTGCTATTCCAAGCTTTTGGGCTAACATCCGCTTATCAGTGAGTAAATACCATGTGTATTCTTTTGTGATTGGTTTAGCTCACTCAGGATGATAATTTCTAGTTCTATCCATTTACCTAAGAATTTCTCAAATTCATTATTTTTAATAGCTGAGTAATACTCCATTGTGTAAATGTACCACATTTTTGTATCCATTCCTCTGTTGAAGGACATCTGGGTTCTTCTTTCAAATGGAATTACCAGGTTGAAAGACATAGCATTTGTTTATTTTCTTACTATTTACTTACAGACAGGGTCTCTGTGTAACTCAGGCTGGCCTGAGCCTCTTTAATACTGGGATTACTAGTGTGCACCACCACTCTCAGCTAAATAAACCTAGTTTTATTAAAACTTGATTATTTAAATTTGGAAACAGGATGCTGCCTTTTTGAAAACAGGATGTCGACATGTTGTTTAGGCAGCCCTTGAACTTGCAACCTTCCTGTCTCAGCTTCCCAAGTGGCAGCCTGGCCACTGTATGTGGTCTACTAACTGGTAATGTTTTGCTCTCCAGGGGTGGGGTTGCTTTAATATTTGCTCAGCCTTTACTGGCACCCAGCCTAGTCTGCCCTAGGCTGGAGTGGGACAGTAGTATATAGAGAAGGCTGGGAAAGACTTTTCACAGAGTTCATAGGACACATCCCAAAGATGTTAAATGTTAGCCAGGCTGGAAGTAGATGAGGACTTGTGTAGATATGCAGACCGAAGGGCAGCAGGGAGCAGAGGGCCTGTGGATGGAGTGGATGGAGCAGGCTCACACCAATAACAGGGAATCAGAGTGGCTCTGTGCAGGCCAGTAATGTGGCCAGATTTGTGTTCTGGAAAGGTCACTCTAGCAGTAAAGAAGGTAGATTGGGCACGATGGAAAGGATGACTTTCCTCCTGAGAGACCAGTTAGAACTGTTGCACAGACAGGCTGCGCTAGCAGTGAAGCCAGGGCTTCCGACTTGTCTCATTGCATGTTTCACTTACATTTCTATTTCTTGGATTTCTGCTGAGGTAGGATAGTCTTATGTTGATCTGCCATACAGTTTTCTTTTGTAGGCCTGGCCTCCTATGACCTAAACACTCTTCGTACAGAAGGACTCTGTCATCCCAGGCTGTAGACATGGTGGTGTCCTATGTATAATTCAGTTTCATGTCAGAGCTCACAGACTTACAGGAGGAGCAGGCGACTGGTCCTGAGGCTCCTGGGCACATCATCCTCTGCCCTCTCTGGCCTTCTAAGCTTCCTCCTAAAGCCTTGGAAACTACAGCTCAACAAGCTTGTTGCTAACCAGAAAGAGCTTGTAAGAGGGGAACATAGAGCAGGTCACTTTTCTGTCATTCAGGTTTGGAATGTGTCATTAAGGGTGTGTCAAACTCAGTTAACTCGGGGGAACCTTGCTGACAAGGGGCAGTTTGTTACAGATGAAGGTCAGTGAAGGGGGTACCTGTGTCGTTTGCATGCATCTGGTTACCTTCCCACACCTGACTCCCTGCTCAGCTGCCACTCCATGGTTAACAGCATCCACTTGTGGATCTTACTTATCAATATGCTTAGGAGTTTACTAGTCAGAAAGCCTCCATGGCTTCCTGAGGTCATTTCAGACAGGGGCTTGCTGAGACTGTACTAATTGGAAACCTTTTCTTGGTGTTGAGATTTACTTGTTTTTATTTTATGATGTGGGTGTTTTGCCAGCATGTTTGTCTGTACACCACATGTGTACAGAACCCACACAGGCCAGAAGAGGGCACTGAATCCTCTATAACAGTTGTTAGCTGCCATGGTGGCACTGGGATTTGAATCCCAGCCCCTCTGCAAGAGCAGCCGATACTCCTAACAGGCACCAGGCAGCCATCTCTCCTGCCCCTAGAAAACTTTTCTTAAGTTGGCTGCTTGCCATACTGCGGGGTTTTGTGCATTTTGGTTAGTCTCAGAAGCTTTATATGTAGTGCATAGAGTGTCCTAAGTTCCACCCTAATTGCTGTGTGCAGGGTAGTTTTGGCAGCTGAGTGCAATACAGTGGCTGAGTAATAAATCCACTGGCCTTTACAGCATGTCCATCAGCAAACCACAGGGACCTCGAGCCTGTGTTTTATTCTGGATTGTTTCTCCTTGTTAAATCACCGTTGTTTCAGTTGTCAAAACATTGCCGTCATAGTCAGCAGCCTTGCCATGGTGTCCTACATACATAATCACACACTTGCTTTGGCTGCAGCCCTTTTTTTGCTATATAATTTTACACAAAGGCCAGATGTGAGCTATGGCATAGAGTTGGATGAGTTGACCCACCAAAGGCCTTCTAAAAACTATTCTATATATATGTCAGATATATATTAGATATGGGGCCTGGAGAGATGGTTCCCAGAGGTCCTGGATCTGGTTCCCAGAATCAACAGAACAGCTCACTATCTGTAACTCCAGTTTCAGGGGATTTAATACCCTCTCCTGGCCTCCTTGGGTACTACATACATATGCTACACAGACATCTGTATAGGAAAAAAAATCCATACACACAAAATAATAAAATAAATTTTAAAAATTATAGATATATCTTAAAAAGAATTTTTTTCTCTTTTGAGATAAAGTTTTATTACCTTTCCTAGTTGATCTCTAGTTCCTTCCTCAAATAATCTTCCTACCTCAGATCCCTGAATAGCTAAGCTTACAGATGTGAGATGCCTATGTGCCAGTCAAAGAAATACTCTTTTTGTTAGAAATTGTTCCTCCCCACATACCAAAACCAAAACAGATGGCTAGAGAGATTGTTCAGGGTTAAGAGTGCTCGTTGCTCTTCCAGGGGACCTGGGTTCTGTTTCCCGCACTTACATGGCAGCTCACAACCATCTGTAAACACAGTTCCAGAGAATATAATATTTTTTTTCTGACATCCATGGGCATCAGGCACGCACATTGTACACATACACACAGCAGGTATATATACGTACACATAAAAATAAAATAAATGAATCTTTTTTTCTTAAGTTAAAAAAAAAAAAGCAGAATTGGGCATAAGTTGTACATACCACTAAGATTTTAGCAGCTGTGGGGGTTGCCTTCCAGGCTTTTCCTCTGCGCAGGTATACCTTTCCCCTATCCCTGACTCAGTAGCCATCAGCACATCCTGTCTAGAATGACCCCACACTCTAGGCAGGGGTCACCTTGTGGATGATGCTGTTGTCTCCATGAGCCTCATGCTTTGGGCTCAGATCACAATTCCTTAAGTCATGGATCATTGTTGTTTGGAGGATGGGTTTTGATTTCTAAAACTAGCTGATAATTTTCCACATCCCATTGTTGTCTTCCATCTTCAGCCCAATGTGAGGTGCGGCTGTAATAACAGGTTAGGTTTTCTAGGGAAAGGACAGAAGTTGAGAATAAATATTCATGAGTTACTTTGAATCGCAGCCACACTAAGCTGAACTCTCAGGCCACGTAGAAACCTCTGTGTAAGTTTGGCAGTAATTCTCAAAAAGCTGCTTAAGGGGCCATCAGAATCTCCTGAGGAGTTTCTTTAAAATGTGCATGAAGCCAGGACTGATGGAGAGGGTACACCATAGAGAATGTAGTCTTTCCCTGTAATCGAAGTGAAATTGCTCAGCCGGTACCCAGTTACAGATCCTCACTTATTCCATACCGCCCTAGCTTTCTGTCTATTGCAGAGACACAGAGGAAGGCTTCTGACTAGCCTGCTTCCTCTGGCTTGCCCTGCTATTTTTTGTATATGTATCCCAGGTCCGTCTGCCCAGGGATAGCACTGCCCTAGTGGTGTGGGCCTTCTCATATTACTAACAATCAAGAAAATGTCCTAGAGACATGTCCCACAGAACGCCCACGGGTCAATCATGATGGAAGCAACTCCTCAGTCAAGGCTCCTTTGACCCAGGTGACTCTAGTGTGTATCAAGCCCTAACCAGTACACTGATAGAACCTTGATTTGGTTTGCAGTGGCTTTGCCCAGCTAAGATACTCCCTTCTCTGGGCTCCCTTGTAGCTAGGAGTGGGCACCTGTAAGCTCTGGCCTGTAAGTTGAAGGCTCCTAGGGGAGCACCCCTTCACAGGTGGACATTCCCCCAGCCTTTGTACCCTCTCCCTACCTGGTTCATGGGCTTTCAGGTAGCAGCTGCTGTCTTGTAACCTCAGGCAGATGACGACAGTCACATAGTTCTCAAGTCACTGTATCTTCATGCTACCTGCTCCAAGATTTCTTGTTCCACAAGAAAAATAAACCCCCATCTGCTTAAGCAAATGTTGTTTTTTAATTGCTTGCAGCTGAATGCAATCATAACTGATAAGGTAATGTTTTAATATTTTACAAGGGAGAAATATATTTACATATTGTGTAATTAAAAATGAAAAATAATTTCAATCCCCACAGATTTCTGTGCCCCACATCAGATGCACTGAAATAGAATCCTTGGGCTTAGGATGCACATATCTACATTTTTAACAAACTGTACAGGCAATTCTGTTATACATGGAGATGGGAGAATCATTTTCATCCTTGTTCATCAACCTTGTATGAGTCCCATTTTACAGATGAGATATTGAATCATGGTAATAAAAGCTCCATGTCTGTATCCATATCAATACACACATATGTGTATATGTTTGGAGTGAAGGGCTTAGGGTGAAACCCAGGGTCTTGGGCATGCTAGGCATGCATGCTACTACTGAGACATACTCTTCGTGCCCAGTGTCCCAGTAATTTTAAGTGAGGTTTGACTCTGGACCTATCTTGTATATACTTCCTCACTTCCTTACCCAAGGAAAGCTGGCTTTCTGCTCAGCATAGCCAAACAATTTCTGAAGGGATCCTGTAAAGTGGAAGGTCCTGTCTCTGTACAGTAGGCTGATAGCACTGTCCAAGGGCCACATCACTGCCATGTCTGACCTGGGCTTGAATACTGCCTGTTTTCATAAGTTCTTGGTTCCTTTTTCTACTTTTGAAACAAAAATGTATTGAAATGTCATTTTCTCCATAGGTTTTCTCAGATTAGAAATGACTTAGAAATGATTATGAGTCTTACGCAGGTAAGATAAATAAGGTAACTGTAGTCTTAGAGTGTAGAAGGCAGATAGCGGATAAGTTCTGGAGCTGTCTCCTGTGAGTAGTTAGTACTCACAATACTTATATTAGACCAGACTGGCCATTGAGAACTGATAGATTTTTAATTAATTAATTACTTAAAATGTGGTTTCTCTCTGTAGTTGTGGCTGTCCTGGAACTCACTCTGTAGTCCAAACTGGCCTTGAACTTCCCTCTGCCTCTGCCTCTGCCTCTGCCTCTGCCTCTGCCTCTGCCTCT
>JANHMN010000002.1:59325696-59350167 GCA_030674055.1 Rhabdomys pumilio
GCCTCTGCCTCTGCCTCTGCCTCTGCCTCTGCCTCTGCCTCTGCCTCCCCAGTGTCGAGGTTAAAGGTGTGTGCCATGACACCTGGCTTATAGTCATCATATATCATGGATTAATAAATGAACAGCACGATTCATATTAGGTTCAGGTAGATCTGTTTGCATTTGAGGCCAGCCTGGTCTATATAGTGAGTTCCAGGTCAGCCATGGGTACATAGTAAAACTCTGTCTCAAAAACAAAACAGGATAACTGTAATTCCAGGCTTACAGTCATCTTTATTTTCATTGGAAATAAATGATTATTAAAAAACAATCTGAAGTCCCTTTTGTTGACAGTAAGATGCATCCATACACCATCACAGAGAGCTGCAGGAAGGGTGGGACCAGGGCAGTGAGGCAGCAACACTTGCCTCAGAACATTTTTCTGGCACATCGAGTAGCTCCTTGCAAGAGGATATTGAGAAGAGTGTGTTATTTTGGACAAGTGATAGAATCAATTGGTCCAGGCCCCCCACGAATCTTTGAGTATTGTTGGAAGGGTATGGTGGGTATAGGTTGGCAGGAGGGGGTGCTCCTATGATTTTCTTCCCCCTGCCAAGTTTGAAGTTGTGTTACTATATATCCCTGGACTCCTCTTTTGATCACTCTTGCAAGTCTTTGATTTGGTGGTTCCCTAGAACCACCTCAGCCAATTTGGGGTAGGAGTTGTTAGAAAAATGAGCTAAATAAAGTGTGTGTGTTCACAGGTCTGGTGCATTGAAGGTAGCTCAGCAGAATGACTGCTTGATGGGTAGCTGTAACATCCTTGTCTGTTAGAGCCTTGAGAAGAACAGCATGGGCTCAGATCAGAGCATCCCAGTGAGACCCACCCTCCTGGCTTCCTGGCATACAGGCATGGAGTCTGGGCAGCTGTCTGTACTGGAGGTCTTCACAAATGCATGGAACTGAGCTTTCCCTCGCGAGCTGCTGCCCATCAAGGGGGAAACTTTACCTTGTGCCTGGCCGCTGTCTTGCTGTTTGTGAGCATCCATGTTATTTTTAACAATTGTGTTAGTAGCTACAGTGGTGTGATTTGGTTTGGGTGAAGAACCTGTTGAGAAGATGTGTAGAACTGTGTGTGAGAGCTTTTCTGGAAAGGTCTACCAGCTTCTCAAACATCTTATTTAAGAAGAGTTAAACAATTTCTGGTCTGCGTACAGGGTGCTGTCCGTGGGGATCTGAGGAGCTCTGGCGGTAGCCAAAGAGTTGCAGCTCTCTGAGGAGAAGCCAGAGTAAGGCAGGCTGCCAGGCCTCTTCCATGGCTGCTGCTGTCCTGGACTTGATGGCAGTCAGGATGCAACAGGCAACTAGAGCCAAATATGGAGGACACAGAGCAGGGCTGTGGTAGGATTGAGCACTCAGCTGGTTGGGCCAGGTCGAGATCCGGACGAAAGCTTCAGGAGAGAATTCTCTTCCCTGGAGTGTTACAGTTCGATAAGACAGGCACTCTCAGACAATCCTTGATGAAATAACTCATGTACTTTATTCCTTGTAGATAGGACCTTATAAGCATTTTGGGGTGGGGTGGAATCTAAAGGCAGATGGCTTTCTATTGGCTTGGTCTGAAATATTTGAGATGCCTCAACTGCATGTGGAAGGTCTTCAGGTGTTGTCCCTACATGACTCTCCTCTCAATGGGGTGTCATGGTCACATATTCCAGGACAGGAACCTGGTTGGGAGTAGATTTAAATGCCTACTGTTCTCAATTATGAGAATTGCTGGGGTTCCTGAATCCGCTTGACCTTACTAGGTTTTCTATCTGGTCATTGGGGCACAGTCCACTGCCCCACACATTACTGCTCTGAACAGTGACTATCTGAATTTCTTTCTGGAATTCTAAAATATCTATGAGCCCTCTCCCCAAGCCTGTTACTCAAAGCCTGTAAACAGAAGGGATGGAGAGGCATTTGGATAGCTAAGAACCAGGTGATACACCACTGGAAGGCCCTGGACTGTCCCTGTTGTTGTCCACAGGAGCCCCTTAAACTCCAGTGCGATCTAACACCCTCCCTGCACAGAGCTAAGAGTGGCCACAGTCCTGGCTGCTCCCCTGCCCTTACTTTTCACCATGGTGTCAGCTGAGGAAAGGCCTGTTCTCCAGATGTACTTGGGGAGCAAGTATTGGGAGTCATAGCAGTGAGATTCATTTGCTTGCAAAACAAATGAGATTTTTCTCCATTGGCCCAGCTAGGGTCTGGACAGGAAGTCTGCCTGGCTTTATGTTGCCTTACTGGCTTCCCACAGTGCAGGCAGCACTTTGTGAATCAGAACTGGAGGCATTGTTCTCTGATTACCACCAAGGCATGCTTTTCCTGAATGGTTCCTGTGGGTGTGAGTAGCTCTGAAGGAAGAATTCCCTGAGACATTCAGACAGTACTATTTATGTTCTACTCTTTGGGTCAGACATCACTGAATACCTGCTGCGTGCAGGTAGAATTCACTGTCTATCAGGGAAGGCAGGTCTATGGGAAGACATTATTTAAGCCGTAGAGAGTAAGCAAGCCCATCACAGGGATCCCAGAGGGGCACAATTAATTCGGCAAGCGCACATGCGGGGGTGGCCTCCCTCGCTAATAGGAGGCCACTGAGCTGAGTGTTAATGGGAGGATGTGGCTTCTGCAGTCTCTTGTGAGCCTTTCCATTATGGAAGCATGCATTTTTACCTTGCTATTAGTATGCACATAATATTTCGTGCTGCTGCCTTTCTGCTTAGCATTCCACTGCTGATTTCCACTTAGCAACTAGGCCAAAGTATTTATCATTTTTAAAAGCTACATAGCATCTTTGCCTTGTTGATGTACCCTCATTGCATAGCCATCCTCTCATTTGTTGGGAAAAGCAGTTTTTCTCAATGATGCATGCTTGCAGTTGGCTCTTCCTCTTCCTGCTTCCTTCCTTTCTTCCTTAGGAATCTATGGCTGGGCTAAAGTTATAAATGGCCATATGCTTTCTCCTTGATTTTTTTTTCTTTTTTTTATAGAAAATTCCAAACACACACACAAAAGGAAATGATGATTATAATGATTCCCATATATTAATCACAGAGCTTCAATAATAATCAGTTCATGGTTATTACCACACAAAAAATAAATTAGTCATGACTCTTCATTTCCTATGGTATTAAAAATGGAACCAGGGTCTTCATACCCACTAAGCTGTATCTCCAGTCTATTATAATTGATTCCCAAGTGGAAATACCTGGTTATCCAAATGAAAGCTGATGGTTTCCCAGTGTTTCTTTGGTCACTCTCATGAGGCCAAATTGCTTTTGGATTCAGTGTATTCTCCAGGGAAGTTTTGCCTGACCTGTCAGTTAGTGGTTAGGAATGTTTTTATTAAGAAAGGATCTGTCTGCCTTCTGTCTGCCTGCAGATCTGTGGCCTCCAAAGGAGTAGAAGAGAGGAGGAGGAAGAGAGAGAGAGAGAGAGAGAGAGAGAGAGAGACAGAGACAGAGACAGAGAGAGACAGACAGAGGGGAGAGAGAGAGAGAGAGACAGAGAGAGAGACAGAGAGAGAACTGCTTTTTACTCCCATGGGAAACTTGACTGCACCACCTTTCTCACGTACTTGACCTGACAGTGTGTGGGGGTGACGCAGTGTCAGGCTTCCCCTTGAGCCCACCCCGTTAAAGCAAGCAGGGTCATGCTGTCATTTCCAGCACTGAGAAAGGCTACATGGCATTACATTTCTTTTTCTACAGTAAAAACTCCAGAAAGCTAGGAAAATGCCTACTCCCTACTGTATTTGATCATTCTGTTTGCATGTTTCCCTTGGCAAGCTTTGTTCTGTATTGTTCAGGATGACCCAGTTAGTTTAAACTACTGTTTAAAGTCATGCTGGCCTCAGTAAGTTATACAACCTGTGTGGGACCAAGTCTTCTAGCTCTGCATATTATATTAGGAAGTGCAGGAAGTCTCTTAATATTTTAAGGTGGTCATGTTATAATATCTTCTATTTGTTCTATGTTGGTATTTCTGACTTTTTAGTGATAACAGATAGGAAGAGCTTCCTAAACGATTCACAACCCTGTTGTATTTGCCATCTCAGACCGATTCTCAGTCTGGGCCTCTTGGATTATCCAGTAATTAGCCAGAGTCCTGGGTGGCCTCCTCTGGGACTAGGAGTGTTAACAGGGAGGCTGGTCAGGATGGTGTGCTTTTGAGAGACTGGGGCTGGTAGCTCTACTTAGAGAAGAGTCAATACATTCAGTAAAATTGCTTGTGCTTGGGACAGCCTAGAGCCTATACCTCGCTGTCTTTTCTTTCTTTCTTTCTCTCTTTCTTTCTTCAAGGACTTTATATTCTTTCAGTGCATAAAATCAATAAAACAATTCAGCTTCTAGGAATATCACAAATGTAAGAAGGTACTGCTACTATCATTCTAAATAACTGGTATCAGTTAGGTTTTTGTCCTTTCATCTGCCTTGCTATTTCTGATAGAAAAATTAAATGACTGTTTTTTACTTGAGGCCCTAGGTCACTAAAAAGTATGTAAATTGTGCACCTCTCACTCCCCCAATGGTACCAGCCAGACATTCTCCATATACATCCTTTAAAAAATTAGTTTAGACTATGTTTCTTTGTGTTATTACATAATATTTCTCTGTTTTTTTATAGCTACTTGTAATGGCTGTATAATATCCAACTGAGGCCCCATACGTAGTTTATGTAACCTTCAGTTTTCTGTTGGGGATGCTTTTTAAAATATATTTATTATTGTATGTGTATTTGTGTGTGCTTGAGTGTATGTGTGTGAACTCATGAGTGCAGCACCCACGGAGATCAGAAGAGGGGGTTGGAGTCTCTGGACCTGGAGTTGCACATGGTTGTGAGTCACCCAATATGGGTGTTGGGAACCAAACCAAGGACCTCTGAGGAATTTTGAGAATTTTAACTAACAATATTTTAATTATGTTCCTGGTAATTTTTGTTTTCTTTTCAATAGCATTATATTAAAATATAATTCTTATTCACTTACTCAAAGTATAGAGTTCAGTGAGTTTCTGTATCCCCTGAGTTGTGCAGTCATTACTATAGTCAGTGAGGACAATTCCATTATTCCACAGCTGTTAGCATCCACTCCCCACTCTTCCCACCTCACAGTCCTAGGCAACTGGTGACTGCTCTCTACCTGTCATTATGAAATTAAAACTGAAGCTGGGTGTAGTAACACATGCCTTCAATCCTAGCACTCAGGAGGATAAAAGTGCTTGTGGGGGCCAGAAGAGGAACTGAAGCTAAGAGCCCCTGGAACTAGAGCTATAAGTGGTGGTGAACCCCCTGCTGTGGCTACTGGGGTGGGGGGAACACTGAATCCGAGTCTTCTGCCAGAGTAAAGATGATCTTAACTGCTGAACTCCACTTAACATTTTTGTGGCATTAAGCAAATTTATGTTCCTGTGCAGCCACTACCACCATACAACTTCTTAACTCCTTTCTGGATTTACTATCTCCTCCATCCACTCCAGGGCCCTGGTAACCAGCATACCCTGTTCCTCTGTGTCTGACAACCCTACCTACTCCTCATAATTGCATTCACACAATATCTGTCTCTTTGTGACTGGTTTGTGTCACTTAGTGCAATGTCCTCAAGGTTCTGCATGTTGAGCACAAATCAGAATGCTGTTCCATTGGGGGTCAGAGTCTCACTATGTAGCCCAGGATAGTCTGAAGCTCTTAGTCTTCCTGTGCCAACCTCTGAGTGCTGGGATTACAGATGTGCACCATCACACCTGACTTCCATGTCTTTTTAGTGATGGATGAGGTTCTTCTGCATGGATGTACCATATCTGTCTCCTGGGTTATGACCATCTGGGTTTATACTTTCTGTCAATTGTGACAATGCAATGTAGTCAGACTTACTATTGCAGTGATGAAACACTATGACCAAAAGCTAGATGGGGGAAAGAGTTTATTTATAACTTATGCTCCCACATCATTGTTCATAATCAAAGGAAGTCAGGGCAGGAATTCAAGCAGGGCAGGAACCTAAAAGCAAGAGCTGATGTAGAAGTCATGGAGGGGTGCTGTTTACTGGCTTGTTCCCTATGGCTTCCTCAGCCTGCTTTCTAATGGAACCCAGGATCACCTGCCTAGGGATGGCCCCACCCACAAAGTGCTGTGCCCTCCCCCATCAATCACTAATTAAGAAAATACCCCACAGCAGTATCATATGGAAGCATTTTCTTAGTTGAGTTTCTTTCTCTCAGGTGATTCTAGCCTGTGTTAAAATGACATAAAATCAGCCACCCTGAACTCTGATGAGCATGGTTATGTATAGAAAATGATTTCATATCCCTTGGGCACACTTAACGAATAGGATTGCAGAATTATGCATTGCTTTTTTTCTTTAATGTATTTGTTTCTGTTTTGAGTCTCAAAAATATTATTAGGTCAAAGAATAAGAGCCTTTATGGCCTCAGAAATATTTTTATGTATTAATTTTTAAAAAAACTCACCTCCTTTTCTAGGATATCCTTTGATACCTGTTGCCCAAATTATTTTTCCAGAGTTATGAAATGTATGTTACCTTAACAAAACAGGACATGGTTCACTTCCCAGATGTGGGCAGTATTCTGTTCAAGATACATGTTTAATTTCACCGTTTTGACTTGGATATCTTTTATTATTGATATCTTGACCTGTAGATGAGGCCTGTGAATGAATAACATTTGAGCTACTGAGTCTTTCCCGGGTGGGTTGCTTTTGATGATGCCATGGGTGCCTTTGAGTACTGCAGATGCTGAGGTAGTAGCAAGGAGCTTTTTTGCACCCAGTTCTGAAGAAGAACCCTTTGTAGGAGTTAGTTAAAGCACTCTGCCACAAGTGAGCACAGCAGGCATGAGCTCCCGTAAGTTCTGGAAAGCTTCTCCTGGCTTGGAATTTCATAATGATTCTTTGAGGCAGAAAGTAAATCTTCCTTTTCAGTTTTGTTCATGGTGATGCTTGTGGTCCCTGGCTCCCTCATAGAGTTGGTTGGTCCCTGGCCAGTAGAGCACAGTTAAGGCTTCTTTGCTGGCTCCTTAGGTGGGAGTCTAGGCAGCTACCGTGCTTTTCCACTGGAGGCTGCACTGAAAGCCTTGGAGACATCAAGGCCTTTTTCTCTTGAATTCATCTTTCCTCAAATCCAGTCTCTAAATACACATAATGTGAAGTTCATAGGTGCCCAGTTGCAGGGTACTTGTCTAAGACACTCAATGCCTTGGCTTTAATCCTCCCACCCCCAGATGAACTTGTATTCATAACATCTATAGTAGCCCAAAAGTTGATATATCTCCATAGGATGGAGTATTTGGGGTAAAGGCTCAATGGTAGTGTGCTTGACTGCTTGTGTGAATCCCCAGCACTGACACACACACACACACACACACACACACACACACACACACACCATGCTGCTCACCCCATTATTATATTATTATTATTATTATTATATTATTATTATTATTATTTACCCTACCATAGTTATCACTAGTTCCCTCAGTGTATTCTGAGGAGGTTTTCTGTATGCCCACTTTTCCACAATTAAACTGAGTTAGTAGTGAGTGTATGAAATGTTCCCTGCATCACACTGAGCCCAGCTGCTTCCGTGTCTATCAGATTAAAACCCATGCCTTCAACCAGTGTGCTGTCCTAGGTCCTACTTCACTAAGCAGTTATCATGACCTGTCCTTGCTTCTATACCTGTCCTAAAAGGGACAAAGGTATTGTCAAGAGGTATTTGTACCCCTTCCACTATCAGGAATGTCAAGCTGGAGAAAGAAAAGGCCTCCTTTGCCAGTTAGAAGCAGAACTTGACACTCAGAAAGAGATTTCATACAGCTCTGATAACTTCAGACCATTCTGCAATGTAAACCAAGACACAATGGGCAAGCTCACACCTTGGTAAGGACTGCTTAGCTAGACATACCTTCTGCTCTCTATTTAAACCTAAACTTGTGGTTGGACTGTGCAGATGGGCGTGAGGGTCCCTCTTGCTAGTGTGGTATAAATCTCCTCCTTCTGCTTTTCCCTAGTATTTATCTCTGTAATTGGCCTATTGAAGGTCTCTAGATGAGCCTGGCTTGACAGAGCTACTGAGGCCCAGCTCTGACCCTAACTCTAGTAACAACACTTCCTGCTCACGGTCTGTATTTTAGCACATGCACACACACCAGCTGTTCCCAGAGTGATTTGTGCTTACAGTCTGTATTTTAGTACAGCTCAGAGCGATTCCCAGAGTGATTTGTCACAGGGGCTCCTATTTGAAAAGCCCCAGACTGCAGAAGGTGAGAGGACTCTTACAAGTTGGCCTTCACTCTTCTGCTCTCTAGCAGCTCTGCTCTCCTCACCCCTCATCCTCCGAGTGTTCCTGCTCTTCCACCTTGTTTGTACCTCCTCTCCCTCTGTCATCGTTGCTAATCATTCTTCACCCTTTGGACTGTCAGGCTAAGTGCACACCTCATGCTAACGTTTGTCCCTAGTGTCCTGGCTCTCTGCTTGTAGGTCTGTGATCTGGCTAAACTCCCTGAAGCAAAGGCTCTTGATATTCCCATCACAGCCTAACACATGACCCACAGTGGGATGTCCCCACTCCCACACCACAGTACCTGCTAGGCATTAGCCAGAGCTCTACCTGCACACTGAGTCTCAGGAGACTTTTGTTTTCTCAGTCAACAGGAGAGAGCAGCCTGTTTGGCTAGGACAAACCATCAACCTTCTCCCAGCCTACTGGCTTCTTCAGGGCCCCTTCTCCTGGTGGTAGCTGGTGGCTATGATGATGGCCACAATATGTTTGCATCTCAGCCCTCCCTAGCTCCTTTATGTACTCACATACTCCACACATAGCGTATTCCATTGAGTACAAAGAAAGGAACACATCAGACTAGTGACTCTGCACCTGGAGAACATACCCCACATGCATTTTAAATCTGCAGATTCCCCTTAAGGAATTCCAGTTAAAAAAGAACTTGGGTCAGCAGCCTTGGGCCTGTGTGGCTAACAAGCTCCTGTTTTCTCTGTTGTTGGGCTGGCCTGAAGGGCTTCTTTGTTTGGGGTAGGGGTGGATGTGATGCCCTAATGAGGCCCTGTGGAATCCTGGCTTGTACACAGCAGCCTGCGGGGTGGAACTCTCCAGGCAGGAAAGCAAGTTGGTGAGTTTGTGGATTTGTCAGATTTTAAAGAACACAGAACAGTGTTAAAGGGGTGAAAACTAACTGGAGTATTGTATTCTGGGTTGGATTCAGCACAAAAATACAGAGCAAAGGCTGAAGGAGTGTGAGTAGTGTCTGGAGTTTAGCTAATAGTACTACACTGTGTTCCATGTTTAAGTCTTGACAGATGCACACTAGTTATATAACATGCCACCGTGGGAGGAAACTGAGATGGGGATTCTGGACTGTTGGTGCAGCTTCTCAGTAAATCTAAAATTGCTTCACAACAGAAAGGGTGTTGATAAAGAGGGAAGAAAGGACAAGGTCAGTCCGCAGGCCTCTGCCCCTCTTACCTTGGCCTCTGAGCCCTCAGCTGCAGTCAGGAAGCCTGCTCCAGGCATCTGCTCCTTTGTTCCTGCTGTTCTTTGTCTGGGAACAGGTTAGGTTACAAGACCAGGTCCAGCTGGAGGATGGCGGGCATGTGGTTAGGGGAAGCTCCTACCTCCTGCCCTGCATCAAGAGGCTGGTGACTTCTTAGGCTTTCTTCACTTGTTAGAAGCTGCAAACCTGACTGGAAAGGAAAGGGAGGGCGAAGGACCTGATGTATGTGGGAAGCTGATGGGAGCTGAGGATGTGCCCAGTGGTCAGACAGTTGCTCAGCACAGTCAGGTACCAGGTTCCATCCTTGTGGCCCAGACTGAAGATTGTGTGCTTGGTAAACAGCAAGTTTCTTCCTCTGTTCTATTTTTCTATTTAAAGGGATGAGTGTGCATTCCTTGAAGATTTTGATCAGTAGCTTTGAGGGCAACACTGTAGTCCTCTCCTGCCTCCTGCCCGCTTCCAAGAGCCATGATGAAGTACACCTCTTTACTAGCTGGATCTAAATCCCCTAAAAGCTTAAATATTTAGATCATTTAAAAAGAAGTGTGCTGTTGTTTCTCCTTCACCCTAAAGATGAAACAAGCCAAGTTTTGAGGCTTCTTCTTGCTAAGGCATCTCTGTATGCCTTCCATCATGAACCTTCTGGCTCAGAAACCCAGGAATAGGAAAGGGCTAAAGGACATTTGGATCTCCTGGATCTTGAATCTGGTGAACTGTTTTCCTGTAGGTGGCAGTGGTGATACATGAGCGCGCACGGAGGTCTGGAGGGAATGGCGCTGGCAGGGAGAGCCCTGCAGACAACAATAGTAACAAGTCTCAGCTCCTCATATGCCGGTGGAGGAGGGGTTCTCTGGGAGGGGAGGCTCCAGCAGGTGTTTTCTCTATAGTATTTAGTTTCCCTTCAGGCAACTGTGTAAAAGAAATCTGTTGTTACTCTCTATTACAAATGTGGGAAAGGTCTGGTACCCTGGGGTACCCCAGTCACCAGAAGGACCAAGACTACAGAAGTCTGAGTTCAGTGCTATCCAAAGCTGCCACTGAGATGCACAAATGAAGTGCATTTTCATGTGCCCTGAAGTCTATCTACTGCCTGCCACCCAGGGGCCTGCTACCTGGGGCCTGCCACCTGGGGCCTCTGCAAACATTCCAGTCAACACATCACTTTCAAGGGCCCTGGCAGTACAAGACCAGCTTCTTTTTCATGCAGGAGAGAGGTGGGATGGGAATGTGAAACAGGCTCTCTAATGTAGTCTAAGCTGATCTTGAACTTGTGACCCTCCTGCCTCAGCCTCCCAGTGCAAGATTATAGGTATGTGCCACCATGTCCAGCAGGGTCAGCGACTTAGATACTCAGCTTTAAATCTAGGTAAAGGGGCAAAAATGTCCTTTTGACTCATGAGCCACTAAAAAAGGTAGAATTTCTCAGAACACAGAATTGCCTAGAAATCTCCATGGCTATCCCTTGAGGTACTGTGGTCCATCATAAGGCATCTAGTGAGGTGTTGACTCTGTAGTGACTAGGCTGGAGCAAGGCCCTAGGTCAGAGGTGAGCCCAGGATTCTCATGTAGTTACTGCTTTCGCCTCCAGCAGAGACTGCTGTTCTGTGGGATAAAGCCGAGCTGAGCCTTTTGGCGTGTGTGCTCGTGGTGTGGTTGTGCTTTGATGGGTCTGTGTAGGCAAAAGGTACTCATTCTTACTACTTCTGTTCAACAAAGAACTGGAAATGGTAGCCAGGCTAGTTAAGGAAGAGAAGGAAACAGAAGACAGCCAATAGGAAAGAGAGCAGTAAATGCTAGGTTAACAGATGTTGAGGCTCAGAAACCCTGCCATGGCAGCCATCAAAGCACAAAAGGCCAAACTGCTCTTCTCAAAGGGTCTTTCTGTGAGCAAGGCATTAATGAGTTTCCACATCCTTCAGAGTGGTCCGTAGCACACATGGGAGATGGGGCCTTTCCTGTCATCTCTGTCAGAGAGCCTGAGGATGGCAGGGACAGCAGATTACTGTGGAGGTTGACAATTGGAGGAAGATGAATTGTGAAGAGCTGCATCCTAGCCTTCAAATTTCTTTTCTTGGGAGAGAATGGAATTTTTCCAGCAGTGGGGGTTCCACATGTGGACAAGTAGTGCTTGATTGGTCATTTGAAAACACCTCAGCAGAGAACTTTTATATCTCAAGAAAATACTGAAAATTTTTTTGAATTGTTATAGAAAATAAATTGGATTTTTATTCTGTCACATATTTTTTTTTAAATTTACTTTTATTATATTTATTCATTTGTGGGAAGGGGCAGAGGATAACTTGCAGGAGTCTGTTCTTTCTTAGCATGTGGGTCCTGTGGATCAAATTTTGGTCTAAAATCTTGGTATCAAGCACTTTTATTCAGTGAATCATCTTGCCAGCCCTCTGCCACACATATTTAAGAAAATTACAGTGTTAAATATTTTCCCTCCCCCAACAGCAGCTTCAGTATTCTTGGGGGCTATTTCTTATAAAGTTTTTGAAATGTGATTTATTTGAACATTAGTGTTTCTACCAGTAAAGAATAAAACAATCATGTGTTCCTCTGTGTGTGTGTGTGTGTGTGTGTGTGTGTGTGTGTGTGTGTGTGTGTGTAAACATGGGCATGCAGATGCTACACTGTGCATATAGAGCTCAGGGGTTGGTTTTCTCCTGCCGTCTTGTGGAGGCCTAGTTTCTCTTGTTTCTGTCATGATGAATAGAGACTAGCAGGTCTGCAGGCTTATGGGCTTCAGGCAGTTCTGTCTCTACCCTGTCCCGCTGCAGGAATGCCAGCCCTGCAGTACTTTGTGGAGGGCTGTGGGGTTGTATTCTGTGCACTGTAGAATATTGCTGCAAGAAGCTAGGTACGGTTGTTTGTACAAATACTCAAGAGGCTATGGAGGATTGTTGGAGTTGGAGGCTGTGTGCTTGGTAAGCAGTAATTTTCATTCTCTTTTGTTTTTCTATTTAAAGGGATGAGTGTGCATTCCTTGAAGATTTAGACCAGTAGCTTTGTGGGCAAGAGACTGCTGTGTGATCAGCAATAGCACCGTACCTCCCCATCTCCTGCCCCCTTTCCGAGGGCAGGAAGTACAGCTCCTTTTCCTAGCTGGTTCTAAATACTCTAGGGTTTAAATATTTGGATTCATAAGAAAAATTGTGCCGTTGCTGCTCCTTTACCTTAAAGATGAACCAAGCCAAGTTTAAGGGTTTTTTCTGCTAGCAGAGCTCTTTGTGGAGTTGCCTGGATGTGCCTGGACAGCATATCAAGACTGTCTTAGAATGCCAGACAAACATACCAGCAATATATACGTAAACATAGGCACACACTGCTGGAAGAAATTAAAGACAAGTAACTGGACAGACAGTTTTTATTAAATGGAAGGGAAGACAGTATTAAGATATTAATGCTTGGGGGAGGGTGTCTAGAGAGATGGCTCAGTAGTTAAGAGCACTGGCTGCTCTCCCAGAGGACCTGGCTTCACTTCTCAGCACCCACATGGCATCTCACAGCTGTCTATAAATCCAGTTTCAGAGTATCTGACACCCTGACACGGACATACATGTAGGCAAAACACCAATGCCAAAAAAAAATTAAATTTTAAAAAATATATTAGTGCTGCCCAAAATAATCTATAGATTTGGGCAAATCTATCAAAATGCCACTCACAGTTTTTGTATAAGTTTAAAAAAAAAAAGTTCTGTTGTAGAATTCCCATGAACTCTGAGGGAACCTGCAAATAGCCAACATAACCTGAAAAAGACCAAAGTTGGAAGATGCATATTTCCTGGCTTCAAAATTACTGTAAGACTAGATAATCAAAACCGCATAGTTCTGACCTAAAGGCTGATCTAGAGACCAATAGCAAAGTGATGGCAGGCCGGGAATAAGCTCCCATGTGTGCTCACTGCGCTTTCAACAAGTGCCAGGATTCCCCCCCCCTTTTTTTTTTTTTTAATTTTTTATTTTATATATGTGAATACACTGTCAATGTCTTCAGATACACCAGAAGAGGGCATCAGACCCCATTGCAGATGGTTGTGAGCCACCATGTGGTTGCTGGGAATTGAACTTAGGACCTCTGGAATAGCAGTCAGTGCTCTTAACCACTTGGCCACCTCTCCAGCCCCACCAAGATCTTTTAGTGGAGGTAGAATCATGATTTTTACTAGTGGTGCTGGGAGAAATAAATACACACCCATAATGATACAGTTAGGCCTTTATCTTATACCATATACAGAAATTAACTCCAGATTGATCAAATTCCTAAGGAAAAGAGCCTAAACTGTAAGTCTTAGAAGAAAACAGGAGAAAAATCATATTGATTTAACAATTTCTTGAGTGTGACACCAAAAAATAAAAACAACAAAAGAAAAAATAATAAATGTGACTTTATCGGAATGAAAACTTGTTTGGTTGAGTGTGGTGGTATGCAGTTTTATAATCCTAGCACTCAAATAAGAGTTGAGGGATCCTGAGTTCTAGGCCAACCTGTACTGTCCAGTAAGGTCTTCTCTCAAAAGATAAAAACAATCCCTTTTATGTGCTAAAGAATATTTTCAAGAGAATGAAAAGCCAACTTACAAAATTGGAGGAAATATTTGCAAGGAATATAACAGATAATGAATTAACATTTAGAATATGTAAAGAAACTCCAAAACTGAACCACAGAAAAAAAAACAAACTATCCAATTTTAAAAATGGGCAAAGAATGTTAATAGACACATCTCCAAAGAAGATGCTCAAATGTCTGGTAACGTGTGTTTACATGAACAGATGTTCAGCATCACAGTCACCAGGGAAACACAAATCTAACACATGATTCTACCTCACATTTGCTAGGCTAGGATTACATGATTGATCTCAGTTCTGCCTCAAAGGCCTGGGTATTTACTCTATGTTGTCCCATCTGGTAACAAAACCCAAGTTGGGATGTGGTGTTTTTCATCTAAGACGGATTCTGAAGTTGCTGTATTCTACCTTAGTTTATAAGAGAGGGTCCATCACCACCTTTTATATAAAAGTCTTCTACAATCCATACATCTACTATGCTTGACACAAGCTAGAGTCATCTGAGGGAACCCATAAGATCAGGCATCTTCTTGACTGAAAATTGATGAGGGCCTGCCAATTCACTGTGAATGGTTCTACTCCTGGGCAGGCGGTCCTAGCTGAGCAAGGCTGAGCAAGCCATGGGGAGCAAACTAATAACCAGTGTTCTTTCATGGCTTCTGAATCCATTCCTTCCTCCAGATTCCTGCCTTGAGTTCCTGTCCTGACTTCCCTCAGTGATAGAGTGTAGTCTGGAAGATGTAAGCTGGACTAAACCTTTTGCTCCCCAAGGTGCTTTTGGATACTGTGTCTTATCACAGAAATGATAGACAAATGGTCTCTGTGTAAGTGGGACATGTCCTTATTTCTTACATAGTGACACTTATTTTTTACCTAGCATTAGAATTTGCACATTCAAATCGAAGCTGTGCTTACAAGCAGTGAAAGCACACTGCGACGGTATGTAGCTAGTTCCTAAAACATTTGCACAGCTGCATTCATTGGGCTACCAAGAGCAATTATTTTAGTTATCGCTCATTTTTTTTTCAAAAAAAAAAAAAAAACCAACTTCAGCTTTTTACCCTCTTTTTATATTATGCATGTGGTATTAATAGACCCTTCACCACCAGACAAAGCAGAGTCACTCACAAATAGTGGGGCTCTGCTCTTGTGAGGAGTGCAGAACCACATAGAAGCTTGAGGTAATCTTAACCAGGCGCTACAGAAGGCATAAGTGTTGTGGGCACAGAGGCAGACAATGTTGGATCCTTGTATATGAGATGAGGAATGGAATCAAAAAGTATTTTAGCATCAGTAAGATTAAGAGCCAGACGGGCCACTGTGCTGCCCTGTCTGCTCTGCTCTACCATGTCATGTATGTAAGAAAGACAGTTCAAGGCCAGGAACCAGTAGCTTTGGGACTATCAAGGAAATCAGAGCATTGTAGGAAGGCAGCTGGAGTAGTGAGCAGCAGGCTGGTAAAGGGCAAAGATGGCACCAGAAAGAGTGGCACAAGGCTCCCATCATTTGGGCTAGGGAAGAAGATAGTGAGGGCAGAAGCTCTGATGAGGTGGAGGCCTCAGTCTGTGTGTAGCTCTGGGGCAACAGAGTAGTCTGCAGCCCAGGGCTCCTCAAAGGCACATAAGGTCAGTTCACAAAGCCTCACCACGAAATGATGTGACCGTCCAGTCCCTGTCTTGCCTACCACACTGGCTGACTCTAAACACTCCTTCCTTGAAGGTGTCCTTTCCAAGAAGAGGTGTCTCAGTACCTTACTCTGTCACACACAGAGGAGGCTCCTCTGTGGCTTTGCTCCAGCAGCTATCTCAGCAGGAGGCTCATCTTGAAGCAAGGGGTCCTGACTGTGAGCCTATACTTCTGACTTTTCAAGGCAGCCCAGCAGGAGAGAGGCTACCTGGGCAGTGTGCTTCAGTCCTTCACAGAACTTGGGCTGTACTCACCAAGGCTGCTCTTTGGTAAAGCCACCAGGGACGTAGACTTGGGAGGCTTTATAGAGGAAATACTAAATCAATGAAGCATTATTTCTAAGTTTGGTTTAGCAGCAGAATCCATTAACCTTATATTCACCCCTTCCTTTCTCGAATAGTACCAGCAATGGCTGGTTCAAAGGCATGGCAACTTATTCTTAGGGTCAGCACGTTTATTTCAGTTACTGAGGTTTTGAATTTTCCAACTAAATGATACTCACTTTGATTATAAGGAACCAACCCCAAATGAGTACTTCTTTATTCCTGCTTCACTGGGAAGCCATGCCTGCTGAAGCTAGAGGAGGGAATCAAGGCCATCAGAGCAGCTCAATCAATTCTTATTTTTCTTTTCATAAAAGAATTTCCATCAGATGGGAACAAAGTTGTGTCTGATTGATTCTGGGATTGAGGCCACTCAATGTGGCCTCCCTTGTTTAGTCTGGTCTCTAGGCTAGAAGAGAGCAAAGTTCATTTCTTTTGACACGTAAATTGTCAAATCCTAAAATAAAACTCGGTGTAGTAATAGAAACACAGTGCTCCAGGGAGCACTAGGCAAATCCTTCCTGCCAGCCATGAGCTGAGACGGATAAATACTAATACAGCAGTGACCATGGTTGCAAAATGTTGAACTTCCTGAGGCTGTGCTAATGGCCAGGAGCTGGAATGAGCAGAATAAAGCACTCAGATATACATCCCACCGTATCATCGTAATATCATTGCCACAGCATTTGCTTCATTCAGAAAAGACTACCCCCAGCCTGGTGTTGGACCTGGGCCAGAAATCCCTCAAGCCTTGACCCTGACAAGTGCTCATACTCTCTGGAGCATGGCTTTCTTGCCTACCCACCCCTCCCATGCATCAGTCCTAAGGCAGCCTGCTGAGAGGAGCTCTCAGTGGATTGGTTTCTTGGCTGCCATATCTACACTTGGATGCTAAATATACAGACTTCAGAGGCGCCAGCACTAGAAGGCAAAAGAGCACTGGTTTAGCATTTTGCATTCAGCGACATTCTTTTGGTGAGTCTGGAGAAGAAAACAGCCAAATTATCTCCCCAGTCAGCAAGTGTGGGCAGTAGCCCAGAGTTATCAGAACAAAGAAGTAGCATTCAGGGTACTTCAGGCCAAGCTAGAGAAAGAAGAAAATGGGGTTTTGATGGGTAGAAAACTCATTGGGTAATGGGTCAATAATATGCAATGAAGTTTCTGGATTACTGTTGCTATCGGTGAGGCAGGCATAGCTCCTAGGAAGCAGGTGTTTCATACAACCATTATTGCCTACTGCTTCAGCTTCCCAGCATCCTTTGTGAATGTTCACAGAACTACTGTGAAGAAGTTCCATTTCCATTGAAGAGTCAAGAGGACAAACTTTAAATTCTTAGCCCTGCTTTATGGGCTATCCTTTTGTACAGCCTCTGTCTATACCCTCCTTAAAAGGAAAATAACAGAATCAGAAGAAGGTTCACACAGTACCCTCTGACCAGGCTGTAGACTCCACAGCAGTTCTGTCTAAAGCTTGAAGGCAAAGTAAAACCATGTGGTCCAAATGCCATTTTCTCAAGATTGACAAGAGCCAGAGAAGTACTGCACACCATTTTGGAAGCTGAGGAGAAAGAGATAATTAAGACACTCACATTGATTGTCCAGCCTGGGTGCTAACAGGGTATGCCACATACTGTGGGTTGTTGTTATCTGTGCTCTAGTGCTAAGGAGCTTCGGAGGAGAATGTGTACCCTTAACACACAGTGACAGACTCTGCATGCAGGGCAGTAGGACTGAACTCTTAGAGGAAAGTGTCCAGTCTGCCTCTCACTGTCCATCTGTAGAGCATGAACAGAGAGGGTGCAGTCCACCATACAAGGTGCAGTCCTTCACCTTGGCCACACATCTGCATTACCAGGAGGCTTCCTAGAATGGTGGCTGAGTTCCTCCTTTAATCAGATCAGAATCTTTGGGTATGTGTGTTCTAAATACTCCTGGAAAGGCTATGTGCTTAAACAATGGGGGGACTACGAGCTTGAATCTAGACTGTTATCAGACATAAATGTGTTGCATAGCTCCCAGGTGATATGCTGATGTTACAGGCTATGGGTCTTGAAATGGTACAGTCTAGGCATCTTCATGGGGTTTGTTTCCTCTGCCAGAAAGTGAAGAAGCAGGAAAACTCTGAAATGCAACAGGTAGCAGCAGAGAAATCTCCAACACCATAAACAGAATCAGCATTTAAAGAAAGGCGTTTATTGTTGATGAAAAAACAGACATTCAGGACACAGAGAAAAGACAACCACAAAGCAGAAGAGGGACTCAGAAAGCCAAAATCCAGTTTCTTCTTTGAGGGCTGGTGTTTTGTTTTAAAGCTTCTGAAGAGTTTTCTTTTCTCGCTTTAGGGTTGGTCTGCAACTGTTGTGTGACATGTCCTGATATGGTCTTGAACTTGCTGAGCCACTCTGTCAACAGTGCTGCTAGTGAGACATAAAAAAAAGCTGCCAAGTTTTTATGTCAAGACAGAAAGGTGTGAAGCCGGCCATCTTGGAAATTCACCTTTGTTACCTAGCCATGGCCCACCTCTGTCTGTTTGCCTACCAGGGAGTCTGTTTAACTCCTGGTCTTTCATTAGGAAAAGGTGAAAGAGATGTAGTCCTTTCCATCATGGGGCTCACAGCCCAGAGAGAGAGGTCTAGTTCTGATCCTGAGCCTGCTTCTAGTCTTATGTTCCCTGTCAACAGTGGGCTTCACTTCTCTGTTCGCTCTACCTAGCAAGTCCATTGATCTAGCTGTACCTTTTCATCCATTATGGGTGATTTAAAGTGTGTGGGGGAGGGGGAAGGAGGAAGGAGAGAGAGAGAGAGACAGAGAGAGACAGACAGACAGACTATGTGTATCTGAGTATAAATGCCCATGGAGGACAGAAAAGGATGTTGGATCTCCTGAAGTGGGAGTTGTGAGCTGCCTGATCTGGGTATTGGGAACCAAACTTGGGTCCTCTAGAAGAACAGCAAATGCTCTGTCTTCGTCACTGTTCTGTTGCTGTGTAGAGACACCATGACCAAGGCAACTCTTATTAAAGAAAACATTTAGCTAGGGCTTGCTTATAGCTTCAGAGGTTTCGTCTGTTATCGGTGGTGTAGAGCATGGTGATTCACATGGTGCTGGAGCAGCAGCTAAGATCTTCATTCTGATCCACAGGCCAAGGGAGAGATCCTGGCTGGCATGGGCTTTTGAAACCTAAAAGCCTACTCCCAGTGACACACTTCCTCCAACAAGATCCTAATCCTTCTGATTCTTCTCAAATGGTGCCACCCCAGTGACTAAACATTCAAATATATGAGCCTATGGGAACTGTTCTTATTCAAAGTACCATGTGCTCTTAACTCCTGAACCCTTTCTCCAGCCCTTGGATGATTTTTTTTTTTTTTTGAGACAATGTTTTTCTGTATAACCCTGGCTGTTCTGGAACTTGCTCTATAAACCAGGCTGGCCTCAAACTCAGAGATCCACTTGCCTCTACCTCCCAAGTGCTGGGACTAAAGGTGTATGCTACCACTGTTCCACTTAGATGGCTTTTTTGTTTGTTTGGTTTGGTTTGGTTTTTGGTTTTTTTTTTTTTTTTTTTTTTGGTTTGTTTTTTTTTTTTTTTTTTTTCGAGCAGGGTTTCTCTGTGTAGCCCTGGCTGTCTTGGCACTCATTCTGTAGACCAGGCTGGCCTCGAACTCAGAAATCCGCCTGCCTCTGCCTCCCAAGTTCTGGGATTAAAGGCGTGTGCCACCACATCCCGGCACTTAGATGGTTTTTAAAGTTGTTTTCTGTGTGTGCAATAAAAGTTAGCATTCTAGCCGTTTTTTTCTTTGTGTTTTGATGTTTTGTTTTTTCAAGACAGGGTTTTTCCATGTAGCCCTGGCTGTCCTAGAACTCTCTGTATAGACAGGCTGGTCTTGAACTCAGAGATCCACCTGTTTCTGGCTCCCCAAGTGCTGTGACTGAAGTCACACGCCACCATTGTCTAGCTTATTCTAGCCGTTTTTGAGAATACAGTTCTGTAGCATTAAGTACGTTTCCATTGTTGTGCGACCATCATTGCCATCCATCTCAGAACAGCTCTGTATTTCCTGAGCACAGCTCCCCATTCTTCCTCAGTCCCTAGCAATCTCCATTCTGCTTTCTGACTCCTGTGACTACCTTACATGCCTCACAGCAGTGGGACCATACAGCATTTGTCCTTGAACCTGGCTGCTTCCATTCAGAACACTGTCTTCAGGGTTCACTGATATAGCAGGTACCAGAATTTCCTTCCTCCGTGAGGCTGACGAGTCCATTGTGTATATATCCATTAACCTATGGGTGGGTATCAGCTTTCACCCTTAGAACACTGTGGACAACTCTGCTGTGAGCATGAGTAAACACATGCCTCTATGAAAGGAAATACCCAAAACCTAAGTTATGGGTTCTGTGTTTAGTTTCTTGAGGATACACAATACTGAGAATGCAAAACATTACAGATATTACAGAAACAGTTCCAGTTTTTCCACATCTTTACTAACATTGATTATCTTATGTTTTAAAAATAATGGCTAATGGAGAGATGACCCAGTGGTTGTTAAGAGCACTGGCTGCCCTTCCAAAGGGTCAGAGTTGAGTTTCCAGCACCCATATGGCAGTTAACAACTATCTGTAACTATACTTTCAGAGATCCGATGCCTTCTTCTGCCCTCCACAGCCAATGCATACATGTGGTACACAGACGTATATGCAGGAAAAACAGTCAAAAACAAAAAATAAAATTAAATATGTATGTATATGTGTGTACATACATACATACATACATACATACATACATAGAGTATGAGATGATATCTGTTGTGGGGTGGTGGTTGTTGTTGTTGTAATGCTAAGAACTAGACCTAGAGCTTCACAAAATTCTACCACTGAACTGTATGTCTACTCCAAAGTTATGTATGCATACATATGTATTACCTGCCACTGAGCCCCAGAAGTTTTATGTGTGATGAGTCTAGTGTCTGTATTTCTCCATAATGACTGCTTATGCTGTTAGTGTTAGGTCCATGAAATTCTTGTCAAATCATGTGTCATGGAGCTTTCTCTCTGCTTTCTTCTAAGACTTTTACAATTTTCAACACTGTGCTCACATCCTCAGTAAGTTGACTTAATATAGTGTAAGAAAGATGTACAACTATCTTTTTGCATATGGAAAGTTATTTTTAAAACAATTATTTTATTATGCTTTGCTGCATATATGTCTGTGTACTGCATTCATGCCTCATGCCCAGGCATGATTCTCTACAACTAGAATTATAGACGGTTGTGATCCACCCTGTGGGTGTTGGGCATGGAACCTGGGTTCTCTGGAAGAGCAGCCAGTGCTCTTAACCACCATCCCTCCAGCCCCAAGAACCACGAGCCACTTTTTTTTTCAATGCCAGGATTGTCCTTTCTCCTCCATTAAATGCTCAGCAGGTTGTTATATGTCAGGGACTCAACACCATATGTTTCATTTAGTGAGCTTACGTCATTGTGACAAATGGTGTCAGTTCAAGGTCAGTTGGCTCTGTTGGTGGGAAGTATGTGGGTGAGCAAAACGGCTCCCTCCAGCATCTAGGAAGCAAAGAGTTTTCCAAACCCTCTCTAGGAGGCTACACCACTTTTCAGTGGCACCAGAGATTGGCAACTAAGCTCTTAGCCTCAGATGCTTTGGGGCAGGGTGGGGGCAGGGCGCATGGGTCAGGGATTAAGATCTAAACTGTGATGTCATACCTACTGCAGCTCACAAAATTTTCCCTTCTTCCTTCTCTCCTGAGGTGTGGTTTTAACCACCACAGATGCTTCTTCATGATTATGATAGCAGATATCTATAGAGGACTGGCTCTGTGCCAGGCTGTTTCCTAAGGGGTTACACCCATTAGGCCATTTAACTTTTCTGATGAGATGTATGCTATACTTTTAACTAGGTTTGGTACTTGAAAGTGATGGAGCCTGTGTTCTAGCTTGGTGGTTTGGCTCTGAAGCCTGTGGTCTGCAGTGGCTCAGGCCTCCTAGATACGGGATTCAGAGACTAGACAACCTTGACCCTTAGGCTGAGTGTTCCTTGGTGTTCTCCTGTGAAAGTGGTAGCCTCAGAAGTAGTGGTTCTAGTCTCTTTCCATTTCTTACAGGGGCCCCATTTTCCAGGAGAAATATAAGCAGTTTCTTTCTGATTTCACAGAGAAGGCAACGGATGGCTCTCTGCAGAGTGAGGACTGGACCCTGAACATGGAGATCTGTGACATCATCAACGAGACAGAGGAAGGGTATGTTTTTCTGGGAAATGCCTTGTCTTGGTTTGGGTGGGATATCATACATAACTTGTCAAGGCTCAGTGTGGTGGGTTCAACTCTGGTGTTTGTTTGGTTTTTTTTAATTATTATTTTCAGTCTGTTTGCTTTGACATTAATAAGCTGAAATTCAGTAATCTGTCTTTTCCCACCCCACCCTGCCCATGTCCCCATGGCAGTGCCTCAGTTAGAGAAGTGAGGCCTCTCCATCATCTGTTTTGAACCATGAGTGGAAATGGAGCTGCTTGGCTTCCTATATTAATCCTTTGCCTCTCCCCATTCCTCCTCAGACCCTGTTTCCATGTGGCAGACACGGGGGCTGTCTGTGCCATGGATTGCTTTCTATGGTACCCTGGAAGTAGGCCCAGAGTATAATCAGATAAAGAAGTGACAGAGGGGTACCCATGGCTCAGAGCAGCTGAGCATGTCTGGCGTGGGTAGACTGAACGTACAGCTTGCCCTCTGGCCTTTCTGCACTGCTGAGTCGGTTCCTGGTGTTAATGAGCACTGTGCCCTCTCCTTTTCTCTATCTCCACTCTGTCCATACTTCTTACAGACTGGTCTGATTTAGGGTTTTGTCCATAGACACTCCATTGTCTTTTACTATGTTCTTTTCAACTCCAGCATGCCAAGGAGAACAGTCGGGACTCAGGCGGCCAGGGTCTGTAGATTGGTGGTATTATCTACTAACTAGTCTTCTCAAGTCGGTCCTGCATTTATTCGACAGAGACTTACAAAGTGCCTGCCATTTGCAGGCACTGTTGTAAACACGAAGGGCGCAGCAGTGAGCAAGACACAATTTCACCTCTCAGGGAGCTGCCAGATTGGAGCAGGGAGGCAAACTATGAAGAAGACAAGCCACATAAGCTGGTCAGGTGGGCTGAGCCCTGTAGGGAAGTCTTGGGAGGATCTGGGCAGATGAGTTGGTATGGTCTGCCTTTAATTTTGAATGGTCATCCCATATTCAGAATGCTCACCAGGGCAGGACAAAGACAGGGCAGGCAAACCAGTAGGGGTTTATTGCAGTCACACTGTGTGACTTGATGATGGTAAGCTGGACTGCAGTGGTGGTAAGGATGCAGGAGTCATCATTCGATTCTGATGGGATTCAGAAATTAATGCTAATAGAATTTGCTGGGGTGGAATATGAGGAAAATGTCGAGGATAACACCAAAGTTTGAGACCTACGAACAACAGGATGGAGCTGCTAGTGCTGAGGTGGAGCAGGCAGAGGACAGATCTAGATCTGAGCTAAGGTCAGTGTGTGGCCCACCCATTAGGGCTTGCCTGGGGGTGCTTGGGGCCACATCCCCAGCCTGTGCCCAGTATGGCTGTCTCCATGGGAGAAGTGCTGAGATGCCTTCTAGAGGGGCTTTGAGTTTGGGGACAGTGTGACTTCTGGGACAGAGTGACTTATCCTCAAGGTAGCATAAAAGCGGATATGGGTGGCCTGGTGTCACATGACGAGGGAGTGATAGGAAGCAGGCTAGAAGTGTGGCTGAGATCAGCTTCTCATCTGCTCTGTTCCCTGGAGAATGCGCTTGCTTCTCCCCCCAGCTTCCGTCAGTTCCTGATGCAGGTTCTAGTCAGTGACTTGCTCACTAGCAAGCAAGTCTTCCAGAGCATTCTTGAGTTTTTACCATGAAACACTTAATCACACACCTCTGCAGCCCTCCTTCAGGCCCTTCAGCCTCACTAATTTTTCTTTTAGTTCCTTGAATTCTCCAGACTTTTGTCTCCAGTCAGATATCTAAGCATTGAGGGCAGAAAGTCCAAGAACCTTGGGATCTTCTTCCTTCTAAATGATTTAAGTCCCTTTCCAAGTGTGAGTAACCAGGACCTGCTTTCTCAGTCACTGCTCTAAAAAGGGCTGCTTGTGCGTTTCCCAGCGCCCTAACCTCTTGTTCACATGTGTTGGAATGACAGCATACTGATTCTTGAAGAGTTTCTGTGTTTACCTCTGTTGTAATGTGTCTGCTGAAATCCCTCCCATATGGGGAAAGAGAAAACAACACACACACACACACACACACACACACACACACACACACACACACA
>JANHMN010000002.1:59350177-59387444 GCA_030674055.1 Rhabdomys pumilio
ACACACACACACACACACACACACACACACACACACACACACACACATAAACACACATACATTCCTCCCCTCCCCCGCTCCTTCTTGGCTGAGGGCTTCTGAATGTTGTTCCTCATGTTTCTCCCAGACCGTCTCCCTGTCACTAAGTGGTTCCCATCAGCTATTGGATCTCAACATAAATCTCCCTCCTCTGGCCCCTTCCCTCTTGTCATATTATGTGGTATTATTATACTGGGGCTTCAAATCTTCGTGATGTCTCTTAGTGTCTGTCCTGTCCCTCAGCTACTATTCTGTGCACTTGGTGAGAGCAAGAATTTCCTCTGTTATACTCAGTATTTTATCTGCCACAATGCAGCTGACATATAATCAGCTTGTGTGTCTGTGTGTGTGTGTGTGTTGTGGGGGCATGCTTCATATATCAGAGGCTGACCTCAAACTTGCTGTATAGAGAAGGATGACCTTGAATTTCTGAGCCTCCTGCATTAACTCCTAACTGCTGGGATTACAGGTGTGCACCATCATACCTGGTTTATTCAGTGTTAGGGATCAAACCCAGGGCACTCTACGGAGCCATAGCTCAGCTCCAAAATCAGCTCTTAATAAATATTTTAAAGTGTATAAAGAATTAATGATGTCCCTAAGGTAGTCTGATGAGGAATGCAAGCATGTTAATACATCATATCACAGCATGACAAGGATTGAAACAGAGACAAAGAAATGGAGCAAGAAAAGCTGTGTATAGCTACAGAGACAGACATGTGCTGTGACTCTCAGCCAGCCTGGGGGCTGTCAGCAGCAAAGCCTTTCTGAAGTATATGACACCTCAGTAGACTCTCACAGGATATTAACAGGACAAGGCAAATGATGACAAAGAGAGAGGTGGAACCTCTAGGCTGGAAAGCAGTGTGATATCAGGTGCATAGGAATCGTGGTAGCGTGGATTAAGGGATGTGGAGCCTCGAGCCATCTGCCTGGGCTAGAAGCTCATGTTACCACTGACTTATCAACCCGTCTCCCTGGGCCTCAGTTTCATCACAGATAAAAAATTATTTACGAGTAGTACACACATAGAGGTATAGTAAAGATTAAAGGAATAAACACA
This sequence comes from Rhabdomys pumilio, assembly GCA_030674055.1. NCBI lineage: Eukaryota > Metazoa > Chordata > Mammalia > Rodentia > Muridae > Rhabdomys > Rhabdomys pumilio. Next base: position 59,351,280 of record JANHMN010000002.1, read on the forward strand.
CATGCATGTACACGCACACACGCGCGCGCGCACACACACACACACACACACACACACACACACACTGGGTGTAGTGTAGAGCAATCAGATACTAGTCAGGCTCTGATGAGGAGCCAGTGATCTGGATCATTTTATAACTATTTTTGACTGTTCCTAACTCACTGAGAACTTAATCCTACAGCCTTTATCCTAGGGTAAATGGGAGAGCCAGTAAATGCAGTACAGAGGATGATTGCTGGGTGGGGATGGGGGTTTGTTCAGGAGAAAAGCTGTGACTGGAGACATAACTTGCAGCTGTTTAAGAGCCACTGGAGAGCTCCCCACTGCTGGACAGGAGGGCTTGCAGGAGTATGAGAAGGGTGTGAGTGGCCAGAGACTTGTCTTGAGGCCCTGAAGGACTGTCCTATGGGACTCCCACCTGAGAGAGCTCTCTACTGAGTGCTCCTGGGCTTGGCCTTCTCACACAGTCCGTGTCTCCCTGATCCCGCCTGCCTGCCCGATGGTGGCCTCAGTCAGCAGTTGTTCCTTCAGCCTTCAGTATCATTTTAAATGTTATGGTTCTTCCAACCTGACTGTGATGCTCTGCTCTGACACTTCTCCCTTGGATCAACAGAAAAAAATGCTTCTCCTTTTGCTCCCAGGTAGCACTTCCTGAAGCATAGCACTTGGGAAGGGATTTTCAGCTTAAACCTAACCAGAGTCTGCCTGCTATCTGATTGGCCTCCACCCACAATCTGGGCATGCTGACATACTGTCAGCCAGAAATACACAGTCCTCCAGGGTAGTGCCTGTTTTTCTCATCATGGAAATCCAAGAGGAGATGAAAGAGAGCACGTAGAGAGAGTGCAGCCTGTCAGTCTGGGGTGACAGTGGTGAGCCGAGCCTGCAGACAGGAAGTCAGTCCTCTAACCAGTAAGTTGCCTACTTTCTTTAGCCCAGCCCATCCAAGCACATAGTTGCTAAAATGCTCTTTTTATAAAATCTGCATCCCCATTAGAAATTGCCTATCTTAGAACCCTTGAGTCTTGCCAGGCACACCTTTAGTCCCAGCACTTGGGAAGCTGAGGCAGGTGGATCTCTGAGTTCAAGGCCAGCTACACAGAGAAGCCCTGCCTTGAAAGAAAATAAAAAAAAAAATAATAGGGTGCTGCATTTGGTGGGCTTATTTCTGGGTGTGCAGTACTCCATCTGCGCGTTTGGGCTGTCTGTGCTGCTTTTATTATTAAGGCTCTACTGTATCGTCTGGACTTAAGAATTCGGATATGTCTAACATTGGTTTGTTTGCTTGTTTCTCTTCACTACTCGGGGGTTATTAAGCTTCTTATGAATTTTAGGATTATTTTTCCTATTTCTGCAAATAATAATATTGGGGTTTTGATCAGGATTGCATTGAGTGTATAGCTCATACTACACAAAATAACCTTTTCCACAATATTAATTCTGACAATACATGAACAGAGTTCTTTTCATCTTCTAGTGTCTTTGTTAAGATTTTCCTTCCGACTTTTTATTGTAGACATCTTCTGCCTCACTGTTAGGAACATTTCTGTTTTAAGGCTCCTGTGAGTAGAATTGTTCATTTCTTTCTTTGCATGCCCATCATCATTGCCTTATCACAGCTTTTTAGATGTTGATTTGGTTTGATATACTTTGCTAAATATGATCAGATCTAAGGGCTTTCTGGCAGTCTTCAGGGTCTTTCTTTGTAGCCCTGGCTGGCTTAGAACTCACTCTGTAGAACAGGCTAGCCTCCATCTCACTCATAGAGATCCACCTGCCTCTGCTTCCGAGTGCTGGCCCAGGATTTTATATGTAAGATCATATCACCTGCAGATACCAATCTGAGTCTCCCTTTCCCGTTGTATCTAGTTTGTTTCTTTTAGAGAATCCAAGTACTATACTGAATGGCTCCAGTGAGGGTAGGCATCCTGTCTCAATACTGACTTTAGAGGAAATGCTTTCTGGTTCAGTATGATATTATATATAGATTTATCACATATACAGCCTTTATTTTGTTGAGCTACAATCCCTCTATTCCTTGTTTATTTAGGGCTTTTTTATGAAAAGATGTTGAATTCTGTCAAAGGCTTTTTTTTTTTCACCTATTGAGACAATCATGTGATTTTTATACTTGATTCTATTTATTCTTATGCATATGCTTTTGAGTTTGGCCCATAAAAATGTACAAAAAGTTCCTTTATTCTCTTTTTGCAGCTGCATAAAGGCCATGATGTAATTATCCCTGTTTTCTCTTGTAGACATCCCCGCCCCCAAGTCTTTTACATTTACAGACATGCTGCAGTGACCAACCTTGATCCTACACTAGTTGACATTGGGCTAGTGCCCTATGAGGCTTGTGAGGATCATTGTTTATCTGTCCTCTTGCCAGGCCAAAGGATGCCATCCGTGCTCTAAAGAAGCGGCTCAGCGGGAACCGGAACTACAGAGAAGTGATGTTGGCCCTGACGGTGAGTGTTGTTTCCTGGGAGGGAAAGCCTAGGACACCTACACACCTCTTCCAAGGAATCCCTCTGCCCACTTGAATGGGCCTCAGCATGTAGCCTGTGTTGTCATGGTTCAGCAGCAGCTTCCAGGGGACACTGAGGGTCCCCTGCCCACCTCTGATGCAGGAGGTGAGCTTAAATGGATAGATGTGTACCAGGAGAACATAAGATGTGGATGACACTGTTGAACCTGCAGCAGTGGGTGGAGGAGTGAGTGGAGCAGTGAGTGGAGGCTCAGGACTGAAGAGCCAGAGGCCAGGACAGATCTGTCTGCTTCCAGCCTATCTGAGATACTGGGAGTTAGTTTCCTGTTTATTCAGGTGTTCCTCTTTATCTGTCCAGTGCCTTCCCAGGATGGAGAATTTCAGATGTTGATGAGATGTTTACAGCCACCTTCTAAAGTGGGCCAGTTGTTCTTCTGTTGGGCTCTGAGAGGCCTTGGAGTTTTACCTTCACAGCTAGGGAAGTGCCAAGCTGTGGTATGCCACCAGAGAATGGTCTTTTGTTTGAGATGAAAATGAAAATAATACAAAGGTTCTTGAAAAAGTCAGCTAAATGACTCCTTTAGGGCCAATAGATAAGAATTGTGCCCTTCCTTAAGACACAGAGAACTAAAAAGGGTATTTCAGGTGTTATTTCTGACTTAAAAGCTAACAGCTTCTCAGATGCTGTAAAATCTGGGCCACAGTAGCTTTTTAATAGAAACTGTAACAAGTCACCATGTCAACTTCTGTAGGTGGGGAAAGTGGGTTATTTATCTCAAATGCTGCACCGTATTTTCTTGTAAAGTAGAGGAGCTGCTGTGATCTCCCATGCCGCCCAACCCAGAATAAAGCCCAAAACTTAATAGGAGAACTCTCTCAGCCAGGGGCTTGGGATTTGCACAGCAGAGGAGAAAAGTCAGTTGAGAAATAGTGAAAGCTTTAGTTTTTTTTTTTACCTCAACATTGGTAGAGCCCAGGATGAAGTACAAATTGTCATGTTTAGTGACCCACATCACTGGGAGCCAGCTCTGACATTTGTCCCTCTTCATGCCAGCTTCATGGTAACTACTATATGTAGGAAGCTTTTTAAGTTGACTGCATTTCTTTGCCTCCCTACAGCATCGCTTGGAAGCCTCATTTGACCTTCCTGATGGCCAAGGCTTTTCTGCAAACCTTGGGAGGTCTGTGGACATGCAGACCTGTTGTCCTTGCAGCTAGCTCCCTGCCTGGCATGGTTGGCATAGTCTATGTCTTCCATGATGGCTTCACTTGTTAGTTTCTGTCAGCCCTGTTCCTTGCTGGTGGTCCTTTCCCAGCTGCACATCTGTCCCCGCCTAGACTGTTAGTATTTATCCAGTGGAGCTAGAGATCCTGAGGGCCTCTCTGCCTGAGCCTTCACATGTGTGTTCCTAACATCTGCTTCTCGTTGCCTAGAGCCCCCTTTGTTTATTCCGTGGGTTTGGCTGATCTCAGAGAGTTGCCACTGTGCTGCATTAAAGCCCACAGACTCAGGTTTGCCAAGACCCTTTTTGTAAGGATGGTCTCAAGTGGCTCTTGATAGAGAAGACTTCCCGTACCTCCTACATGTAGAGGCTTTGGGCTGCTGCAAGCACATGTGCACAGGGTATTTTCCAAGGCCAGGATGTGACACACTGACCTTAAAGTCTGCTGTGCAGGAAAACTGAAAGAAAGTATAGCATCCTGTCCATGGTCTCCCTGGAAATAGAAGCAGAGATGGGGGTTGACCCAGTCTGCTCCCCTGTTTCTAGTTATTTTCACCCAGGCCAGCTTCCTGAGCCTCCTACTGCTGATCCTCACCTGCCCCTCAGGAAAGGAGGACTCAGCAGCTCTGCAGCAATGGTCAGAGTCTAGAGAATGGGTAGAGAATCCTAGAGGAGAAGGTACCTGTAGCACACTGAGAACAGGAAGAACCTCTCTGGTTCCTCTTGGCAGCCCCATGGGCCCCAGAGTGAGAACTTTTATCTTGAGGTCATCCAGATGTCTCAGTAGTTAAGAGCACTGGCTGCTCTTGGAGAGGACCTGGATTTGGTTCCCAGCTCACAACCAATTGCAGAGAATCCAGTGCCTTCTTCCGGCCTTCACAAGCACTGTACACACTTGGTACACAGACACACATGCAGGCAAACACCCAAACACACGAAACAAAAATAAATAAATCTTTTTAAAAATAAACTGCAGTTGTGGAGAAGCCCTAAAGGTAAAGAGTTTATTACACTTCCTGGGTGCGCCAAGTAATGTATGGAGCCTCCAGAAGCACAGCAAGAGAAAGAAGGAAAGGGTGGCTGGGGGTTTCCGAGCTGCAGGGTCTCCTAGGGGAAGTTCCATGGCACTGCTGGTGATTAGCTTAAACATCTCAAACAGCTCAATGCCTTCCTTCAGTGCTAGCTCAAAGAGCAAGAAAAAATACATAGTCCACGACACAGCTGTTGCTTCTGAAGCCTCACAGCTGATGCGTCTGCTTGGAAGAGAACTCAGAGAGGGGTGACTTGGTCCTCAGGTGGGTCAGGAGGCTCCTGAGGATGTGAATCCAGAGTTCCTGACCCAGGCTGGGGAAGTAACTCAATGGTAGAGTTCTTGCCTACCATGCACAAGGTATGTGATCAGTCTCTAGCACTGAGAAAAGGACAAAAGTGTTCCATCCTTCTGTGGGTCAGGTTTTCCTTCCCGAGCCTCTTAGCTTTGAAAAAATAAGGTACCAATGTATACTTGAAGGGACCATAGTAGCTATGAGAATAGAATGAACGTATACATAATATGAAGGGATCTCACTGTACCTGGTATGTAGCTGGCATTCAGTCTATGTCATAATCATGAGCCTTTTTTCTCTGCACATTGTCAAGGCAAAAGCCTTGACAGGAACCACTTAGGGACACACATGCAGGCAAACAACCAAACACATGAAATAAAATGAATAAATCTTTTTAAAAAGATTGCAGTTATGCAGAAGCCCTAAAGATAATGAGTTTATAACACTTTCTGGGTATGCCAAGTAACGTGTGGAGCCTCCAGAAATACAGCAAGAGAAAGAAGGGTGACTTTCCTTTATCAGCTAATTCATGGTCACACGGGAACAGTTAGAAGAGTCCTCTGCTGCTAGCACTGTTGGTGTATGGGCATTTGTTAGCAGACCCTGTAAGAGGTGGCTTGGGAAGGGTTGAGTGATCCTGTGGGCTGTTTTCAGGAGGAACAGAGTCAGAAAACTGTGTTTGAGGCTGGAGAGGCCCTCCCACTACTCCCAGTACCTCACCTGGGAAAATGCAGGAAGCCATGGATGCAGCAGCCTTCTGAAGTAGTCCTAATGGTTGTCTACCCTGTGCAGGCTGCAGAAATAGTTGACATATGTCCTCTCTAATTCTTCCTGCAAGAGTTCCTTGCTCCCACTTTCCAGATGAAGACACAGAGGCTGAGTGAAACTTGTCTTGGGCCATCAGGGAGGGAGTAGTAAAACTTAAGTCTGTCTCCCACTGTCACCTGATCAGAATCTATCAGCCATACTTTCAAAGTTACTGAGGCCTAGGGACCTCCCCTAGACAGGAGTGAGAAGGGTCTTACTGAAGAAGGGTGGAATGTAAACCTGACTGGCAGCTGGGGTCCACACACCATTTGTCAAAGGCTACAATACATGGTTGTTGCTGATTTTATTTGTACAGCAGGAGTATTTTGGGGATATATATTTGCTTTCTCACACACAAGGGTCAGTAATTCACCCAGCAGCCTCCTCTTGCGACAGAGCCTGTGTCCCATTTGCTAAGATCTCACACTCAGACCTAGAGAGAAGAATTAAAATGTTCATTTCCAGGAACCTCTCAGTCATTTTGACATAATTACAAGACCATGCAAAAACCTATGTCTCGATTACCAACCTAATTGCCTGGTTACTGTACAGGGCCAGAACCTTCAGTCAACACAGGATTGTCATTCCCAAGGAAGAGAGATGACTGAATTAGTGTGGGGATGTGTGAGGGTTGGCTTTGGAGGGGATGTGACAGGAGGATGATCTGGAAGTATGACTGAACAGGTGAGGAACTCAGCTCCCTCCCCTCCTGTTCCCAGTGTAACGACCTCCCCCCAATCCCCCCACAACTTCAGGTGCTGGAGACTTGTGTGAAGAACTGTGGCCATCGCTTTCACCTCCTCGTGGCTAACCGAGACTTCATCGACAGCGTTCTGGTAAAAATTATCTCTCCCAAGAATAACCCTCCTACCATTGTCCAGGACAAAGTGCTTGCTCTAATTCAGGTGAGCTGGCTTCCCTCACCCAGTTCGTTGGGTCTGTAAGATGGGGACTGCGATACACCCTCATGCTTTCCCATTATTTCAGAGAAAAAGATACAGATTTGGGGGGTTAAATATTTGTTACAGAATACTTACTTTCTTTATACGCACCTCAGTGGAAGTCCTAAGTGGTGCCTCTCTTGCTGGTTGCCAGAGCCTCCAGAAAACTTCTCAGTGTCTGGCCTTCTGCTGCCCAGGCAAGCAGGCAACAGAAGGGGCTTCAACTGGCCTCTGAGATAACAGAGTATAGTAAAGACCAACAGAGTAGAAAAGACCATGTTAGAGTCATGTACCAGGTGGCAAGGGCCAGCTCTGGAGTGGAAATGATGTTAAGGGATGTTTTACTGAAGAGATTACATTTCAGTTGGACACTGAAAAGTGGAGATGAGTTTAGTAGAAAGGCCAAATGTAGGAGGCATCTCAAGAAGAAAGCCCCTGTGCAAAGGCTCAGAAGCATCAGAGAACAGTTATCCATACTTGAGATATACCTGCTATTCAATAATAACAAATAACAATAATAACAAATGTAGTCCAGCACTACAGCAACAGTTACCTTTTCCCTAGTTTCTATAGAGCAGACACTCAGATGCAGTGTGATTGGGAGATTAGAAAAGTACCTGGCAGGCACTACTGGGGCTGAGTACTCCATTTCCAAGATGGTGCCCAGACATGGCTGGTGGGGGAAGCTACAGTTCCTTGATAATGTGACAACATTATTCCCAACACGCAGACATCAAGGAAGTCACACGTCACACCTTTTCTGTCATTCTGATTGTTAGATAGGAATCACTAAGTTAAGCTTCAAGAATTTGGAATTAAGAGATGAGTTGAATATGTGTGCATGTTTTGAAAATTGTCTTTTGGAGAGCAGAGTATAGTATAGAATGTCCAGGGCTGTGCTTGGGGTGGGAGGTAGGATGGGCAGGAGGTGAAGCAAAGATGGGTAGGGCTTATGGGTTGTGTGTGCTGAGGGCCTTGGACTTGATCCTGAAGAGGTAATGGGGGAACCATTAAATGTTTCTGATTTGGGTTATACACAGATTTTAGACAGAGCACCCTACTGGCATGACATCTGACTCCATAAGCACATCCAATATGGATGAGTAATGCATGTGCGAGAGCCAGGATGAGAGGGAGACCAAGTCAGATGTGAGCATGACTCCAGCGGGGCAGTGGCTGGTAGCCTGGCTTAAAGGACTGGCAGGCACACAGAGTAAGCAGGGGATCATTGTATGTGAGAGTGGAGAGGAGCCTGCTGCTCTGTCTAGGGAGCTGTCCCAGCTCCTGGAGCACTTATCTCCTAGTTGGTCAGATGTGCCTGCCGCAGAGAACTCCCACCCTGAAGCACAAGTCTGGCTTTCTCAATCACATCTCCTTCTTGTGATCTTCAAGTGCAGTTTTGCTGTCTTTTCTGTTCAACTCGGTTCCCTGGGAGCCCTGGAATGCTATGTCCCTAGGGTCTTGAGCACTTGGTTGTCACTATTGAATAGTATTTTTTTTAAATTAGGGGATGAATGTAGCTCGTGAAGCTGAGAGAAAGGGCAGGGTGACAGAGCCCTCTCATGCTCTGCTGTCATTTACACCCCTCCCTCAGTCCTGGAGTGTACTTCCCAGTTCTTCCCACTCCTACAGCCTCTCCTGAGATTACAGACTTCCAGGGACACGAATGGGAGCTTTCTCTTACAAAAAGTGGGACATCAAGCTTAAACTTTGTATTCTGGGTCAGGTCTCTACAAGGTCCACACTAGCTGCAGAACTGGAAGGAGACATCCTCAATGGACTAGCTCTCCTGAGGACTACCCGGGCTGCTGGGTAAACACAGCTAACTTGATGGTGTGATCTGCTGAGGGAAGACAGGACCCCTTCACTAGCTGGGTCCCACAGTTCTCTGCCCCAGAAGTGCCTGTTTCTTGCCTGCTCTGACCTTACAACTTTCTCATCTGGTCACTACTTCCCTAATCCTATCTCCTCCCAGGTCCTGCCTCAACACTTCTTACCTTGGGCTGATGCAGTAACTTATGGGCATCTTCCTTCTCTATACCATGAAGGCTGGGTTTCTGCCTTCCTGCTCTTGGCCGTGTAGCACAGGGATCTACCTCCACCTGTCTCCTCAGTCCTCCTCCCACTAAGGTCTGATGGTGTGAGTGAGCTATAGCTTATTAGCCTTCCTGATGGACATGGGTGCTTTATGTTTGAGTTGCTGTCACAAGCCTCCAGTGTATGTTCTTGGGGAGCACATGCATTGTTTTTAACTAGGCATGTATTGAGTACATGAAGCTGGCAGTTTCACTTCAGAACCATGAGAGAAGGTCAGGAGGTGCCAGGATTTGTAGCTGTTCCACACCCTCACCAACATGCCACTTTCTGTCATTGCAGCCTGTTTGATGCACTTGGGAAAGTGCTTCACCGTGTCGTATTTAACCACTTTGTCGACAGTATTCATGGGCTTGGCAGCTGTACTCAACCAGCCATAGCTGGAAACTATGAAGAAAAGATAGTGTCTGTACTGAGCGCGCACAGACTCTCGTCGTTACTCCTCAAGCTATTTATATGACGTTGACACTTCACTGGTAGTCTGAATAAATCCCTAAACTCAAAACCAAGAGACAACACTGAGCTAGCTCGTACAATGACCAGATTAACCACAGATATCTGTTGGTATCCTAACAGATCCTGGAACCATTCCCCTTATGGATACTAGGAACAACTATCCTCTTAAAAACTGACCCAACAAGCCAGGGGTGATGATGCACCTCTGTAATCTCAATTGGGAGGAGGCATCCAAGGCCAAGGCCAACCTTAGCTACATCATTTTAAGTTTGAGGCTAGCCTGAACTACACGAGACCCTGCCTCAAAAAAAAAAAAAAAAAAAAAAAAAGAATGAATTAGAGTGGTAACAATCATTGTTTTTCTTTGCAGCTGTGAGTAGGTAGTGGCCTTTAAGGCAAATCCTGCAGGATGGGAAAGTGGTTTTGCTAATGGTGCAGCTGCCAGTATAATCCAAGCTCTTCCTTAGTGCTTACTAGAGTAAGCACTAGCTTTCTAGCAGTGCTTGGGAAGTAAGGTCAGGTTAGTCCTGTCCTTGCCCTCAGGGAGTCAGCAAGTTAAAAAGAGAGACTGGGGTTTGCTGTCAGCTGGAGCTGAAGCCTAGCTAGGAAGGACTGGAGCTGGCCTTTGACTATTGGGAATGATGGAGTGGGCCTTGCCCTAATTTTCCCATTCCAGAGAAGCCGCCTGAATATATAAGTACTTGAAAAGCTTTGAAGTAAGAAACTACACAGACAAGCCCCACCAGCTTCCTATCCGTGAAACATGCTTCAGGCTTTTGGGATGGGGATGGGGCGGGGAGGGGACATCATGGCGCTCATTCCTAGCCTGAGCCAACTGCCTCTTATTTTTACCTCAGAGATGGAAGCACAGTTACTGCTATACCGAGGGATGGGACAGCTTCTCTGAAGTCTGTAGATCCTGTGGTGGTGTAGGCGAGAGAGCTTGTTCTCTTATGTCTGCCAGCTCCAACCCTTCATTGACTTGGAGTCACAGGTGTGATCTGCTTAGAATTGGCCATAGAAGTCGCATTTTCAATTGCATATGTTTGCCATCCGCAGCCCTCTGAGCCAACTGTGAACAGAATCTACCAGTTGGATCCAGCTTAGTGTAGATCACTTGCTAGGCATAGGGAAGAACCTGGGTTCCATCTAGCAAGACGCACACAGACTCAAGCACTCACACTCTGCTGTCTTCCTCCTGTGCTCCATTCCGCCCCTCAGAAAAATGAGGCTTTCTGTGCCTTCTAATGTGAAGGCTGAAGTTATGCTTTAAGTTTAAATTACCGTGCTTTAAGAGATCTATAAAACAATCAAGAGATTTTGGAAATAATCTTTTGGTTCGCCAGCAGCTGGTGATTGCTGTTCCCAGTGCCTGAGGGAGAAAAAAATCTATATAATAAAATGCTTCTAACCTGTGAGCACTACTTGCCCAAGGACAGATGACTTCCTGGAATGCTGGGAGGGAGCTATTGTTCATGTAAGATATCAAGCCACGTGTTTTCACTTCTGTAAACAAGTTTGGTTGCCCCAACTGCACAGGATGTGCTTGGTCACATGTAGATTGGATGGATGTCAGGGCATATGCTTGTCCCCATGGGACGAAGGTTGGGATGGAGAGGGAGGCTGAAAGGTCTGAGAAAGTGTGTTCTTTGATAGTGTCTGATGCCTGGTGGCACCTGAGCCTCATCACTGGGAAGCAAGCTGACTACATAGCTTCAGGTGAAAGCCTCTACTAATTTCTGGGTACGTTGTCCTCTAGGAGCAGAAAGCCTATGCTGGAGCATGAGCAGAAGAGGACAGAGCCTCCTTTTGCCCAGATGTATCCTAGGACCCGTAATTCAAATGAGCACTTATCTCTTGCTCTGAACGTTGCTGCTAAAAACCTTGAGGACTATAGAAATAGACAGAGTGTGGTCATGTTGTGTCTGCAGTTTGGCACACAAAGCTAAAGCACAAATTGACCTTTGTCCTTGTGTTAGTCCTGCCCTTGGGTCCTTCAATCACCAAATACGGAGGCCACAAATAGGAAAAAAGGGAATTACATAGAGATCTTGGCTTCTAGTTAGGTGGCCACCATGTCATTTGCCAAACAGCATGGTGGCAGAGAACCTAGGAGAATGCCAGCACTACACTACCTGGAGCCTGCGTCCTGACAAGGTGGTTACTAGGGAAACATCCTGCCTCTACCCACTCTACTGATCCTGGGCCTCAGTTCAGGGCTCAGGGTGACCAACACCTCCCAGAACTTGCCTCAGCTCCCCAAGGAGGGTTCTTCTCTGGCTCAGCCTGCAGCAGGCACTCTACTTTATCATGCTCATATTAGTTGCTGACAGCCTCCATGGCCGTCTCTGTTCTCTGAAGTAGGAAAATAAAGACGCTTAGTAACTGAGAACTTAATTAAATTTAGTCTGACAGTTATTGACTGACTGCCTTCCCTGTACAACAGTAAGAGACCTGTGTGTACCTTTAAAGATGCCTGACCTGGTTGGGGAGACAAGAGAAGTTATCTAGGCATGTCCCTAGAAGATGCTAGAACATGTGACAGCTATAATTTATCCCATCTCCATGTCCTCACATACAGTGTTCTTTAAAATGAGTCTTCCTTCCCTCTTCCCTCCTCTCCCCTCCCTCCTCCCTCCGCCCTCCTTCCTGTGTTTGTCCCTCTGTTGGCATCTGACACTTATTCAGGGGAGATTACTGTTGTGAGCATATGCTTTGTTTTCTGCAGTCTGGCCTAGGCTGCCCAGGGGTCCTAGACAGGAGCTGGCACTGTGGCAGGTGGGTTTTAGGGTATATTAACCAAGACTTCTTGTCTACAAATTAAAGCCAACTCTGCTTGCCTAGCTAAAGAAGAGAGTTTGTCTTGACAAAGCAGGACCTCCCAGAAGCCCTAGTCACCCTGGCCAGGGTATGGCTGGACCTGGGAAATGACAGACAGGGTCAGGAAACATTCATGTCTTCTCTCTGCACACCACTCAGCATAGCAACTGTTCTTTTCTGTAAGACAAGCTATCTCTGGTCCTGAGCCACTGTTAGTCTTAGATTTTCAGAGGGGCAATTAATTGTCTTACAAGAGAAGGATCCAGTTCTCTGTTATGTCCAGGGTTGAGATCTTGGCAGGAGGATAGTCCCACCTTGGGACATATCCCAGTTCCCTAGGCAGGCACAGTTCCTGAGTATGTCTGAATATGAGGAGTCCTGAGGAGTATGTACCTAGAGAGAGCAGCATGGAGCAAGGAAACAGTAAGGAGGTCCCCAGAGCCATTTGTTTCTCCAAGAAAACAGAGGCAAGAAATGGCACCAGGAAAAACTACCATGCTTCCCCCCAACCTTTCCCAGTGGGCTGTGAGTATAGGTTTTAGACTCCTTAAGTTTATTTTTATTATTTCTTTTTATAGGGCTGGGCATAGGACCTGAGGCTGACGCATGCTAGGCGAGTGCTGTACCACTAACCCACATCTCCCAAGTTTGCTCCTTAAACTGAAAGCCTGGGATTACAAAACTGAGCTGTATTTTGAATAGGGAACAGATTTCATGATGCTGGAAGAATAGGCGAGGCTAAGGCTATGAGGCTGCATGGGTCCAGGTGGGTCTTGCCAGCAGGCTCTGTAGGTACTTTAGATGCAGAAGAAAGGATTGGCAGAAATAGGCTATCCTGGTGCTGTGGTGATGTAAAATCCCTGAGTATGTATATTAAATAAATGCATCAAGGAGAGAAAGCCAGGCTGACAGTGTTGTTTGTAGTGTGTAAGATACATTGGATATAATTAAGGAAGCTTTTGGGAAAATACCCTTTTAACTTTCAGTGGCTCTGGTGGCTAGAGATTGAATTTCTGGAGCTCCCTCTGGATTGGCTGGAGCTTATGGCTGTAGGCCATTAAATGCTGTGATGGTGACATCTCTAAAAAGTAGCATCTCCTCCTTTGGGTGCATATTGTAATAAAGGGGTGGCTCTGGGGACCCTATTTCTGAAGAGCCTGTTGAATAATTTCTGGATTTGATTCCTCTGTAACTTCCAAAGAACAGAATTTTTTTTTGTAATTGTTAAGAAGTTTGTGCATCACCAGAAATGGTGAGCTGTTCACAATTTTCTTGCCCCTTTTTGTCCTCTCCTCATTCAAGAAAATCTGCTGTTGGAACTTTCTATTTCATTTCTGTGTTTGGGCAGATGCATGTTGAAACTGTCAGCTACACAATGTAATAGAAAAACACCAGGTTGATACAGGACTCCAAGGAGGTGGGGTGAGCCCCAGCCACTGACTGTGGGTGGTCTGGCTCCCAATGGACTTTTGTGCCCCTGGGCTGAAATCATGTCACCTGTCAGTGACAGGACCATGCCAAGCAAGTTTTAGCACTGACTGATCTGCTGAGGAAAACTAGAGTCAGCCTTGGCTTCTCAACACGTATCAGTTTCTCCTTTCTCTTCAGTTTGCCTATGGCCTCTACCTCCTTGGGGGTGTCAGGCATGCAGTTGGGAGGCATTCAGGTAAGTCTTCACTTCTTTCAACAGCTCTGGCAATTGATTTCCTTGAGATGGGGCAAATGCCTGTATCATAGTGTGTGCAGGGAACTTAGTGCTATTTCTCTGCCACTTCTCTAAGGAACTACGTGCTGAATACGTTTTATGAGTTTGTTCACATTCAAGGGCATCATTGAAATCCAGGGCTTCAGCAGCTGTGCCTTGCACTGACTGCAGGACAGGAGCAGAATAGGATTTGCCAGTGTGCCTTGTGTGGGCATGTCTGGCAGCACCAGCCTCAGAGAGGGTTGGGCTGACTTTCCAGCCCCTTGCCACCGTGTGGAAAGACCACCTGTACCTCCTGACAGGCCTTCCTCTCTCCTCCCAGGCATGGGCAGATGCCTTTAGGAGCAGTCCTGACCTCACGGGTGTTGTACACATATATGAAGAACTGAAGAGGAAGGGAGTTGAGTTCCCCATGGCAGACTTGGATGCTCTGTCTCCTATCCACACACCCCAGCGGGTAAGCTTCCAGCTAGTGTTTTCTAGAAAGATTGCCTGTGGAACAGCCAAGCGTTGTACCAGCCTTTTGCTGATGCCTTTGCATTATTCAGCTTGTCATGTGTTCTTAAAGCTCCAGGGCATTTCTTTTTAATAACAAGGGGGATGCAGAGGGAGACAGCTGGGTGACTGGTGATTAAGTGGCAACAGTGTCTCTCCCAGTTTCACACTGACAATGGAAGAATATGGAGAGGATTTCGTTCCGCAGTTTTCATGGAAATGGCTGCTCTGGCTGAGCCTTCTGAGGGTCATTAGCACCTGCGTTACAGAAGACTATACATGGTGTGAGCGAATCTGTCCTTATTTCCTGTGGTACCACGGGGTGATGTTTGCTCATCAGAGGCAAGGAGCAGCTCTTAGCATATGGTACAGTGTGTAAATCAAGTGGATAATCTCTTTACTTTTAATATGGTGCTGGAGATAAAACCCAGGACCTCGTGCATACTAAGAACACATTCTGTTACTAAGCCACATTCCAGCCCAATCAGTGCATCTAAAATGTATTATGAGTATGGGCATTCAGCATCAGTCCAGGCATTCTTGAATTCTGTCAGCTTTGGGACTTGGAACCCAGAAAAGGCCTATTTTAAAGCATCCTGAAGAACCTCTTTCAGTGCTGACAGTGACCCGTAGCCCTGTGTTTCAGAATTAAGTGGATACTGGTAGTGGCAATCATGGTTCCTCTGGGTAGTTAGTCTCTGTACTGGCAATGAAGCAGCTCCCAGTCTAGGGGGCAGAGCTAGGATAGCCCAGTCTGAAGTGGTACCAGGGATTCCTATGGCCTTACTGATCTCTATCTGCCTGTCTCTCACATGGGGACCTCAAGGATGGCAGTATGCCTTATATATTTGTGTGAACACATGTACTAATGTTGGTGAATATATCTGAGATACCTAAGTGGGCAGAAGGCATAAAAAAAAGTCATTTTCCAAAGCATTATTCTTGTTATGATCCCTCTAAACCAGTTACCTATGCTTTGTTGTATAAATATAACCCATTTTATTCTAGAAGAAACAATGTTGTTGTTCTAATAATTACAAAGAACAATCAGTGAATTACATGATTGCTATTTATATTAGTCTTCTTGTAAAGGCCAAATGTAGTCTTGTGGTACTAAGTAAGGATTCCTGATTAGTAAATGCCTTTTGGGTTGTGTTGCTTGTCTGCAGCACATTGTTTAGAGGGAGGAGGGGGAGGCAAGTGAGAGACAGTGGTGGCTCTGCTGCCCTGATGAAGAGACTCTCTCGGGCTCTGTGGATTCTAACTGAAAGTACCACCTGTGTTAGGGGGAGTGCCATGCTAAGGCATTTAGGCACCCAAATGAGTCAAAAACCACTGTCATTGTCATGCCAGAGTGTTCCAGAAATGGATCCAGCTGCCACCATTCCCAGGTCCCAGTCACAGCCCAGGACAACTGCCGGCACCTATTCCTCACCTTCTCCAGCTTCCTACTCTACTCTACAGGCCCCGGCTCTGAGTGTGACAGGCCCCATCACAGCCAATTCAGAACAGGTATTCATGTGCTTCTAATCCATAAACAAAGCAGCTAACTGCCCTCATGTACCTTTCCAGGGGACAGAAGTCTTCCTGGACTTCCAGGTACTATGCTGAGTGTAGAGACACAAAGATAGAAAGGCCTGGTCTCTGAAGTGGACAGATTGGAGATCGTTGCAGTAGTATGTGGTCTTGCTGTAGTAGGAAGCAGAGCTGAAAATTCTGTGAGCTAGGGCTCACAGAATGTTGGGATAGATTTGGTAGAGACATGAGAACATCTTCCTTCTGTGGACCAGGGTCAGGGCCTGGCTACCTGCTGGGCATAGTAGGCAACTGAGAGCTATGGCAATGGCTCTGGAGTGGGCCTGAGGTTTTGTCACCCGAGGCCTATGCAGGTAGTATCATGGACATACATAGCACAGAATAGAAGCATACCAGGGACCACCCAGTGGTCCATCTGCAGAGTGGGTTAACATATAGGTTGAGTGGGAGGATAAGTGACAGGAAGCAAGGTCCAAAGCAAAGGAGCTTAGCTGAGCTGTGAGTAGGCATTTACCCCTGGGGAGAACATGGCTGTGCCAGCCATCACAGTTCATATTTAATCAATGAGGCACCCTGGAAGCAACAGCTAGATCAGTGAGGCCTTCAGGAAACCTCTTCTCCTCTGTCTGAGGGTTACTTCCTGATAAGTTACTGATAATTTTACTAAATTGTATTTTTAGAGAATTTATGGAGACTATTTTTAGTTGACTCTATAGAATTTCTATTAGTTGAGATTTTAGAATGGGTGAGACTTAGAAAAACTTTACTTGATGTTTGTAGTTCCTGTTGTTACAGTGCCATTATTATGGAACCTTGTTAAAACAGGCTCAGGCAATTGTTTATAGGTAGAAGTACTGTTGTGCTAGAGCTTTGTCCTTCTGCCAATGCTAAGGGAGGGCATGTGGGGAAAGAAGGATGCAAGCAAGGAGGCACACAGGCCTGGATGTGAGCCATATTCTGCTGCCATATTCTCCATGTAAGGCCTCAGTAGAATAGCTAACTTTAGTCTGACCCTGGTCCACAGAAGGAAGATGTTTTTATTTCTCTACCAAATACTGTTGCTTGGTCTAATTCCACTACTGAAATATGGAGTTAATGTTCTCAGTTGGGTCTGGGTCACTGACTGCCACTCCTCTTCACCCCATAGCCAGAGCCTTTGTAAAGGGGAGCCATGGACATAGGTCTTGGCTCTGGGCTCTGCTTCCTTGGGCAGAGCTCTAGGTTTGCTCTAAGAAGAATCAGAAAGTATTTTAAGCCAGGTGGCAGTGGAGCCCTTGCACTGGCTCACTGCAGTGTAGCAGGTGCTAAGTTCAGAGGCCCTGAGTGGTAAGTGTAGGAACCCAAGAACTGTGGCTCCCACCCCAGGTAGAAAATGGAAACTGAAGCATGTTGGCCATGGTCTGGCCTGGGCTTCATCAGAACTCATCAGTGGTAGAATCTTCTTAACCAAGGTGTTAAGGAGGCTCTGGGGCCACACCTGAAGTGAGGCAGAGGGTGGTCTTTTGGAGCCTAATCCATCTCCTAGGTGATTGTTGAGGTGGGTTTCTTTCCTGTCTCTTCCCTGAAGAGTTAGAGTTTGCTGAGAGACCCTTGCAGCATAGGAGGGAGAGGCTGAGGGAGGCTGGTAGAAGATGTATGTACTCAGGCAAACCAGGGAAAATGGAAAGACCTTGCTAGGACAGACAGGTATGGATCTGGAATATGTCTCTTGCAGGAAAAGTACCCACCCCATTCAGCTCTGGGATACTATAGAAACAGGCATGCCTATGGTTGGCAGTATGCATTGTACCAGGTATACCATGCACAAGGCAGGCCCCACAGCAGCTTGTGAGGTGTGAGGTTATCACTTCCTTCCCATAGGTGAGGGTATGAGTCTCACTATGGACAAGGAAGGTCCCGGTGGCTTCCACTGGTGTCTTGAAATTATGAGAGACACCAGGAAGTAACCCATAGCGCAGGACTGGAAGACAAAGGGAGACAATGCTCAGGATGCCAACTGCAGGAGAGAAGGCTCAGGGTTTGAGGGTGCTGATGCTGGGCTAGATGGGCTGCTTTCAAAAGTCTGCTCACTCCTCACCTATTCTTTTCTTATTAGAAGAACGCTAGGAGCACTGGCCAGCCTCCATTAGGGTGTGACACTGGAAGAGACAGAGTCTGTGTGCATGAGGGTCACGTAGAAAGGGGACTTCACCCTGAAAGGATCGTGGAGCGTCTGCACTACCACGCACTGGTTGTAGAGAGAAGAAACAGAAGCCTGATCTTTAAGGCCTCTGCATGGTCCTGTGGGAGGAGAGTGGCTAGTGCTCGGCTCCCTCCTCCCTGTGTTACTTAGTGCACGTTGTTTGTCATGTGCTGTTATGGACAGCGAGGTGCAAACGACAGACTTAGTGACCAGGGCTTCCCGCCTTCGTCACACAGTTCTCGCCATACTCCAGTCCTTGGTAGGCAGAGCAAGGCGGGGAAGAGGCTACACCTGTGGTTCAGATTTATCTAGGTGATCTCACAGGATTGTCTCAGGCTGTGGGCTGGCTGGTTCTGATCCTGTGGCTCACTGACCTTCTTCCTACCTTCTCCTTGGCCTACAGATTGCTAGGCTGCGCAGTGAGCTGGACATTGTTCGAGGAAACACAAAAGTCATGTCTGAGATGTTAACAGAAATGGTCCCTGGGCAGGAGGATTCTTCTGATCTGGAACTACTACAGGTGAGGGTAACCTTAACTTAGGAAGTGTGGGCTGAGTACCTGGTGGGCCCTTAGACAGTGCTGCACACTGTGGAAGGACCCTACTCGGGCACACAAACATGTTGACAAGTCTGGTGGCACCATGGTGGAGAGGGTCCAAGCCCAGGTTGGTCTATATTCAGCCTTACTTCTTGGAAATGGGCAGAGGCCAGTATCACTCTCTGTACTTTAAATGTTTTATTTAATAACTTTTTCCTGACTCTAAAGTACCAGTTGTAGAATATATGGCTATCAAAACAAAAAATATTTTTCCTTAGTTTTTTATCATCTGCAATAAGTGGAGTTTATATTTTGATGTATTTTCAGTTAGACTCTTTGTCATATTCATGCATTTTACATTGAGTTGAAATTATGCTGTTATGTACTGTCTTGTGCGTGGCTTTGCTGCCTTATAACTGTATCATAAAAATACTGGAATAAGAGTTCTTGGGCCTTGATGACATGGAGAAGCTGTGCTAGTCTCTCATCCTAAGGTAGGAGATTCTGAGGTAAATTCAAAGCCTCTGTTCTCTGCCTCACTGCTGGGACCACTCAGGCTTGGGGTGAACACTGTGGTTCCTGAGAAGCTGCTGTCTCACTCCCTGAACACTATAGTGAACACTACAGATGGTGATGCTGGAGTTGGGGCATAGGGCCCTGCACACTAGGCAAGTTATTCCACAACTGAACCATACCTGAGCCCGCCCTACCTATCTTGAACATGGCAAGAAATGGAGACAGGAGGAAGCCAGTCTGCAGTCTCAACCTTCAGTTAGTTGAGAGCTGTGAGGTAGAGCTCTATCCCATTAGCCTGCAGTGACTCCTGTACAGAAAGTGGTAGGGGCACTGCCCTTCAGTGTAGTGATCGTCTGGAAGGGCAGAGAGAGGATGCTGTGAACTGCAAGTACCAGATCCCTCCTCTAAGAGGTAGGGTATATGAGTGCACAGATCAGGAATCATGCTGGCTTGATGACCTGGCATGAGTGCCTTGTGATACCCCTGCTACTGCTGTTGCTATTTCTGTCTGGCAGTCATGTACACCTGAATACTGCGTCTCCCACTTTGCTGTATGCACACACTGGTCACCAGGAATCTTTGCTCTAATGGTCCTGTGCTTTGGTAATGTACATGCCCAGTAGTTCTGCTACCTGGAGTTCCCACTCCCCACTCCAAGCCCTTAGTTCCTATGTGGCAAGGTTTGGTAGAGCCGCCTTCTGGTCCAGCACTGAGTACAGTCTAAGGGTCATAGACGATAGAAGGTATGACTCCTGCTCTAAGGAGCTCCCAGCTAAGTACAGGAGACAGACAAGAACCTGCTGACCTGCAGGGAACCCAGGCATCAGGCTGCTCTTGAAACTGAGATGAGTACCTTGACTTATGTCAGTGGGAGCCTGAGCATCCCCTCTTTGGTTCCAGGACTTCACTCCTGACACCTGCAGCAAACCAGGACCATGGTTCCTCAGGTGGTGACTGTGTGTTATACTCTGTGAACCTACTTACCTCTAATACACCATCACTGGCCCCTAACCTAGCCTGCAGGAGGGCTTGTCTAGGCATCCCATGGTGCGCAAGAATCTGAGCACCAATATTGTGGTGCTATATTGTATCAGTGTTGGAATTCCTTTTATGGGGTGGGGGCTGTCGCTCTGGGCAGAACTGAGCTGACAGTGGAAGGTGTGTTGAACAACAGCAAGATGGTCCCAGACAGCCAGGACAGACTGCAGAGATGGTCTGTGTGTGTGTGTGTGTGTGTGTGTGTGTGTGTGTGTGTGTGTGTGTGTGTGTGCATATTTACATGTGTGCATAGAGTGCATGTACATGTAATGCATGCGTGTGGTTGTAGGGTATTTTGTTTGTTTAACAAGCTCATCAGCCAAGAATAACAGAACCAACCTAGTCTCCTGGCATCAGCTCAGTTTTCAAAAATAGGTTGCTTCCAATGACATTTTCCTTCACTCTGTTTTGTTCCAACTCAGAGCCTACTGGCCCCCACTGCTGTCATATAAATCAAACAGAAAAAAACCATGTCTGGGAGCCTGCGGGAGGCTGTCATTTCAGTGTAGAAGAGGCAGAAACGGGTAGCTGTGTGAACAGACTCACTTTTCCTGGCTGGAGGCCACTGCCTTATGTCGCCCTTCTTCTGCCCCAGCAGTCAGCAACCAGCAGGCAGTGGCTCTCACAGAATAGTGAGCCTTCCATATGGGAACATGCCACTGTCTTCTTGGAATGAGGTGGGGTTAAAATCTGCCCCTAACATACTTTGGGCAATATGGAAGACAGCCAGACTACTCAGGGCAGAAGTAGTCCAGAGCTCAGAATGCTGGCCAGGGCCCTGGAAATAAGCATATTTGTCACCAGCCCAAATGTCCCCACCAACAGGCACAAGCTGCTCCTGACACAGTGTAAGTTGATGACTAGACGGTGCAGGGAGTCAGAGAAGAGGTGATTGGAGGTGCCAGTCAGGACGTACTTGTGGCTAGTTGTACTCAGGGGCAATTTGTATCCCAGTTGCTTCCTGCTCACGGCAAAGCTCTTCCAGGTGTGTCCTCCCACAGCCCATGGGAGCAGCAGGGAAACTTGTGAACTACTTGTCTGGGGATTTCTAGAAAAGTGACTTGTCTTTGAGGAAAGGCCAAGACCAGTAACACCTAGTGCTGTCAGCTTTGCTTCAGGCCCTAAGGAGGCAAGATTCTGGGAGGGACTCTCAGCACCTCCCAGGGTGGGTGTCAGACCCTCAACTTTCTGAGCTGAGCAATATCTTCCAGACAGCTATTCCAACTCAACACCTGTGCCCAGATTTCCTCTCCAGAGTCTTGGATCAGTTTTTCTTCACATCCCAGTGACAGGCTGTTCTGGCTGTCATAAAAGCACTATTTGTTTCCAGCAGGCATCTAGGTTAGCCTCTGAGCACAGCAGGGCAGACAACTTACAAATGGCCGGGTGTACATCTGGAAGACTCTGGGTAAGGCACGGTCCTTCCTGTGCCTGTATCTCCTTCCATGGTGCCTGTGGCATGTCCTCTGTGAATCATAGCTTCTTAACCATTGTTGAAAAGCCCTTCTGCACACTGAACTCAAGTCTGTTCCCTGTAGCTTTAATGTGATCTGTTCTAGACAAAAGCACAAAAATCCTTACCCACATGGGTAGAGCCTTAGGTATCCAAGGACTGCTATAAAGCCTATCTACTGGCCAGTGTCCATGCTGCTGGCATTCCTTGTACAATTCCTAGGAACAGGCAGCCTACCACAGGAGGCAGGTATTGTCAAACCCTCTGTCATTCTGCACCTTTTGTTTTGTTTTGTTTTGTTTTTTTGTTTTGAGACAGTATTACCATACAACCACGGCTGCCCTAGAACTCTGTAGAGTAGGCTGACCTCAAATTCAGAGACATGCATGACTCTGCCCCCCGAGTCTTAGTATTAAGGTGGGTGCCACACCTGTCATGCTATGCCACCTTCATCTCACATATACATACATATGGTTGAGCCCTGAAGTGCAAAGCTGTCATTTTCCTTCCGAAAGTACATGCCCTTGGCTGAAACTGACTATGTTTTATTAGGATCTAACTGAGCCTCCGAAGCTGTTCTCAATTAATAATAACCTATGCAGTGATGGATATTGTATAGGTCTCTATGGGAGGTGGGAGCCCTTCTCTGTGCAGTGATGGATATTGTATAGGTCTCTATGGCGGGGGGAGCCCTTCTCTGTGCAGTGTTTTAAATAGCTTGTGGCTGTCCCTGTTCGCTTTGTGCATGTCATTTCAACAAAGAGAGTGGCCAAGATATTCTTCTTAGGAAAACTGTAGCGTATCGTACGCCTTGTGCTCTCCCTTCTCGTCAGTGGACCTTCCCCCTCTCCATCCCCTTTGCTGCTGCAACAGGATGAGTCTTCAGGACTAAATTCTCTATTCCTTTGCCTTGAAAGGGGTTTAGAGGATAAAAAGATTATTTTGTGAGGTAGGGATGAAACTGTCTCTTGAAGGGAAGATAACAGCATCAGGGTTAACAAGGCAGCAAAGAGGGTATTTGATCCAGTGTTCTGACTGACGGCAGGCATTTGCAGAAGTGACTGGCTGCTGAGAACCAGAGATAGGAGGATGCCAACTCAGAAGTCCTTGGCACTGAAGAAATTCCTGGCCCAGAGTCTGCATGGTGGAAAGGGAGACCTGCACAAGCTGCTGGCCTCTGGCCCAGAAGAGAATCAGTCACTACTCCTCATGGTTAAGAATAGAAGGGGATGGAGGTATCTCAAACAGCCTGCTGTGATGGCTGTAGATGACACCAGGGAGGCCACAGGGATGGCTGGCTGGCATAAGGTGGCACAAATCCTAAGATTCTGCTCCATCTCTTTTTTTTCTTTTTAAACATGATTTTTTTTTTTTTAAAAAAAAAAAAACCTTTTAATTATGTGCCTGTGTGAGGGTATGTGCGTGTGAATACAGGGACCCATGAAGACCAGGAGAGAATCTCCTGGGGTTGGGAGTTATGTGGTTGTGAGCCATCCTTTGTGTGCTAGGAACTGAACTCAGGTCCCCTGCAATAGCAGTGCACATTTTAACCACTGAGCCATCTTTCTAGTCCTCCCATCTCTAAAGGTGTATTCTTTTACATTATGCATATAAATGTTTTGCCTGCATGCCTGTTTGTGTCTCATGTGTGTGCCTGGTGCCAGCCGAGGTCAGGAGAGGGTGTCATGTCCCCTGGAATTGGAGTTACAGGCAGTTGGGAGCCATAAGTAAATGCGTGTTGTACTTTACAATTAGAAAGATGCCCCACTGATTCATGACACATGGATTTTAGATTGCTGCTATATCTTTTGTAATAACTTCATTTTACATATATGGGATCTCATCTCTCTTTTCACCCTTTATTGAGACACTGGTTTGAAAGTTGAAGTCAGGAGATGTGCAGAGACTTTGAGTCAGAAGGCTGTGTTGTGTGAGCCTGTCTCTGGGCAGAGTCCTTGTGACTGCCCTCAAAACATCTTCTACAGTGTGGCCCATGAGACTCTGAAAAGAGTGTTTTCCCTCCTGTCACCCTGGCGGGAGGAGTGGAGAGAGATGCAGCAAATGCAAAGTCAAAGTAGGTGTTTCTGGTGTTAGTGTCTGAGCTCACTTGTCTGTGTCTTTTGGTCAGAATGCCTCTAGCACTTTCCTAATGGACTTTGAAAGTAATGGAAACCTTCCTCCAGACTGAATTCTGTGGAGTCTGGCAATGTAGCAGGTCCTTAGATGTCACTGAGATGCCTCCGTGGAACTCCGCAGAGGTCTGGGATCAGAGCTGTGGGTATGGAGAATATATCTAGCCATACCTGCTTGTTGCTGCTGCTGAGTGCTCAGCATCCATTCTGGGGGGTGCTGCGTGGTGGAGGCAATGATAACCTTGCTCTCTTCCTTTGTAGGTGGGACCCTGGTGCTTTGAGAGCTGCAGCCATGAGTTTTGGTTAGTTGCTTGTTTTGGTTTTACTGAGAGACAGCATTGCATTATGTTGTCTTCTCTCACTTGTAACCCACCTGCCTCAGCCTCCTGAGATCATAAGCATATACCACCATGCCTAACTGCAGTGTCTAAGACACCCTGCAGTGTGCTGCATGACTCCCCTGGGAATCTAAGATCTGAATCTAGCTTCCACCCTTTGGAGCGGAGCAAGCTAGTCATTACTTGGAGGCTCTAATGTAAGAGCCGTACTGACAGTGTGGGGCAGCAGTTGCAGTCCAGGTCCAGAATGCTGTGTGAGCCCTGCTAAGGGAGGATCTGCCAGAATCTATAGAAGGTATTCTGAGTGGGCAGGGAGGTAACTGTGTGGGAGTTACATGGCAAAGCTGACACTGTAAAATATAAATGGTTGTACTTTTATTATCTGCATCCACACATATGTATATATGTATTTTTTAAAATATATCTGTTTTATTTTAGGTTTAGGAGTGTTTTGTCTGTGTGTATTTATGTGTACCATATGAATGACCAAGGACCTTGAGAACTAAACTTGGGTCCTCTACAGAACAGCAAGTGCTTTTAACTGCTGATTCACCTCTCCAGCACCTGCATGGTTGGTTGGTTGGTTTCTTTGTTTGTTTTTTGAGATAGGCTCTCTCTCTGTCTCTCTTTCTCTCTAGGTATATAGATAGGTATAGATTAGATATAGATCATAGATGTAGATATAGATATAGATATAGATATAGATATATCCTGGAACTTGCTATATAGAGCTTGCTGGTTGGCCTCAAACTTAGAGATCTGCCTGCCTCTGCCTCCCGAGTGCTGTAAAGGTGTATGCCATGTCAGGTACTTGCTTTTGGAAATTTATATGATAACATACTGGGGTGGGGAAACATCCTGATCTGGAAGGATAAGTAGGAGTTTAATGAAAAGAAAGGACATTGTTGACAGAGGGTCATCCCCTCACCATCCCTGGGCAGTGTGGTGAGTTTGTGAGGCCACCTCCCATCCTTGAAAGTCTAAGACATGTTTGGAGATGACTCTTGGGCTCTAGAAGATAATGCCCAAGACTCCAGAGAGCCTTGTAACTGTTTGCAGCAACATGCCATGTACTCTCTGACTTGCAGGTCTTCCACCTTGCCATTGGCCAGCAGTTGGAATGAGAACTGACTGACTTTTTCCTTCTCTTTCCCCAGCCAAGGCCCCAAGGATTGCTGCTTAGCCATAAGCACTAGACAGGGTCCTGCTCTCCTGCCCTGGCCTTTGTGGTGGAGTCTGCCCTTGTTGGAGAGCCTCTTCCAGGGATCATACTTCCTTCTCCAAACCTAGGGTAGGAGTCTTTGGAGAGCCAAGAGGAGGACTCTGGTCTGTTTAGAGAAACATCTGGAAGGTCCAGATGCTGGCATTCCTTGTGTGGTGCTCAAGAAGCTGACAGTGCTGCTCTGGCTAGACAGAGAGGATGGCAGGCCCTGCACAGTGGTCAGATCCAGGGTGGAGGGAGTCTCAAAGAATCTTTTTGTTCAGGTAAACACCTGACGCTTATCTCCCTAAGTGCGGTCTCTTCTGGCCTATACTTGAGTGCATCCACGATAATCTACTTAGGCCAGGCCTTGATCCCTGGGGCTGAGCACTATGGGAAGAGAGAGCACAGTCAGGCCTAGGACACACAAGTTTCATAGCATTGAAAGCTGAAGCACTGAGTGGGTAGAGGGCCATTTGCCTTGTCTGTTTGTTCTCTCAGAAACATTGGAAAGTGCTGCTACGTGTCGCCCTTGGTGGTAGGGAAGTGGAAAGAGAGGTCTCCTAACCAAGACAGTGGGATGATGAGACAAAAAGAGGCAAAGATTGCCTGTGCTTGCTGTGACTTGATCTGGTAGTCTCTAAGACCCATCTTCAGACTGAAGTGGTTCTGAGGTGGAGCTATGAGAAGGTTGGCCAGCTTTGGTGCCTGTTCCCAGATCTAACTGGATTATTAGCTCCCCCCAGTGTCCAGGAACAGTATTTCACTTCTGCCTTGACCCTGATGGCCCACAGGAAGGCTGAGGGGCCAGCCTGCCCAGCCTGCCATGTTTCCTCTGTAGCATCCTCAGTTTGGCATACAAGAGAGCACAGCCCTAGCAGTTGCTTAAGGCTCTACAAACAAGAGCCTAGCTAGGAGCTTGTTCTGGGGCAGGGGGGCTCCTATAAACCAGCCCATGAGGTACAGGGTCTGTCTTAAGGGGATGCTGCACTTAAGGGTTGTGTCTTTGGCCAACAGAGAACTCTGTGAGAACTTTGGTGCTTCTGAGAACCCAGCAACTTAACAGACATGCCACTGTCATAAGATACAGTCCAGTCGTGCCATTGCTGGCAATGCAAGCAGACCGGCCTCATTTGTGGAGGGCCTTTTGCTCTGACCGCCAATCTGTGTTCTAAATGTAATATGTTCACCAAAGAGATTCTATTTCTGAGGAACTCATGCTGTTCAAGGGCTTGCCCAAGTATGTAAGAACTGGCATGAGTATTAACTGCTACATGGTTTGGGTTGGCCAAAAAGAAAGATTACCACAAGCTATGTACCCAGCAGAAGCAGGATAGTGAGCTCTGTCTAGTATGACATTCATGTCAAGAAGTGAGACAGACTGTAGAAAGTGGTAGGCAGAGGAACCTAAGAGATTTTGTTGACGAGAAGCAAGCACAAAGAATCATGCTTTTCTATCTTAAAAATAATTTGTACTGGGCCTGAGGGATAGTTCAGCAGTTAGGAGCACTGACTGCTCTTGCAGAGGACTCAGGTCTGATTGCCAGCACCCACCTTGTGCAGCTTGTGTGGCTCCTTGTGACTCCAGTTCCCAGGGACCTGACAGAGTCTTCCAGCTTCCACCAGCACCCGCGGTCAGGTGGTGCACAAGCACACTCTCAGGCACACACACATAAAACAAAAGCTCTTAAAATGATTTGTACTTAGTTGTTGAAGTCATCTAACACCTGTGTAGTGACAATTCTGGAATTTTGGTTTCTTTACAAACACAGAGATATTATAAGAGAGTATTTTTGTTTTAATCCCAGGTGTAGGATATGAGGCTGCTCTGAACTGATCGCAGCAACTGACTATGATTTGCCCCATGCTCTAGCAGGAACATGGTTTTACCAGCTGCAGATGGCTTCTGTGACTGTGTAATGTGTGGAATTCTGGGAACTTTTCAGAGGGTCTATAAATGATAGGGCCCTGAGATGTCGGTTGGTTGTTGTTCAGGGGGTTGGTTGTGGCATATTAATAGTCCTCAAGAAAAAAACAAGAAGGAAGAAATTAGATTCAGGGAGACCTCTCTCTATCTCTCTCCCTTTCTTTCTCTCCCTCCCCCCATCCTCTATCCTTCTTTATTTCTTGTATAGTGATAGGGGTGAAACTGGGGGAATAAAGAATCCACAAAGCAGCAAAGACTGGCTGCACACTTGAGATGCCAGGACAGTGTGTGATGTGATGCAGCCTTGACACTAGAGAGTGATGGTTTTTAACTTAGAACCAAAATCAAGCATAGGTGAAAGCTTAACTGACAGACAAAGCAAAATGGGAGTTACAATATTATTTCAGCCATCCAGATGTGGTCCAGGGAGTGTCCGTCCTCATAAAACTACACCAAAGCTTTTTTCTGTATGTGATGGTTTAATTACTTGTTTTGTTTTTAGTGGAATTATATGAATATATCTGCTTAAATAACTTTATTCAATTGTATCTTTATAGGTATCCCATACTGATTTTCAAATCTATTTGCATTATTCTTTTTAAAAATGAGTTGTACTAACATATTCTTGTGTACACATAGCAGTGTGTGTGTGTATGTGCACATGCGTGTGTGAATGTGTGTGTGCGCTTGTGCTCATGAGTGTATATCTCTGTGTCTGTGTATCTTTGTGTATGTGTGTGTGCATGTATGTGCATATCTCTGTGTGTGTCTGAGTATCTGTGCATGCATGTGTGTGTGCGCATCATTTTGTGTGTGTGTGTGTGTGTGTGTGTGTGTGTGTGTGTGTGTGTATGTGTGTGTGTGTGTTTGCACATGCTCAAAAGCCTACAGAAGTACTTGCTTCCTCTGAGGCAGGAGAGGAGGGAGCTGCTACTTCACAGTCTGCACACGTCTGGTTTTATGAACAAGCGTGTACTCCTTCCGTGACTTTCAGGAAACAGTACAAATCCTTTCAAAGGCAGTAGAACGTGAGAAAAGCATTCCCAGCAGGCTCTGCTAGAAGTGCATATGTTTCCTAGGAGTTGAACAGGACCTGCCGAGCCATGCAACACCGCATAGTGGAGCTCATCTCCCGAGTGTCCAATGAGGAGGTCACCGAGGAGCTGCTGCATGTCAACGATGACCTCAACAATGTCTTCCTTCGCTATGAGAGGTGGGCCAGAGTCCTTGTTGGTATATCAGAGGAATTTCATTCATAAACAAAGCAGGGAGAGGGAGGCTGAGAGAGCCTGGGAGGTGTCAGAGGTGGGGAGTCGTCATCAGAGATGCTCATCTGCTCCTGGATGACAGAAAAAGTGCTTCTCATTCTCCAGAGAACAGAGCAGGCAGCTGACTGCAGAATCCACCTCTGCTCCTTGAGAGTCCCAGGGAGGGCTGAGACCGGTTTGCACCTGCTGCTTTGATGATCCTTTGAATCTGAAAAGGATTGGGGGAGGGGAATCTTTACTAAAGAACAGGATTTCCTCTATTTCTAGTCTTGAAAAAAGATCATTCCCTTTGTAAATGTCAGTACTTCTGGGGTATTGAGTGAAGTAGGCTGGGTGTGAGCACTGTTTCTCTGGGCAAACAGATTTATCTTCAGTTCTTCCTGCAGCCAAACTACTTAAAGTGACAAACTTGGACCCTCTTTTTTTTCTTTCCAAAGCCTTCCACAGGACAGAGGGTTTGTTTGTTGGTTGGTTGGTTTTGAAGTCTCTTCTGGACCTAGCTTTAAGTGGGTAATGGTGAGAACAGCTCCCATCTATGCTGGTTTGGGCACTTCCCATTTGATCCAGGGCTGTGACTTGCCTTGACTCGAGGCCAGCCTTCTCCACTAAAAGAGCCTGACAGCACTGTGAGCCCCTTGGAGGCTTGTGGCCACTCACACTGCTGACAGGCAGCTTTCTGTATACGTTTGTCAGAGGACAGTGATCTGGCATAAGTAAGAACAGAGAACAGACTCTGCTTGCATGTCTTTGGAGGCTCTTGCAGCCCAGTGGGTCCATTTAACCCTTCACTGGAGATGGATAGCAGGAAGTAATGTGTGACTGCTGCCCATAAGCTCACAGGTCTGCAGTCACAGACTTCAGAAGCACCTTTGCAGCATCAGAAACAGCCATAGAAAACCACACATCTTTCTGGTTTCCTGGTTATTGTTTAATTCATTTTAATGAGATTTTTGTTTTTGTTTTGGGGGGTATAGAGAACAGGATATCTCTCTGTGTGTCTGTCTATCTCTCTATATACTCACATGCAAGCGTGCACGTGCATAAACACACACAGACACACACACACACACACACACACACACACACACACACACACACATCTCAAGACTAACCTTGAACTCTTAACCTTCCTGCCCCAGGCTCTCTCCAAATCCTCAGATTATAGTAACCCACCACCATGCCCGTATGGTTTCTCTAGTTCTCCTTTATTTTTTGTTTGTGTGTTGGTTGGTTGTTTTTGTTTTATTTTTTTGTTTTTAATACATCCCCTCCTTTTGCTCCTCCCAGTCCCCACCCCGTCTCCCTCAGCTCCATTTCCCTTCAGAAAAGAGCAGGCCTCCCAGGGATATCTACTGAGTTCGACAAAACAAGGTGCAGTTTAAGACTAGACACAAACCCTCATACCAAGGTGAGGAGGAGGAAAAGTGTCCCAAGAGCAGCCCAAAGAGTTAGAAACACCCCCATTCCTACTGTTAGGAGTCCAGCTAAAACACCAAGTTAACAACCATAACATGTACAGAGGAACTAGCACAGACCCACACAGAGGACCCAGCACAGACCCACACAGAGGACCTAGCACAGACCCACACAGAGGACCTAGCACAGACCCACACAGAGGACCTAGCACAGACCCACACAGAGGACCTAGCACAGACCCACACAGAGCACCTAGCACAGACCCACACAGAGGACCCAGCACAGACCCACACAGAGGACCCAGCACAGACCCACACAGAGCACCTAGCACAGACCCACACAGAGCACCTAGCACAGACCCACACAGAGGACCCAGCACAGACCCACACAGAGGACCCAGCACAGACCCACACAGAGGACCTAGCACAAACCTATGTAGGCTTCATGATTACTACTGCATTCTCTATGCCCTCTGAGTCCTGGCTGGTTGATTCTGTGGGACTTGTTCTGGTGTCCTTGAGTCCTCTGGCTCCTATAAATCTTGTGGGTTTTTTGGTTGTTGTTGTTGTTGTTCTGTTTAGTTTTAGTTTTGTTTGTTTTGAGACAAGGTCTCTCTATGTAGCCCTGGCTGTCCTGGCTCTAACTGTGTAGAACAGGCTGGCCTCAAACTCACAGAGATCCCCTGCCTGTGCCTCCTAAATGCTAGGATTAAAGGCATGTGCCACCATGCCTGACCTATAAACACAAACAAACAAACAAATAAACAAAAAAAATAAGGGCACAGTCTCTGAGCTGCCATGGTTCACTCAGGTCTGCCCACCTTTCTGAGTCAAGCCTGTCTTTTTCTCTCAGATGCTGGCCATAGCCTAAGCATGCTCTCTCTGGCTCACTGGTGTTTTCCACGCTTACCTAAAGCACCCCTCTTTGCTACACAACTCTTTGCTCTCTTGAGTCCCACCTGTGCATCTACAATAAACCCTCTAAAACTCAAACCAAACAAGCCCACAGTGTACACCTAGTCACACTGTTCCTTCTGGTTCCTTGTCCCAGATGCTGATCACACCTACTGGGGTGGCAGCATAGGGCAGTGCCTCTCCGGTCTCTAGTTTCCCCAGCTGTGGCTGGGGTGAGGTGATTGGCTTCCCCTCTGCTTGTGTCATTTGGAGCTTTTAAATAGAATGCAGAACAAGCTCTATTGTCCTTTATGGACACTTGACAGCTTCTACCAGGTGTAAGCATGACGTCTGGCAGAGGGGGTGCTTTTCTTCAGTTGCTTTCAGCTAAGCTCCCTTTGTAGCCAGCTGCTGTCTGGGTGTGAAGGGGGTGTCCCTGGCAGGGCCTGCTCCATCTTGTCTTTCTGGCAGCCCTTAGGTCAGTGGTACAGAACATCTTACGGTTTCTGGCAAGGCCTTTCTCCAGTTTCCCCTTCTCTTCCTGAGGTTGGGCAGGGCATAATTTTAGCCACAAGCTGATTACCCCAAGCAGAATACTGTGGAGTAAAGGGAGCTCTGCACTCACCTGCCAGGCTTCTCAAATGACCATGTGGAGACCTGGTGACCCAGTCACACCTTCAGAGAGTGGAGGAGCATTGGGGCCAGATGTGTGAGGAGACGGCTAGGGATGCTTCTGGTGGCCTCCTCCTAGGAACAGGTGGCATCCTGTTCCTGATGCCAGCTCAGGGTGCTTATGGGAGAGACGGTGGAGCTAACCCTGTAAGACAGGAGTCCCAGGCCAAGGAGAGCACAGCACATTGATCATGTGAGGTCCCCTTCACTAACAGTGCTGGCCATTCTTCTGCCTCTGCTGGGTCCCAGTGTTCTCAGGACTAAGAGCACAGCCTTTTGGGCCTCACTCACATCCTCCTTATGTCTGCTCTCCTTCCCAATAGGTTCGAGAGGTACAGGTCCGGCCGATCCGTTCAGAATGCCAGCAATGGAGTAAGTGTGCTTTGGGGCTCCCTTGTCTTCTGAGACGGGCACCTACTCATACACACATTAGAGCTTGGCCTACTCAGGCCTTCACTTCTGGTTTTCTAAATACAAATACTTGGGTAACCACAGAGCAATCTCTGTTTGAAAGGAAGCTGGAGAGCTAGCAGGCATCTTGATGGGAAAGGCAGAAGGAAGACAGTCCACAGTCATTAATGAGGCAGCATTCTAGTGACTCAGTATACCTTCTGTGAGCAGGGAAAAGAAGAGGGCAGGGCATGGGGCTCATTGCTAACCTGAGTCCACCATGTTACCCTTCGGGTAGGTAAGTAGACCCATCCTCCACTGGCTGGACGGCTTTGATCCCCTTTCTTGTGAGTGTATGCAGATCTGTATGGGGTTGCTGGAGCATAACCCAGGGGCTGACCTCACTATCAATCTCATATCCTGACAGGTACTAAGTGAAGTTACTGAAGACAACTTAATAGACCTGGGCCCAGGCTCTCCCGCTGTGGTGAGCCCCATGGTAGGGAGCACCGCACCCCCATCTTCTCTCTCCTCCCAACTCGCAGGCTTGGGTGAGTGTCTTAAAAGTGGGGGAAAGGACCTTCTTCTTCCCTCCCTCTCTCCCTCCCTCCCTGGATGTCCTTCTCTTTGTAGCATTTCTCTTTGGATCAGTCCCCATGAAGCTGTGCTCCTAAGTCCCAGCCAGTTGCACTACCTTCATGTTATAACCTCCCTCCTGAAATTTGAAGTTTAAGCCTTTGTTGGAAAGTAGAGGTGGAGGAAGTTCTGACAATGTAGAAATTATTTCCTTTTCGAAAGACAAGTAACCTGCCATGTTTTATCTGGAGTATTCTTTGTGCTTGAAATGATTTGTTTGTCACGTTTAACTAGGCTAAAGGTGGCAAGTGTCTTATCTCGCTGGCTGCTCAGAACATAGGTTTGAAGGGCAGCTGCAGCTATGTTGTCTTAGTTTCATTTCTGTAACTGTAATAATTACCCTGACGAAAAAGCAACATATGGGGCATGTATTTGGTTTATAATTCCAAGTTGCACTCCACTGTAGGAAGGTCAAGGCAGGAACTTGAAGCAGCCAGTCACAACCACAGCTAAGAGCAGAGAGAATGAATGCATGCATGCTTATTCGCGTTCAGCCCCCACCTCTACATTTCACAGTCCAGAACCCGAACCCAGAGAATCTTGCTGTTCACAATGGGTGGATCCTCCCACTTTCATTAGTGCCATCAAAACAACCCCCCAAAAATGTGGCCACATCCCAACTTGATTTAGAGTCCTTCATTGAGATTCTCTTCTCAGGTGATTCTAGATTATATGAAGTTGACAATTAAAGCTAACTGTTATACACCAATCCCTAAAAGATAAATCTGGGATGAACTGGCAATGTCTGCACAGGGCTAGGAACAGAAAGTGGTGGTATGATATATTTGCCTACCTCAAACTATACCATTAACCTAAAGTGTTCTATTGTGTGAAATTTAGGAGAGACTCTTCATTTTTCTACAGTGAAAGTGTGTGAATGACTCTATATGTTTCATTTATACCAAGTTATATAAAATGAAATTCTATTATTGACGAAACTAACAGCCATGGCCTTCAAAATTCTTTCCTCTACTTTGATTTTATGTTTTCTTTTCTATATTCATTTCACTTCAGTTGGATTAAACTTTTATCCAGTGGCCTGTCAGTTGTTACAATTCTGGTGTCTCAGTTTTTTCTGTAGCTATATATCTAAGGTAGAGTAGACTGTCCCCTTAATCTATCTAGCTGATGACATATATTTATTAAATTTAAATTATAATGATATGTTTATTTAGTGTGTGTCAGAGAGAGAGAGAGAGAGAGAGAGAGAGAGAGAGAGAGAGAGAGAGAGACTTTGTGTATGTGCACATGTGGAGATAAAAGAGCAACTTGTAGGAATTGGTTCTTTCCTTCTACCATGTAGGTTTTAAGGATTAAATGGAGAACATCCACCTTGGTGCCAAGTCCCTTTATTTGCTGAGCCATCTCACTGGCTGTATAGTGACCTGGCTGGAACTCAATACGTAGCCCAGGCTGGTCTTGAATTCATAGCAAGCCTCCTGTCTCAGCCTCTCAAGTGCCAGGACTTCAAGTGTAAGCCACCACATTTAATAGCTAAAATTCAAAGTCTGTCTGCTGCTTTTCCATTTGATGCTTTACCTTAGTGGTCAGCTCTTTCCTCCCTCTTTAGCGATGCCTTTCATGAGTCCCTTTCAAGGCCTAACACTTCCAGTGCCTGGCTCTCCAAACTCTAGTATCTGTCCATCTTCTTCCCCTTCTGCAGCACTCCTCCCCGAATCTTGAAGGACCCACCTGAGCCTCTCCCGGCATCTGAAGCCAAACACTGCAGGGTTTGGTCCTCCTAACTGTTGAGTGGTGCATGAGCTCCTGAGGCCAAGGACCATGTTGATTTCACCTGGTGTATTAGAGCTCTGGCTCTGAGTGCCCAGGGTATAGCTTCCAAGTTACATTTGTGTGTGAGCTGCCATGGCGGGGCTGAGGAAGCTGCAGGCATGCTCACCCTGCTCACCTTGAGGAAGCTGCAGGCATGCTCACCCTGCTCACCCTTTCACCTCCAGCAGTCTCTTCTCTGTCCTGGATACTTCTCCCTCCTTGAGCAGTTTCATATTCAGGGCAAAGCCTGTTTGACCTCGCTTGCCCTGGTTCTTGTGTATGCTGCACTGGGAGCTGAGGACACCTTCTCACCACAGTGTTGTAACCCACTGGACTATCATCCTGATTTTTGGGGGCACTCCATCAAAAACTCGTGTTTGGGGGGCCAACAAGATGATGGCTTAGTGGATAAAGATACTTGGCATGCAAGCCTCACAACCTGAGTTGCATGTATATAAACACAGACACTCTGAGACAGACAGACAGACAGACAATGATAATGATACAATAATAAAACAACTTTACCAGCTTTTATATAACCCACATTTGTTGTCATCTGCTTCTTGTTTTGTTGTCACAGACTTGGGGACAGAGAGTGTCAGTGGCACCCTCAGTTCACTTCAGCAGTGCAAGCCACAAGATGGTTTTGACATGTTTGCCCAGACCAGAGGAAACTCCTTGGCCGAACAGCGAAAGACGTATGTGGGGCTCTTTCAAGTGGCTTTTTGCAGATACTAGTGGGTGAGGGGATGTTGTCCCAGCCTGGTCACATTAAAAGGAGAAGCAGCCCTTTCTTTACCAGATCTAAGACCTCTAGAAACTTAAAAATATCACCGTGAGGACTTGTTAACTCCTAAAACTGAATGAGTGCCGACCCCATCTCCCCTTCTCTTCTGCCCCAGGGCCGGCTGTTCTGCTCCTCACAGATTGATTTCTCTTTTCTACAGCCCTCTTGGGGCTGAGGAGAAATCCAACTTCCCTAATTCCCTCATTCAGCCCCTCCCCCAAAGCAGGCAACCAGACCTATTCCCAGCATATAAGCAATTGAAGGAAAAATGAAAAAACAAAAATTCAGGGCAGAGGCTTCTCCAAGCAGTTTGGGCAAGACAAGCCATACACAGATGGGGGTACTGATTCTAAAGTGAACAGTCCCCGCATCTGGGAGTAGTACACCATCCACTCAGCCCAGTGAGGCCTGATGCTTGTAACATAATGACTTGCCTTCTGAAGCCTCTTCTTTTGAGGACTTCCAGAACAATTCTGACATCTTTCTCTTGAGCTTCAGTATTGTTACTGAAAGCAGGGGTGTTTGAAAAGTATGGTATTCCAGGTCTTAGAGGACTGACTCTAGGCGTGAGCTGGTACCAAAACTTACCTCCACATCTCATCTGCTGGGAGGCAGACAGCCAGAGTCCTTAGCCTCTGCCCCAGGCCAAGATCACACTTGAGGCAAGCACTATGAGATAGGAAAAGATTACAGGTCACAGCACAGCTCTGCACCCACTGGGAGAGAGCTCATTTGCACTGCTTTTCTTCAGGGTCACCTACGAGGATCCCCAGGCTGTTGGAGGACTCGCTTCTGCACTAGACAATCGGAAACAGAGCTCAGAAATGGTAGGT
This sequence comes from Rhabdomys pumilio, assembly GCA_030674055.1. Classification (NCBI taxonomy): domain Eukaryota; kingdom Metazoa; phylum Chordata; class Mammalia; order Rodentia; family Muridae; genus Rhabdomys; species Rhabdomys pumilio. The sequence continues at coordinate 59,387,163 of JANHMN010000002.1, forward strand.
CTTCACACCTGTGTTTTGCTCACAGTCTTCAAGAGATAAGAGGATAAAGACAGGCAGTTTGGGAAAGTTGGCTGGGTAATTCAGCAGAAGATGGCAGAGACAGCCTAGGGAAGACACTATGCAGCACCTCTGGTGGTGGGTAGTGCACTGATAAAATATTGATCCTCACAAGGAAAGTAGATACTGACCTAAGCCACTCACTACTGCCTATCAAAGTAGTACCAATTCCAGGGAAGGCAGTTGAGGATCAGAACCTGTCTGTGAAGTGGCTTGGATAGTGTC
>JANHMN010000002.1:59387454-59432003 GCA_030674055.1 Rhabdomys pumilio
GGCAGTTGAGGATCAGAACCTGTCTGTGAAGTGGCTTGGATAGTGTCCTGTCATACTCTGGGCCTGGAAAGAGTCAAGCCAAGAGTCAGAAGGTTTTGAAATAAAGGATGACATTAGCCCCAAACCATAGCCAGTTCCTGTGAATAGGGGAGAAGGCAGTGTGTGTGCACTTGATACATTTTCGAAGATATTTCTCTTTTGAGTCTGTCCAGGAAATGTCTGGGAATCCATGCCTGTCTGCCTAGCAAGGAAGAAAAGGGCTCACAGGACCCCCTAGGCTGGAATGAAAGAGGACTGTGCCCACCCATTCACTGAACAAGGAAGGGCCTTTTACTTCCTGAAACCAGATCTTAGCCTCCTGTAGTCTCTGTGTAAAGGGATTGGTGGGGGACAGGTGGGGACTCCCTCTCTGAGCTGGCATCTGTACCTGTATAGTGGCTGCCAGGAGGTGCAGAAGAGCCCACCCACTGCCTTGATGTCAGCATCCTGACATTGCACAGTGGTGGCCTACTGTGACATTAACCGTCCTACACAGTAGTCTCTGTTCTGTCTCCCATTACTTAGACTATCTCTGCATTGAACCCAGCAGGAGAATTAGAGAGACAGGCCAGGGGCCTGTCAGTACACTGCCTAGTAAAGATGAGGGTGACCCCTCCTCCTGGCTCGTCAATCTGGAGCAGCCTCATCCTCCAGAAGGCTCTTTGCTCTCCACCCACCATGCTAGCGCATGTCCTGCTCTGACCCAGGCCGTTATCAGTGCCCAGGCCCAGATCCAAGTCCAGGAAACGTGGTCTGTTTCTCACCCATCACCCTTTGAATGCGTGGCTTGGCCTAGCTCCCTGTTTGCAAAGGTCTTGCTGATTTCAGCAGATTTACCAATGATAGTAGCCAGATTGCTGTTCCTGTTGTTACTGGGGCAAGGACTGGCCTCAGCAAGAAGGACTGACAGAACATGGGACAGTCATGTATGTATCTATATGTCAACACATCTGCAGGCTGTCCTGACCCTTCCTAGGCCATGCTGCCCTGGCGTCGAGAACAAAGCAAAAAAGAGATGGTTGTATAGCCACAACCTTCTTACTCTGCAAGTAAGAGCCCACCTCTAGTTAGACCATTTAAAAAAGCAGGAGAGGACTGGGAGATGACTCAGCAGGTAAAGGCACTTATTGCCAGCCTTATGCTTGACTTATACCCTCAGAACCACAAGGTGGGAAGAGGCAACTGACTCCTACAAGTTACCCTTTGACCTCTATCCGAAGAGTGGCACACATGCCCATACATGCATGTACATGTGCACATACAAAATGAATAGGTTTTTTTTTTTTTTAAAGAATTAAAGAATTTATTATATATATGTGAGTACACTGTAGCTGTCTTAAGACACACCAGAAGAGGGCATCAGATCCTATTACAGATGGTTGTGAGCCACCATGTGGTTGTTGGGAATTGAACTCAGGATCTCTGGAAGAGCAGTCAGTGCTCTTAACCACTGAGCCATCTCTCCAGCCCATGAATGTTTTGTTTTTTAATGCAGTGGCTCACTTAGCTAGTGTGTTCCATGTTCTGGGATCAGCAGCACCACCACAAATAAACAAACACATAAACATGAGAAAGCAAGGAAGAGCATGTTGAATTCAGCATTCAAGTCAAGAATTTAAGAAAAAATGTGGGCCACTAGAATGGAGAAAAGAAAACAGCAGAGTTAGAAAAGGCTAGTTCTTTGAAAGTTGACCCCTTCTGCCAGGCATAGTAGCAACAACCATAATTCCAGAGGACCGAGACAGGGGGATTGGGAGTGCCAGATCAACCTAGGGTAGAAAAGAGAAAAAAGAGAAGAGAAGAAGAGAAGAGAAGAGAGAAGAGAGAAGAGAGAAGAGAGAAGAGAGAAGAAGAAGAGAGAAGAGAGAAGAGAAGAGAGAGAGTTAATCTGTCCACTCTGTTATTCCTGTCAAGAGAAATCAGGCCTGGAGACCCGACCTCTCAGGCTGTTGGGAAGCCTCCAGGTGTTGGAGAGCAGTCAGCGTGAACATTTTGTTATCCAGCCTAGGGGGTATGGTTATTGACTTTTCCTTCTCTTTCCCAGGCACATAGGCAGGGTGTGTGCTAGGGCAGGGGTGGGAAGCATCAGATCACATTTCCTTGTGTGACAGATGATCAAATCTGAACAATGCCTTTTCTCTTTAACAATATGTGGTATGACTTTTCTTTTTGGGACTTTTCTGTCCTTGGCCCAACAGAGAGGGAGAGGTGGGGACTCTGACCTGCAGCCCATAGACAGCTGGCTCATGACCCAAGGAATGGTGAGGAGCCAGAGCCGAGTCAGCTCGCTGCCCGCCCCAGCCCCTCACCGTGCAACAGTCGGCACCTTCCTCTTGCCACCTGCCCAGTCCTTGTGACCAGACAGGACACAGAGCCCTCCCTTGTTTTGGGTGCCAAATTCCCCTGTGTCTATGTGGAATCTCCATAAGGCCCCAGACTTCCAGCTCCGGAATCGCCTTCCCTGGCATTCTACTGAACCTATGCCCCTGGGTCTTTGTGGGCTAGGGTGTTTGTTTGCAAGTGTGAGGGGAGCCTTTCCCTTCTCCAGCAGACTCTGGAGTTCTCGGCAGTATTCGTTTTTCCAGGATAAGCACAAGTAATCATGGCTTGTGCCCAATGGGAGGAGCCATTATAAGAGGACTCCTGCATATGGCCCGTCAGAGAAGCTTCCTCTTGCCCTGTGCCTGGAAATTTGGCAAGCGTAGGCTTGGTAGGCTTCTATGGTCTGATAGAGTCTCACATACGGCCTGGAGGTCTCTTGCATAAATGTATAGATGATAGTAAGAGAGGGAAAAGAGGGTAAAGCCGCAAGAACTTACATCACATGACAGTTACTCTCATGGAGAGCTTTTGTGACAGAGGCTTGGGAGGGTCGTTCCCATCTTATCCATGCAGATGGCCCTGAGCTGGGTCCCAGGCTGTTTGCCTCAGGTTGACCACTTCACCCCCAAGTACAGAGTCAGATCTCTAGGTGCATGTGCTAGGGGTGGCGCAGGTGAGGATACAAAGAGCTAAGCATGTGGACCTCTGCCCTCCAGACAAATGTGGTAAGTCAGATATAGATCTAGGCCTTGGTATCAGGCCAGGAGGGACCCAGGGTGTCCATGTAGGACTTATAAGTGACAGGCTGCTTGCAGCCTAGGGGCCACCTACTTAAAAAAGGATTAGGCCACAGGTACAGACAGAGTCTGAAGACTCCAGCTCCCTCGGCAGCACACACTCACCCTGAGTAAGAAAACAGTTGTCTCTTCGATTGAAGGGCTGCCCCTGCAAGGGTGGGCCCTTCATTTTCTTCTGCAAGGTCAGGCTGGACCCTGGCCTTAGAGCAGGCTTCTTAAAACCAGATCTCAATTATCCAAGCTGAGAAGACCTAGCTGTGTGCCCTTGTGCCTGTTAGCCCTGCAAAAAAGGATACTGCCCTGCAAAATACCTGATGTGACCTGGGCAGCTGGTGATGGTGCCTGTCTTTGTCCACACAAGCTGTCTCTACTCTTCTTTTCCCATATAGAGCCCAGTTTTCAACTTCCAAGAAACAAGCCCATCTAACAGCTAACTTAGTGTCTCACCTTCCTGCCTACAGTTTTTTCCCCTGTTAAAACAATGTGTGCTAACTGCTTTGCCTTACTTTCTGTAGTATAGAAATCCTACCTTTCCAAACCTCTCAAGTACAAATTCTTCATATGGAAACTTTGTGTACTGCTGAGTGAGACCAGGATCTTTAGAACATCCCTCCCTTTGTGTTGGGGTGGAGTGTCACTAAGTTTCATGGCTCCTCTAGAGATGGCTCCTTGTACAGACTTGCACCATTGGGCAGGTGGGTGTCCTTTTATGCTTGGAGCTGGGAACAACTGTGGAAGAGTTTCATCATCTCCTGGAACTTCAGGTGTGAGGGGCGACTTGCACAGTTAGGTCACTGCACCAGGTACATTGGCAGGTGAACGTAGGCAAGATCTGGCTTGAGCCCAGGCTCAGTGGCCTTTCCTTTCCTCCCTTCCTAGCCTTTGGATCTTCTCTGCTACTTCTGGCTGGTGATCACTTAGGATCATCTCCCACTTCCAGGGTATAAGCAGGGAAATCCAGAGCATGAAAGCTGGTATAGAAAAGCATGCTCTGGTCTCAGCACTGGGCAGTCTGAGACAGACTCATGGTGTGAGCCAGCCTGGGCTACACAGAGACCAGTCTAAGCTGAATAATGGGACCTTGTCATATACACACTCACACAAGTAGAAGACACCATGACAACAACAATAATCATGTCAAAGCAAGAAGACAAGTAGTAGACTATTCCCTCACACTCATTCATGGTCCTGTGTCGCTCCCCAACCCAAAGGGTCAGGGCAAGGAAGAACAACAGTGGGTTCTAAAAAGGGGGTGCTGGAGAGATAGCTCAACAGTTAAAGCGCATACTACTCCTGTAGAGAAGCCAAGTTCAGCTCAGAATCCACATCGGGCCACTCACGATGGCTATAACCACAGCTCCAGAGAACCTGATGCCCTCTTTTGGCCTCCATGAGCACACGCTCTTACATGAACATACCCCCACACAGACACACATACACACACACACACACACACACACACACACACACACATATACACACACAATTAAAAAAACAGTAATGAAAACCTATTGCTGTGATAGGCTAACACTAATTATCTCCACTCTATAACCTGGCAGACACTCAGACTTAGCAAACCAAAGGAAAAACCAAAACCAACCAACCAACCAACAACAACAACAACAAAAACCAAAAAAAAAAAAAAAAAAAGAAAGAAAGAAAGAAAACCAAAAACAGCTGCACCTCCCCTCCTCTATTTCTAAGGTGAAGTGGCCCTGCCTGAAGCTCCTGGCTTCTGTCCACCACCCAGAACCTAACCTGTCAACCTGCCATCAGAGATGCCTGAATCTCTTTGGACTTCATAGATGGGCTGGGTGTTGTTACCCAGGTGGCAGCCATGTTCACTTGGGCCAGCATTTGGCCTTGGTCTCTGGGAGGGTATTCTGGGTGGAGTCCTTTCTCTTCACCTCCTCCTGTCCATCTCTCTCATCACTCTTCAACCTCCTCTAACAGCCTGCAGCTTGGACCAGGGTCCAAGAAGATGCTAAAACCCTGGTGTGTGAAAACCACAGCTTCCTAGAAATCTGCGGGATGCGCCCCTCATGTGAAGGATACAATGCTAAGGCACCCAAGGGCCTAGTGACTTGTTCAAAGCCACAGGGCAGAGGCACACTAAGACTCCTACCATGCTCCCTTCCCTCTATCAGTCGGGGAGAGTTGTGGGGAGGTATTTCTTCCTTGTTCTGGGCCTCCACAGGCTTTATTTTCCAGTGAGTGTACATGTTGAGTCTGGGTCTGGGTGTACCTATGTGGTGAGAGGGATACTCTGCCTGCTTCCCAGAGCAGGTTCATAACTCTGCTCCTGTATCAGGCCCCTGCCTTCTGTTAGCCTCGCTGATAAACAGCACCCACCTCCTCAGAATGTGTCCTGAGGCCCAAGACACTCAGTTCCAGTGACCAGATGCCCTTGAGATTTTACGTTAGAACACAGAAACACAAACCTGGAAGATGAGGGATCCTGACTCAGGAGTGTTAGACTCAAAATACCACATTGCGGTCCCCCGGTTCACAGATGAGGAAATGGAGGCCAAGCCTTGTCGAAGGGCCCAGGCTAACTCCTCCACCTCTACCCATACAGCAGAGGCTTCTAAAACAGCAGAGGCTGGCTCTCCATATTGTCTGAACTTCAGACTAGGCCTGGCACATGTCCTCTGCAAGTCAGACACGGTGATTGCACACCCTGTTCCAGGGGTGTCAAGGTAGAAAGCCCCTCTTACCCCACCCACCCCTGCAGTCGTGAGCTAGCAGATTGCACCCACTGTGTCCTGATGTTCTCTGATGGAGAAGGCAGGCATCTGCCGTGAGCACTGCAGACACAGCTATTGAGTATCCTTGCTTTCACCCCAAGTAATCATCTGCTTTGTCACTAGGACTCGTGTCACAGTGTGGGAGCTCCCTCAAATATCCAGTTCAACAGTTTGAAGTGTCTGTGGCTTAAAATGGCAGCACAGAGAAACTCTGTCTAGTGATTAGTGAGCCATTCTGAAAATGCTTGTGCTTGCCCACGGCAGGGTGAAACTTGGGCACAGAGCATGTTCTCAGAGCCAGGTCGCCCACTTGCTGAGAGGGGCGCTGCAAGCCTCTGCCCAGCATGTGCAGGGGCCACACCTTTTAACCTGCAAAGCAGGAGCTGTCAATATGAGTTCTTTGTTCTCTTCCTTTTCAGGTGGTGTTTGGGATTATTTTTGTTGTCCTTAAAAATCATTTATACTGAGTCTTATTGCCTAATTCAAGTTTATTTCTACCCCAGATTTTGACATTAGAATGTAGCCAGCTATGGACACAGAACCATCTTTTTTTTTTTCCCTCTAGAAATACTGAGCTAATAATAAGCAAGGCTCCCAGGTGAGGCACCTCTCAGTCCCAGGGAAAGTAAAGAGGCAGGTTGCCCCGACTAAAGGCCATCACCTCATTGTCTAGGTGGGGAGCCAGCCTTTTTTAGTGTGGCTCTAAAGGTCTAAAAGGCCTTTCACTTCTTATCCCGTCGTATCTGATAGCAACTTAAATCATTTCAGTTGCATATGTTTTCCAGAATCTCTGCTCAGGTCAACCATGACACCTCCCATACCCAGGTTTGAGGGGAATCTTGCCACACCCTGGGCATTCTGCTCAGAGCTCACAGTGGACTACTTTTGTCAACCAGTGAAGCTTAGACAGGAGAAAAGGCAGACTAAAGGAAGCTGAGGCGTTTGAGGCTACTGAGTGGTATTTTTTCCTCAAAGGAGAGAAAGAAGACTAAAGCTCTCTGTCCTTTCTTGTCATCAAAGCCCTCGTTTTTTTTTAACAGTGTTCCCCTTAGAGGCAGAGCGAGCAGGCTTTATGGAAGCAGGACACTCCCAGACCAAGGGAGCGCGTGCCTCTGGCTCCTTCTCCCACTCACAAAGCCACCTTATGGAGCAGACAGAGCCCCAGGGCTGGGCTGCCCAGCCCTCCCAAGAACCCTGCACCCTGCCTAGGCATGTTGCTGCACCAGTTCCCCTCTGTTCTCCTCAAGCCCAAAAGCCTGAGGTAGTCTTTACTGAGGCCAGCTGATTCTCCTGTCATGGCTGCCACATGTCTAGTCCTTTCTGAGATTAGAAGGTGTTTGCAGCCCTGGCCTGAAAAGGCAAACATGCATAAGCAAAAAGTTATCCATATCAAGAACACGTACTTCCCCGCCACCAGCCCCTGCTTATAATTTACCACCTCATTGCTCTCCTCGCCTACCATTTCACACATAGCTGCCTGTGCTGCTTGTGCGTGCCGTGTAGTTGTTTTGCTCTGTGTACATTTTGGTTTTGTTTGGGAGTTACTTTTGACGATTTACTTTGTTCTGGTGTTCTGTCTTCTTTTGCCTGGCTGTGTGGGGGCTGCCTGACCCCGCTGCTTGCCACCTCCGCCTTCATAGATTCCCGTTGCGCAGCCCTCTGTCATGGACGACATTGAGGTGTGGCTCAGGACAGACCTGGTGAGACTTGACTTTTACATTTGGTGTGTGGGTTGTGGCAAGGCAGGTGTTCTTCTGAGGACAGGCCTTGGGGCTTGTGGCAGGGGCTCCACCTCCACAATGGTGCGTTGGAGGCCGGAGGCGAGGGAAGCTCACAAAGCCCACCTTCCTTTCCAACACGTGGACCTGGTGGTGCAGGCTCTGGGCACAGCCTCTCAGCCACACAGCTCCATACGGATGCGGGCAGGTCCCTTCAATGTCTTACACGTGTGGACACTGGAGAGCCCAGCTCTAACCACTTGGACACACACTGAATCCTCTCCAGTTTCTCTTAAATGGCAGAGGTGTGTGTTTGAGTGGCTCTTCTGCTTGGCTGTTTTTTGTTTCATGCTGCTTTTTGTTTTGAGGGAGGAGGGTATTTTTGTGTTTGGTTTTTGTTTCCTTCCCCTTCTTCCCCTCAGTCGGGGAGTGAAGTCATTGCATTGTGCATGCAAGGAGCCGGGTGCTGCCTCCCAGCCCCCATTTTTTTCTTCCCCCCCCCCCCAAGCAGGTTAGGTGCTTGGTTTTACACTCACCACCATCCCCATTCCCACCATCTGCTCACACTTGTTTACAAGTTCCACCCAAATGAGTGTCTCTCCATCTTCTGAGATGGAGAGAAGATGGCGTGTCTGAAGATGGCCTTGAGTCAACTTCCTGATCCTTGCAGAGTATTTTACTCACAGTTGGGATGGAGGGGATTCAGTGGTGGCTACAGGCTTCCTGTGGCGACTTTCACAGCATTCTCTAGTCAAGGGCAAACATTGCCTCTTCCCCAGGAGGCCAGGCCTTCTAAAGATACAGCCCTGGGTGTCAGGGAAGGTTGAAAGTTCCCCTGAAATCCAAGAGTGCCTAGAAAGAAATATGTCCCTCACTGAGGCAGGAACAGAAAGTCTCAGGCCCTCTCCCAGATTAGACATAGTGTCATACATGTATAAGCCCAATTTTTCCATTTGGGAAATAGAGGCAGGAAGATTACAACTGTAAGTCCAACTTTAGTTACTTGGTGAGTTCAAGGCCAACCTGGGCATCATAGATCCTAAAGAGACAAGATTCAGAAAGGATTTGTTAGAAATGCTCTCAGCAAGGCAGTGATATATCAGGAGAAGCCATGTAACTCAGCCCTGCTGATGAGGCCTGTGTATAAGCTCCTCTCTGTTCACATGTGATCCAGTTAAATATGTGGGGTGCACAGCCTCCATGGTGTTCACGTGTGATCCACTTAAGTGTGTGGGGTGCACAACCTCCACATGTGATCTACTTACATGTGTGGGGTGCACAGCCTCCATGGTCTCTTTAGACAGTAGGAATAGGAGCTTCGGTTCAGGGGAAGGCTGGCCCAGCTCCTTAGAGACCATGTGTGTGTGTGTGTGTGTGTGTGTGTGTGTGTGTATTTAGGTGGCAGCAGCTCTAGCTTTCACTGCTGGAGTCAGGCATAGGCCATGCAGGCCCCAAGCAGCTCCTAGGTGTTAGTGTGGATAGCATTCTTCCAGAGTCCCTGTGCTGGCAGCACTGATGTCCCTTAGCCTCATGTTACCATGGCATCTCTCCTCAGAACCTGGTGTTGATGGGTGAGGTTCACCCTTCTGGACAGGTAGGGACCAGCCTGCACCAATTTTGTATTTTTCTTTTTTGTTCTTTTAGGAGATCAAAATCTAGAATCGTTTTTGTTGTTTAAGACAAAAGAAACAAACAAACAAAACCCCCAAAAAAATAATAAAAAAAAAAAAAAACTTTTTCCCCCTAAGATTACTCTCCACCTCTCTAATAGGAAAAAGAGAAATCAGGAAGCAGGAAAAGTAGCCCTTCACTTGGGTAGCCATGGGTGGGCAGGAGTGGTGGGGTGGGCAGGGCAGGGATGAGCCCTAATGCCATTCTCTGCTCCATCCACAGAAGGGCGACGACCTAGAAGAGGGTGTCACAAGTGAAGGTAGGCCTGACCAGTGGTCTTACATTCCTCCTGTTCCCTCGTTCCTGACTCTCAGGACAACTGCATGAGCCATGTGATGCTGGGCCTGAGCCCTAGTCTTCATGGGGACTAAATTGCCCCAGACACACAGTGCAGGGCCTCTTGGGCATCTGGGCCTCAGTTGATGGTTAGGTGGGAGCATGGGCCTAGTTCTCCACCAAGGCTCTTGCCCTCTTCCCATTCTGACCCTACCTCCTTTCCATCTTGCCTTCTGCACCTCATCCCATGCTTCCTCTCCCCTAGATTCTCCCAGACCCTGTAGCAAAGACCAGTCTAAGGACCTGCCATTGTGCGAAGTGGCTGCCTTCTGCAGCCTTGCTCCAGCCTCTTCCTTGGGTCAGTGAGGGTGGGCCTGTGGTGTCTAAGCAGGTGCTGCTCCATTTTCTCAGCCCCGCCCTGTGCTGATCTGGGAGATAGAGCTGTGGGATCCTGAAGGGGAGGGTATGCTACACACACTTTTTTTCTAGAGCCTTTCTATGAAGGGACTAAGGGCTGCTGGACCCTTTTCTCATCACTGGGGGCCCACAGCAATATATAGGGTCCTCCGCTCACTTACCCCTAATCCAGCATTCCCCTGTTCTATGTGCAGAGTTAGGAATAGGTGATTTCCCTTAGGCTGGTCCCCAGACTGGGATAGCCCAGAATAACACACGATCTAACTGGTTGCTCTCCTGCCAGCATCCCTTTCATCCCCACTCCTGTACATATATACTTCCTGCCAGAGGGCAGCCAAGCCAGTGTTATACTGGCTGGAGCTGGAGACCAGGGTGTGGGGCTCCAGCTAAGTGACCTCCAGCAAGCCCGGTCCTCAGTTTGGTTTGTATTGCAGAGTTCGATAAGTTCCTGGAAGAAAGAGCCAAAGCTGCAGAAACAGTTCCAGACCTGCCCTCACCCCCAACAGAGGCCCCTGCACCAGCCTCAAACACTTCAAACCGGAAGAAGCCAGAGCGGTCTGAGGATGCGCTCTTTGCCCTGTGATCTGTCCTGTGATTTGCCTCTCCCTGGCAGGTCACTTCTGACTCTCCCAGTGGACACTGGGCACTGGCCACTCCCCCAGCCTGCATACCTGTATCTCCATGGGAATGCCACTGTGTTTGCGCCCAGGCCACCCTGGTCAGGACCAGCTTTGCCATCTTCTCTCTGGGTGGCAACAGCAGCACTAACCAGAGGTCCTGCCCTCCATCTTCCTGAGGGCTCCCGTGGCCTTCGGTCTTCCCAGGAAGAACCAGTGGCACAGCGCCGGGCAGGGTAGCCCCTTGACACTTTCTGGACAGAACTCCTGAACTGACCTCTCATCCCCCCTTCCTGCTTCTGCCTAGCTCCATGGCTTCCTTCAGGTGACACACTGCTCTGCTGGACCCCCTTCTTCCGTCAAGGACTCTGGAATGCAGGGCTCAAGCGTTTGTAACTACAGGCTTAGTTCCCCTCCTCAGACCATGTGGTACCTGTGTGGCACTTAGTGTGTGTACTTGAGTGGGCTCTGTGGGTTACTACATTGAAGGTCCCTCATACCCCTTTCTCCATCTGTCAGCTGCCATGCCTGGGACCAAGACAGGGACCTGTGGCACTTGGTGTGACAGCAGCAATGAGGCCAGCATGTGCCCTGCAGATAGTAGACAGCTTACTCCAGGCCTGACATGCACACTTACATTCATACCTGGCCCTGGTATCTACAAAGGATCACTTGCTAAAGCAACATGACTTTAATGCATCCATGACTAGACTTTGCCTTCAGCCATCTCCACAAGCTATCTCTAGGCCCAGCAGAAGGTAGCTCTGTGTGCTGTGCCTGGAGGTTCCAGATGACCCGGAGCCATACTCCTCTCCTCTCCTCTCCTCTCCCTGACATCATGTCAGCCTTCATGGCTGTCCCCACCTCACATATTCCCCAGCCAACAATTTCATTCTGAAGCTTGCTAACAGCCTCTATCTGAGCAAATGAGAGTTGGTGACACCTGCTCCCATCCAGGGTCTTTGCTGGTTTATTTCCTGGCTCTGAGCAAATGACTCAGTGCCACGTTAATCTTGGTCTAGCTGCTGCTGCCTAGAAAAAAGAACTTGCTGCTGCGGTTGTTACTACATACTATGCAGGTCACCACACTTCCTCACCACTGTTGGGAGGGCCCAGTGCTTTACCTGTTGCCCTTAGAGCTCCCACCCCAGTAGGGAGGGGGGCTGGGCTGCACTTGCAGTCAGATCAGTGTGCATCAGGGTTCTGTACAGCTCTGAGGAAGGGGCTGCGGCCCTGGCTAAAAACAAAAATGGCCTTCCCCAGGCCCAACCCAGCACGTCTCCTTCAGCAGTCTCTGAGAGGTCTGGCGAGGTCTCATCTGGCAGGACCTCTGGAGGATGTCATTCTGGCTTGCAGAAAGGCATCCAGGAAGTCCCTCCTGCAGGGAGCTCAGCTGACCTGCTAAGTGGCCAGCCCTCTCTGAGCACCCGGCTCACCTCCACCCTCCATTCAGGACCCTTGGCCAACCAGAGTTTCTCTCTCAGTGTTTCTCAAGGGCAGAGCCCTCGAAGGCTAGCTTGGCTGCTAAGGCCTCTGAAGGCTTGTCACACCAGAGGAGGCTGGGGAGCCCTGTATACTTGGAAGCTTGGCCTTTGGCACAGTTCTAGAAGGGTTGTCTGTGAGGGTCAGCTGCACACAGCCTATAAGAGTCGGCCCTGTGGGCAGTAGCAATCAGGCCAGTGCCTCTGAATTAAGAGGCTGCTCCCTGTTTGTGGATGCTATAGAAAGGAAGATAGCCTTCCATCAGGGAAAGAGACCAATGTGGGGGCCCACCCTTGGGATCCCCAACAAGGCTGTTTCTAGTACCAGTGTCCAGAGCTGTCCCCTGACCTGACTGCAGCTGCTGGGTCTTGCTGAAGCTGGCCTGCTGTGGGAACAGCAGGTACTCAAGGACCCCCACCAGCCATTGAGACGCTACCTTTCTGGCTGGGAGCAGCCCAGCCGATGGTGTGGTTTGTGTTCTTCACATTGTGTCTGGAGGTAGTCTGCCTTACTTGTGGGCTGAAGTGACATGTACCTAAGGCCTCTACCAGAAGCAAGATTGGGTCTGGGAAGGGGGTCTGAAGGGGCTCAACTCTTGTGAATTGTCCTGTCCTGAGGACTCTTTCCTATCTGTTCCCAACCATCTGTGGGCAAAGTCCTTAGAAGCTGGGCCCTCTTAAGCCAGCAGCCTCTACAAGTGTTAGAAATCACAGATAGAGTGTGTACTTAATTACACTAAATTATTGCCGGGGCTCCTCATAAGCACTAATTACACCTGATTATAGGTTAAAATATTTATTTTGTCAAAATATTTTCTTGAGGATGTATTTAACCTTTTCTTGTTCATTGTGTGCTGAAGTGTGAAGACTGCTTCCTCCTACCTTTTTGGCCGTCAGGCAGCAGTGAAGGAAAGTCATCAGATGCCCTAGAGTGACCTCTGCCCAGGTACCAAGAAGGCAGGCTGGAGTTGGGCTGAGAGTCACCAATTCGTTTATCTGTACATGGTCATGGGGGTTTGGAGCCAAAAGAGCTTCTTGGTAGCTGTGGCCAGGTCTAGCTTCCATTTACTCTGTCAGTCCCTCAGTGTGAGTGACTGTGACTTAGCTCATTACCCTTGTCCTCCCCACCTGGCCCATGATGTCTGCCATGGCATTGCTCAGTCAGGAAAGTGGTGGCTGGGCTCTAGTGGCCCAGGGGCAGTGAGCTCCTTTGTTCTACCACAAAGCTTCCCTGCTCCTGTCCTCTGACTGATGGTCTCTCAGATGGCTCAGGACAGGACAGGAGCACTCTGGGGGCCAGGTCAACCCTAGGTGGCAGGGAGGCAGAATGAGGGCCTTGTTTCCTGCCTGGCCAGTCTGCAGCCTCCCTGTGGTCTGCTGTTGGGATGCCTGGGGTCTCCCTGTGTGCTCAGCCACACAGGAGGCCAGTAGGGGAATATGTCTCCACTTGGAGGGCCTCCCTTTGTGGCCCTCTGGAACCTATGTAGCCCAGTGCCCATCCCCAGCCCTCCCTGTTCACGGGGTCTAAGCTAGGCTCCCCCTGGCTCCCAAGAACAACTGTCAGCCTATGTCCTGACTCCTCCTGTCACACATCCTCAGACTCTGGGAGAGCTGGGGTGGAATTTCTTCCTAAAGTTTGCACTTCCTTTGTGAGGATCTGAGGATCTTTGGAGCTGCTGAAAAGATGGTATTGAGTTTGTTACCTGTTGTCTCATAAGTCAGATTCTTGTCCCTGTCCTATGTTCTGTGGGTAGAGCTGGTTCTGGAGGGTGGCTCAGAGTGACAGCTAGTGTGTCCCTCCACCCCACTGGCTCTACTTCCAAACACTGTCTCTAATTTGTGTTCTTGCATGTAAAGTACTCTATAATAAATAGTTGAACCAGCCCTTCCTGTGTGATGTCTGATTGGCCTGACCATTCAAAGGGCCTGGAAGTTAGCCCACCTGACTCCTTTAAAAAAAAAAATATATATATATATATTTAAAATTCTGTGTTTATGTGTGTTGTCTGAGTGTAGGTATGTACACTTACTAGTGCAGGTACCCACAGAGGGTAGGAGAAGGCACTGGGTTCCCTGGAGCTGAGTTGGAAGGTAGTTATAAGCTTCTGTGCGGGCCCTGAGAACCTAACCCCAGCTCTCTGCAAAAATGTGTGTTCTCTAACCAGTGAGACATCTCTCTAGCTCCCACCTGCTTTTTAATTTTATTTCATGTTTTGAGATAGGGTCCTACTATGTAGCCCAGGCTGGCCTCTAACCCAGAGATCCTCCAGCTTCTGTTTCCCAAGTGCTGGGATTAAAGGTCTGAGCCAGAAGCCTAGCACCACATGCCTTAATGGAGGGAGCAGTTGCAGACTGCTCTCCTTAGCTCCCTGAGGGAAACTCATGCAGACTTTGGGGAAGGGGCAGTTGTACATTTACTCTGGCTACCTAAGAGCCATAGACTGGGTGTGATGGATTTTCCTCTGACTCTGATATGGCAAGGTCACTCACCCTGGCTCAGAGCAACCCAAACCCCTCCACCTGGGTTTCTGCCAGAAAAGCATCAGAATCTTCTACAAAGCCATGCCAGGCACCAAGTCCTCGAGCCCTGGCTCCTGGAGAGTTGGCCCCTCTCCCAAGTTTTGTCCACAGATACAGTGTACAAACTTTAAATATACATCTGGATGGTCTCAGTCAAGAATTAAAGGGTTGCTGTGTGACCGTCACAATTTTAGAACCTCCTTGTCCCCACAAAGCGTCTTCCTTCCTGTGGGGCTCCTGTGCTGTTCTGCCCTAACGCACTATTCTGATGTATTGTCCCTTAGGATTTGGCCTGCCAGCCCTGAGCAAAGGGACCAAGTGGAGAGACAAGAGTGGGTAAATCCGGTGCCTGTGCCTATGTCTCCTCTAGCTCGAGGACTTGAAGCCCTTCAGACCCTTCACCTCTTGGGTTTGAGGGTGGAACTCAAGTGTAGTAAGTGTATCAAACTTGTGTGTCCCTGGCTGATGACTGCCAGCCTGTCACTGTGCTAGAAAAGTTGGGGCTGGGAAAAGCCACACATTTGCTTTTGGACACAGAGATTAACATAACTGTTGCTTAGACCCAAATGCTAGTCTTCTGGATGAGCAGCAGATGAGGGGCTCAGGAGGCACAGGCTGATAGGGGTCCCAACAATTACTAATCCAGACGGGGTGTCTGCATTCAGCACCCTAAGGCCCACTGCCACCCCAGGATTCAGGAGCTGAGACTCTGACTTTGACCAGGTGGAGTGAATTGCAAGCCCTCAAACACGAAAAAAAAGAGGAGTGTACCCTTGCAGTAGCTGATGCCCACAACCCAGATCCTGCTGAGCACACAGCAGGAGCTGAGTGCATTCTGTGTCTTAGCTCTGTGCTAGGCACTGGGGCATTAAAGAATCCAGAACCCGGTATCTGCCCCTGGAAGAGCAGGTGGGCCGAGTCTGCTCTGGCTCACAAGGCCCAAGTGCACTTTCCCCCAGGGTTCCTTATGCCTATGCTGGACTAGTACTCAGTTCCCTTGGGGAACTTGAAGCCTTGTTCAGTTCCCAGAACCAAGGCCCCTCCTCTGCTGAGAGCTAGAGAACTCTTGTGGCCTGCAGGGAGGAAGGCTCTGGCACTGCTAGGGTAAGCTGGCCAGACCAGGAGGGAGGGCAGGATGGTCATGCAGCTATGATCTGGCTGACAATTCTCAGAGGAGGGACTTTGCAACCCCTGGTGGGCACTTGCCAAAGTGTGGTTTCCCAATAGATTAATAGATGTTCCTGTAGAGATTCTGTGAGAGGAAACAAATGCAAGAAATGATGGAGAAAACTGGTACCAGGGCCTCTTTGTCAGGATGAAGTCTGTGGCCCAAATGCCTCACTTAAAGGGTGTTGGTTGTGGCAGAAATTGGTTAATGAGTCAGAAGGAGGAATGGGTTTCGGCAACAGCTGTATACAGGTGCCACCTATATATTAGGCTAGATGCTTGTTCTTTGTCTTGGCTCTGCTTCCTCGGGGTTGGCTCTGCTATAACACACTAGACATTGCCAGCAGCTCCAGGCCTCTTTTCAGTGGTTTACACAAAATACCAAGAACTCACTTTCAAATCCCTGACTGTTAAGAGGAAGAAAACCTTCACAAGGTCTACAGCATGGGGTCATATAGCCCCTGGGGTACATATGGACAGAGACAAACTTCTAGCTCTTTTTTCCTGCTGGGCTTTGCTGTCTTCCCTCTTCTGCAGTCCCATCTCGATGATGGCCCCACCCAGCAGTCTTCACTGAAGCTCCTAAAGTGAAAGGAGCTTCACCATCAATAAACTTTCCAAGGAAAACATGTCTTCTGGATCTTAGGAACAGAACCAGAGACCTTAGATAGGCACAATTCCCAGGAAGTGCTGCGATATTCAAGGAAGCTATTTATTTGTTCTCTCGTGGTCTCTGGAAGGCTATGTTCAGGTCTCTAGGACCATGTCCTGAGCATCTCAGTAGGTCAGATCTCTGAGTGGAATGGGTTGGGGTAAGATCCCAGGGAAAATGAGGACAGAAAAAGGAGCCCACACATTGGCTCAAAGGACAGCTAGTTATCAGTGTGGTATGGCCTGAAATCCAGGTGGAACATTCTATATTTTAACCTGTCAAAGTCCGTGTAGCAGATTGTTTGGCTTGACTCCTGTGCACCTCCCCTTCCATTTTGGGGGCCTCCCTGAATCCCTGAGCAGATACTGCAATCCCTTTCCCTCTTGCCTGAGACTCTAATGAGAAGTCCCAGTTGAAACGTAAGAGATGGGAGCTGCCAGGCTGGTGTCAAACACAGACCTCCTGCTCCATCCTGATTGCTGGGAGTATAGCGAGAGGGATGGCACTGCCCCTCTGCCAGAACCCAGAACATCTGGGGGTCTGTGGGACGTTTCACTCCTCTACTCAACGGTCAAAGTGAGTTGTAGTGGCCAGAGTGTCAGAAGACACAGGGCCTGGAAAAATAAAACCCCACTTAGCACATGGGCTTCCCTCTTCCGTTCATCTTATACTATTTTTCTATAAGGACTCTTTACACCTCCAAAAAAGCTGGGAGATGGAGACTGTTCTTTTCTCTTCATGGTGGGTCTTGAATAAACCTGCTTCTTCCGATCAGACTCAGCTCCTGGGTTTGGTCCTGGAATTCAACAGTAACTCCCTTAGGCTGGACTTGACTGGTGGCAGGTGATGTCATCAATTGGGACAATCAGGTGACATCAATATCTCCTCTGGGACTCAAGAGTGTGCCGCTGGCTCCCCCACCCCACCTCCACCCCCAAATAGTCAGCATTTCCCCCTCCCCATTTGTGAGCTGAACCCCTCACTGTGCATAGGCTGTGGGCACACCCAGCCCTCGTGTGGAGATCCATCAAGAGACTGATGATAATGTCAAGCAGCTACTACAGTGGACTGAACGCAGAGCCTCGGAGAGTGTTAGACACTTCCTGGACAGCTCGCACCAGAAGTGACTCTAATGAGACCAGTCTTCATCTAGGGCCAGCATTCTCAAGTCAGCAGTCCCCTGTATAAAATGGTATCAGGAGACTAAGCCCTCCCAGGTGGCTCTGGACTCTTGGCAGTCTACTCCCACTGCCTGGTTCTCTACTCCTTGCCCAGGCCGGCCCAAGATTAGTTCCTGCAGGCGAGAAAGATAACGGGGTCATACAGAGAGGCAGCAGCCTCCAACCCGCACCACCGAACTCCCAACATTGAGGGCACTGTGAGCAGAGAGGTCCTGTTGCTCAAGGCTCAGTATCTCCAGTGCTTAAAAGGTGGGGACCAACCGGGAGGTGCTTGCTGGTCCCCCAGGTAGCGAAGCTGGAGCAGGCACAGAAATCTGCACTTTAGAAGCCATGCTTGCAGTGGAGCAGTCCCACCAGACAGAGCGCATGTCCTCAGGTCATACCGCCCCGCCCCCGAGTCGAACGGGCGCTGGGCACGTGACCAGAGCTCGAGTCCCGCAAGCGCACGCTGACGCCGCGTCACCCCACTCGGGGCCCTGCACCCATTGGCTGCGGCGCCGTGAACGGGGCCTGTCCTCTGGCACCAGGAGTCCGGGGTCGCCGCGCTGCCCACTCCACACTGCGCACTGCGACTGTCCCCAATGCAAGACAACTTTGGGCAGCGCTGCGGAGTCCTGGGCAGGTCACTTCGCCTCCAGCCTCAGTTGTCTCATCTGTAGAATGGGAAGGGAGTAGACGTCTTCCTAAGGCTTTTGGGAGGACTGAACGAGTTAATTAAAAAAAAAAAAAAGTATTCGGCATGTCACAAGCATGTCCCATGACTGCACAATGCTGAGCCTGCTGACCCAGGTAACTATCGGTCAGACTGAGATCCCGCCTCTCCCAGGCTCCCCAGACCAGCTTGTGTGCTAAGCGCTAAAGCTCTCAGCAAGGCAGTCCAGAGAGCTTTGGTTGGAGGTCTGGGGTGTTTGAGACAGATCACCAACTTCCTCTGAAGTTTTCCAAGTTTTCCCCATGGGGAAAGCTGCCCCTTGGCTGCTGCCCTAGTAAACCCAATCCGTGGAGCAGAGATCTGTGTTGATCTCCCACCTTGGGCTTTGTTCCACCGGGGCTTGGCTTTCCTTTCCTTTTCTTTTCTTCCTTTTTTCCTGCCTTTCCTTCTTTCTTCCTTCCTTCCTTTTTTCTGGCTTTTTTGACCAGTAGCCTTGGTTCTGCAGCAATGAGATGTGTATTTGTGGAGGTATACGCTTTACTCAGTTCCGGAACAAGGCAGATTTGTTGTGATGACTCCAGACACCTTGCCCTTTTCTGCAGAGACAGCTCTAATAAGTTGAGGGGGGGGGGGACCAGTGACCTTGGCTACACAGGCAGGTGAGGTGCTGGTTCCGCCGACCACTGGAGACCCTCACCCTTCTGGCTGGGACAGGCTGTTTGAGTTTTCAGGAAACTGGGTGTCTTCTGATGGTGGAGCATGGCAGGTTGATCCCAAAGCAAGGGCTCCATGTGTGGTTTATAGCCCCAGCAGCCCCTGTGCACCCTATTCTATGTAATTTTCTAGCAGCTGCTCTAAGAAAGGAACAAAATGCGTCCAGGTGAAGCCCAGGCACACCCTCCCTCCTTACCCTAAAAACATCTAACTCTATTGGTTGGTGAGAGCAGCCCCCAGCCTGTGTATCTACAGTCTAAGCAAGGCAGCCTCCGGGCGGCCTGGGGCCCTGACCCTTCCTGGTTGACTCCTAGGTTCTGCTGTTGCCTCCCCACTTGCAATCCCTCTGGATCGGACTGGTCTATTTCAATGCACCCCAAGAACCTGTCCTCGTCTCCCCTGCTCTACTTGTTCCTAAGTCATGGGGACCAAGGTTCACTTTTCAGTCCTCATTTAGGCAGCCGGCCTGGCCCCAGGTCATGCATGTTCCAGGCAGCTGGGTCTCTGTTACAGAATCTCAGCTTGACCTTGGGATCTACATTTTTTTTCTAGGTCTTTCTGGAAACACAAGTCTTTCTATAGAAGTCATACGGGCCTACTGGCCCTTCAGGTCCTCTCTGCCTCAATGGTGGGTCTGATAGGATTGAGACAGGTTCAGAAGTTCCATCTGCCCCCTCTTCCTGCAGGTTCTGCCTGGGAACTTCTCCTCTGGAGGCCCACTTCTAGACTCCTATGCTGAGAGGGTGGACGGGTCTCACCGGCCATGCTTCTCTAACCTCTCAGTTGGCCCATAGATAATTGGGCCCTTGCTACAGATGAGGAAAACAGAGGCACACAGTGGTGGAGTCACACTGCAGGCATGTAACTGCTGTATTCCGGACCCAGGTCTGTCTGGTTCTAAAAAGCAAAGGCTAGGAAGTTTTCTGTACTCTGTTCCCACCCTCACGCTGGACCTCCATCCCTGGCCCTTAAGTCTAACAATGTCTGGGCTAGGTCTAGTCCTATGACTTCCATTCGGCCCCTTGGCCTGATGCAGAAGCTAAGGCCCAGTGCCTGGGCACCCGCAAGAGACTGCTGGAAACCAGGCTCAGGCTGGCAGTCTGAACCCGCTAGGCGAGCAGTCAGGATGGCTGCTGGTGGGCGGGGCTTGACTAGAAGCCCCGCCCCCTCAGGTGGCTCCGCCCACGGAACCCAGTTTCGGAAGAACTTTTCGTTAACGTGGGCCTCCTCCGAAGCCGGGTGGGCGCCGGCGCCATGGATGAACTGCCCTGCATGGAGGCAACTCTGGAACAGGAACTGGCCGAGCTGTGCGAACTGGACACGGAGGTTTTTACCGACATCGAAGGTACGTGTCCCGGGGCTCCGGAGCGGCCTGTGCAGGGTAGCACGTCCTGGGAAGTCGCTTGACCGGGAACTTCTGCGCGTGCGCACTGCGTGGTCTCTGGGATCTAGGGTTGAACTTTCGGGACTGCAGTGGGCTTGGTTTCTGGACACTGTGAGTATTCACTGAACTCCAAGTCTGATCCGTGTACAGTTCACAGGCCTACCTGGGATTTCTCACTTCTTGAGTGCAGCAAAATCCCCAAGGAAGTCCACGAACGGATATTTACATATACCTTGGTTTGCAAGCATCTGGCTACTTTGGATAAGAGATCAGGGAGGTCTCTGTGAGTGCACTAGAGTTAAGGGGCAGCCCCGGCACTGAAAAGGAAAGATACTTTCCAGGCGGAGGGCAAGGAAGAGGCAAAGGCCCTTGAGGTGGGACCTAAGTTTGAGGAATTGGTCACGCTGGAAATCTGATAGAACAGAGCAGCTGCTCTTCTCTAGAATATTTTTCAAATTTTGTGATTCTGGGGCAGTAACTCGGGACCTAGAATATAGTAACAAACAGGGTTTCTGCACTGAGCCACACCCCAGGCGACTTAGATCCTTTAAAACATCACTTGGACTCGTTCGGCATGATTCATCTCCAACTTCAACAACAACTACCAACTGGGCGGAGGGAAGGAGTTGGGGCGGATCTGGAGAAGAACAAAAAAAGCCCGACCAAATCTTTGTTTCTATAAGATATATATCGATGTTCGGTGGACTGTTAGACATCTCTGTGGCTGTTAGCAGTCCCAAAACATATTCTCTCTCTCTCTCTCCCTCTCTCTCCCTCTCTCTCTCTCTCTCTCTCTCTCTCTCTCTCTCTCTCTTTCTCTCTGTGTGTGTGCGCATCTCTGTCTCTGTCTCTCTCTTTCTCTCCTGCTTAAGGCTGCACCACATCCTCCTCCACCCCAAACAACCATGACTGTTTATTGTCCACAGCTACAACGGGGCCTGTGGGATTACAGTAGATTGTGCCCCCTGATGCTCTGTTGATGGACACCTAGGCTGTTTGTTATGTCCAACACAGCCTTGGAGTGCTGTGCCTACATCCTCATCAGAGACCCAAATGTGCTGTCAGAGCTAGTAGGCTTGTAGTTACTGCTAGTCACCTAAGAGGAATGAAAGTTTGGCTGGCCTGGGTTCCAGGCATGGTTAGGGGCGATGGATGGGAGAAGCAGAGTACAGTGTTTGAGTTGTTAGAAATTCCCCCTCAGTGTTGGGGTGGCCCATCACAACATGGAGAGCAGACACTTACTGAGTACTTGGTGTGTGTGCCAAGCACTAGTAGGTTGAGAATCTCAGTGAATCCTTCCGACAGCCCCAATTGGAAGACATATTTTTATCTTACAGGTAAGAGATCAAAAACAGAGAGTAAATGACATGTCCAAGTTGGGCTTCATGAACCAGTGAATTTATTGGTGTCTTAGTCAGTGTTCTATTGCTGTGAAGAGACATCACGACCAAGGCAACTCTTATAAAGGACAACAGTTAATTGGGGCTGGCTTACAGGTTCAGAGGTTCAGTCCACTGTCAGCATGGCTGGAGTGCATGCCGGCACACAGGCAGACACGGTGCTGGAGAAATAGTTGAGAGTTCTACATTCAGGTCCACAGGCAGAGAGAGAGAGACACTGGGCTTGGCTTGAGCTTTTGAAACCTAGAGCCCACTCCCAGTGACATTCACACTTCCTCCAACAAGACCACGCCTCCTAATCCCTCTCAAGTAGTCCCACTTCCAGATGACCAAGCGTCCAATGGGGTTGTGCAGACTCCCAAACAGCCGTGCCACTGCCAGGTCTTCCTTACTCCAGCATAGCGACAACCTTTGGAACGTTGCATCTGGAGCCCTAACCCCACACACTCACCCACAAATACACCTTCTGCCTCCTGTATACTCTGACCTCCCAAGATTCCATGCAGCTGAGTGGCGAGAGGACACAGTGGTTAGAATTCCTGATGGAAGTTTCTGTGACCCTCCCCCTCCTGCCAAGAGAGTCCCATTGCTGTCCATGTAGACCTGGCTATCACTGCTTTTCAGCTTGTTTCACTACGGGACAAGCATTCTGTAGAGTACCACCTGTCCTGCAGTCTGTGGGATGTCTTCTGTCTCCAGTCCCACCACGCACAAACACTCCTTAGCATACAGCACCTGGGTGGCATGTAATTCCACTAATCCCCAGTGCTTCCAGAATAAAGGACCCTTGTCTTAGCCTGTCATTTAAGACCTTGCCACTACCTTCACCAGTGTCCACCACCGAGCCCTCCTTGGGTACAGCTCAAGGTAGATGTCAGTTAGGGCTATCATCTCTGCGATGAAACACCATGACCAAAGCAACTTAGAGAGGAAAGGGTTTATTTGGCTTACATTTCTGCATTGTAACCCATCACCAAAGGAAGTTAGGATAGGAAATCAAGCAGGGCAGGAACCTGGAGGCAGGAGCTGATGCAGAGGCCACGGAGGGATGCTGCTCACTGACTTGCTTCCCCTGGCTTGCTCAGCCTGCTTTCTAATAGAACCCAGGACTGTCAGCCCAGGGATGGCTCCACCCCACCCACAATGGGCTAGACCCTCTCTCACATCAATCACTAATTAAGCAAATACTCTACAGGTTTGCCTTCAGCCCTCTCTAGGGAGAATTTTCTCAGTTGAGGTTTCCTCCTCTCAGATGACTCTAGCTTGTGTCAAGTTGACATAAAACTAGCCAGCACAGTTGAGTGAGTACCCCTTCTTGCTTGGTCCTCATGTCCAGAGCCCCTCAGGGAAAAGCCCGAGAGCACCCTGCCCATGGGGCCCTCATGTCCAGCCTACTTAATGGGCAGCAGAAAGCTCTCCGCTGCACTGTTGCTCTTAGGGAAATTGCCTCACCCTCTCTGAAATATAGGCCTGAGGGTTCCCTTGGGATGTGTTGAGGTCGGGAGAAGTGGCATTGGTGTGATGCCCCTGAGTGGAGTGAGGAAGGTGCTAGGTGTGGGTCCAGGAGGCAGTGGCTGGGCATTCCCACCTGCCCTATATTGATTAGCTGGACACAGCTTCCCAAATCACCTGGTCAGCTCCAAATAGGGGTCACTGCCTGGTGGAGGCCTAAGACCTGTCCTTTGCCTGGTTGTAACTGGCCTAGATTAGATACTCTACTGGCTGGAGAGTGGCTTTCTCCTGTTGACTACATGCCTGAGAAGATGCCTTTTAAAATTTGGCTTTTAATTAATTTATTTTGCAGTGCTAGGGGTGGATACCAGAGGTTCATACATCACTGAGCTAGCTCTGCCTAGCCTGATGTAGAGTTCTAAACTTGGAGACTGATTGGGCCACATAGCAAGTGAAACCCACAGCCTGGCATTTTACAAAGTGATGGTGGTGGGGCTCTCCCAGTTAGAGGTGCTCAGAGCCTGCCCTAGGTGGGGCTTTGGCAGGGGCGGAGGGGGGTGTTGAAGTAGGGCTGGGGAGAATTTATGGCCTTAGAGAAGCCTATTCTGACCATTGCCCCCTTAACAGACACTCTACCTCCATCCCCAGCCATTTCCCGGGAAACGCTGCACCAGACTGCCCAAACCAGGTTCCATCCCACAAGCTCCCTACAGCTAGAAGGGAGACCCAGGAGTTTTCACATCCAGCCCGACTGAGAGGCCTTGGACATGTGGCCTAACCTCTCTGGCATTTTGGTTCTTATCACTATAATAGATATAATACTAAAACTCATTCTTTGGATCACATGGGGCCCAGCAGAGCTTGTCAGAGGCTATCAGGCATTCTGACACAGTGCCTACAGGGTTATTCTCACATTGTTCAAAACGTGTAACCAGCAGCCAGACCGGTTGTGTTTTGCTCAGCACGTTGGCAGTCACTATCCAAGGAGCCCATACAGGAAGTTTCCAGAATGTTCGAGGCTGTGGTTTCAAGTCCGGAGTGTATACTATGTAATGGTTCTGTCTTTTTGCATGAAAGACTATCCAGTAAGGGCCCCCCACCCTGCTTTGAAGAGCAAGGCCCATCAGTTAGAAGAGACTTCAGCCTTAGCAGTGTCTCACCGGGCATCAGAGGGGCCACTTACCCCCAGCCACTACCCACCCTTTTGTGATGCAAGTGCCATAGCTTTGGAGACTGTGCTAAGGAAGTGGTGGAGGAGCCAGCTGAGGTTGTCCCCACCTGAGGGAGGGCAGAACCAGAGCCTGCAGTTCAGTCCCCTTCTCAGAGCAGCTTCCTGCACAGGGGCAGGGCAGCCTTGGAAGCACAGAGCAAGCTCTGTAAAGCTCCTAGGAGTGCACAGTTCTGGTCCCATCAAGCAGCTGCAAATGCATAAATGAAGAGGCTAGTGCTGGTGATGGTCTGGAGGTGGACCTTTACCTGACCAGAGTCAGTGCCGCTTCCCTGCAGGCTAACGTAGCCCTGACGAGAGGATTATGGGGACTTAGATAAAGAAAGGCAGAGCATTGCAGTGGAGCCTGGGCACAGTGGCCACTGCACTGGGCACATGGACTGGTTTCTGCCTCCAGAATGACCGACATATCCTGGCCTCCCAGCTCAAGGACACTGGTGGGGTCTATGCTGACTAAGGTCTTGTTATCTCAGGGCCACATATCAGATCTATAGCTCTGGGGTGAGCTTAGGTGACTAGGACATAAGTACCCTAAGAGACAGTGGGAATTGCCTGCATGGTGGCACACATCTGTAATCCCAGCACTCAGGAGGTAGAGGCCAAGAATTCAAAGTCATTCCCAGCTGCCTAAGTGAAGTTTGTGTCTTGTCTGGATTGTTTGAGACCCTGTTTCAAAGGAAAACCAACAGCTGAGGCTGCCCCCATCCGAGGGAGGGCAGGCCCTGCAGTTCAGGCTTCTCCACGGACAATGACCCCAGACAATGGGGACGGTCAGGCTTAACAGCAGAGCAGGTTTAAGGAGAGAGTGAGTGTTTTCCAAGTGTGCAGAATTGAAAGTAAGAAGGACTTCCTGGCAGGGTCAGCCTAGGTGAGGGCAGGATGTCAGGAATGCTGGGTTATCTTCAGAAGTCAGGCAGGAGAGTGAGGCAGCCTGTGAAGGCTAAAGACCAGCGAGGGGGGGCAAGCATGCCATCTTCATGGCCCCCATCACAAGTCCACTGAGTCAGTTCTTTTTGTGTGCATTTGTTTATGGCTATATATGTGCATGGGTACACAAATGTGTGTATGTGCAAATGTATAGATTCAGTGGTGGGTATTTAGTGTCTTTGCTTCTCCATAGAATTTTTTTTTTATTTTACCATTTTTTTTTACACTCCAGGTTTTCCCCCCCCCCCCCCCCCGTCCACCCTCTGACTGTTCCCCATTCCACACCTCCTCCCCACCCCACCTGTCTCCACGAGGATATCCCCACCCCTTCACCTCCCAACCCCCCTTCTCTACAGAATTTTAAAAATATCTTTTAAACATTTTTTTTTAATAACCAGGAGATGGTGGTGCATGCCTTTAATCCCAGCACTTGGGAGGCAGAGGCAGGCGGATTTCTGAGTTCGAGGCCAGCCTGGTCCACAGAGCAAGTTCCAACAATACAAAGCAACACATTTTTATATTTATTAGATATGTATGTTTTGCCCGCGTGTATGCAGGGCCTCTTGAGGTCAGAAGAGGGCATCGGATCCCCTGGAACTGGAGTTATTAATGGTTGTGAGCCACCATGTGGTGCTGGAAACTGAATCCTGGTCCTCTGCAAGAACGAGTGCTCTTAGCTACTGAGCCCTTCCACATAATTTTAAAGACTATTTTACTAAATTTGCAGCTCACAAATGGACTACGAAGATGTTTGACCAGAAAACAGGGAGCATCCTTTTTCATCTCTTCAACCCTGGGGTTATAAGCATCAGTTGCCACACCTGACTTCTCTCTCTCTCTCTCTCTCTCTCTCTCTCTCTCTCTGCTTTTTTAATTTATGTTTTACTTTTTTCTTTTCGTGGGGTTACTGGGGGTTAAACGCAGGTCCCTCTGCCTGCACTCCACTAACTGAGCCATCTTCCAGCCCCTCTGCTTACTGCTGGCTGAGTAAGGTGTTTGAGGTCTAGATGATTGAGGGCCTTTGCTGAGGCCTGGCACAGCACCCTATGTCGTCTCTCTGCGTATGCAAAGGTGATAAAGGCTGGTTGGCCCGGGGCTCACCTCAGGCTATAACTGTCTGGCAGCAGACAAGGCATTGTGGGTCAGCAGAACTGAGCCAGGGTCTCAGGTTCTTCCTGAGGCTGCTGAGGGCTCTTGTGTTCTTGATCCTTCTCTGGACCTCCGTGTTCTCACTGGGACACGAGCCCAAATGTGACTGTTTCATCAGCCTGTGTGTGGCCTATCCCTTCCAGGAAGAACCACATTCTTTTAATCCCCTGGAGCAGGGCCTTTGAGTGTACAAAAGGCAGTCTATGCCCCTGTGCCCTGGTGCCCATATGACAGCCAAGGACCAGAGTGCCTGCCAGGGACTTCTGAGGAGTAAGGGCCTAGGGAGCAGCAGGGTAGGCTGCATGCCTGGAAGAACAAGCCACAGCCCAGTCCTCTAGCCTGCAAGTCCCCGAGCAGGGGGCACTGTCCCATGTCCTCTGTGGGAGATGCTGCCACTTCCCCTTCTCACTCCTTCAGGGCATGGGACAGTTTGCAAATCCTGTAGGCTCACTGGAATCCTAACATGTCCCTGTCCTTACCCCAGGCCACTGTTTCTGCTTCTGCCCTCACTCCTAGCTGGTACTGTCTTGGTCTTTAGGCTTGCCTTTTCTCCTGGCCAGAGTTTTTCCTCTCCTGTGGCCTTATTTAATCAGACTGCACTGGAGTGTCACCTCCTCAGGCAGCCTTGATAACCACCTGTCTTTGCTTGCCCAGCCTCTCTTGTCATGGTGCTCTCACCTCCCCCACTCGTCTCACACCCCACCCCCAACCCGAACAGAACACGTGTGCAGCTGGTTTTGTGGTGGAGTGGAAGCATCCCTAGGGGCAGGGTTCTGTGCTGTCTAAAAGAACCCTAGCAAATGGCTGTCACCTAGGATGAGCCTTTGATACGTTGGGGAGGGACAGCTGGAGATTCAGGTTTCCTGTTGAAGCCAGGTAGGGCCAGGGCTGAGAGAGGTGTAGGAGAGGGGAGGAACTGAACCCAGGAGGCTTGCTCCTGGGTCTCCTTTTGTCCTTTTGCCTCAGATCACTTATGGGAAGTAGAAACCTGTCTTCCGTGGGAAGCCAGTATTCAGAATGTCCCAATGGCTCAAAGCGTGGTTACTATGGTGCCCCTTCCCAGACTGTTGGACCTGAGTCCTAGTCCTTCCTAGGCTGAGGCAAGGAACACTCACTTTAGGAGTGTCATGTGCAGGCTGATGGCTGCCTCCGCCTCAGTTCTTGTGTGCTAATCCCTTTTAGAATGTTAAAAACCTATCAGATGCTTTAGGGTTGACTTCAGTCCTACAGGTCACACGGACAGCTCAGGGTTGTGTTCGCAGTTCTAGTCAGTTCCAGGGGCTGTTGAGAGGAAACACCTTTGCTGAGACCTTTTTGAGTACGAAGGTGCTTTACAAACATGTTCTCCCGATCGCCACCCATGGAGAGGGGTGGAATCTAGACCTGGAGACTTTCTTAGAGGCATCCGGCTAGCTCCTGATGAGCAGCTGGTGGGGTTAAAAGAAGAGAAAGGCCTCAGCACTGGCCACAGATCCTTGGCAAGGCTTATTCTTAAGGAGATTGCCAAGCTGGCTTTGAGTTCCCATTTCTCCCCAAGTCTCCACCTTAGCCACCAGCATCTACAGAAATGGGCTAGTGACTGACTCAGAAGGTTGGGAGGGGGAGTACAGGTAGAGTAGGGGTCCTGGCTGGGCACACGTCAGGTGTCAGGCCTGCCCCTGGTCCACTGCTTGACTAAGGCTGTTGTACTCACAAGCCCGTCCATATGCTTGGGTCACACTTGTCCCTCCTCAGTGTCCAGATAGAGGCAGTGGGGAGGCTTGACACCACCTGTACAGAGTGGCTGTTAGATGAGCCTCCCAGCCTGCAAGTCTTTCTGTATTTGGGACTCAGAAATTAGAAGGACCAAACTAGGCTCAGCGTTGAGAGCCTCATACCCGGCCTCTGGCCCTCAGTGTCTTCTGGTGTCAGGACTCTTCCCTGCCTTAAGTTGGGTGAGGTCAGAGGCCTTCTCCCAGGACTCAAGAGCACTCACAAGCTGGGCAGAAAGGTATCAAAAAAGTTTTCTTTGGGACCGCCTATGAGGATGTGAACAGCCTAGGAAGGGGGTCCAGGATGTGAGGAACGTGTGGCTGTTTCCCAGCCAAGACTCTGAAAAGAGAGATGGGCCACAAGAACACAAGTCTCTGACACCCATGAGGAGACTTGGTTGCTGGCCCCTCCCAGGCTGGATGAGTCCTTGGTTGGCCACCTAGACTGCCAGACCTTGCTGGGCCACTGCCACAGAAGCTAGGTTGCTGGCCAGCACTGGTGTGATGGTGCTGATGGCGGTGGGGTGTTTGTGTGTGTGTGTGTATGCGCGCGTGCGTGCGTGCGTGCGTGTGTACATATATGAAAGCTTTTACCTTTGTCAGCAAGGGACAGGGATAGACTTGGCATACCCTTAATACCCACTGTCTTTCCTGTCTGGCCTTTGCTATATAAGAAAACTGAGTCAGGCTTCACTTACTGACTGTTGGGGGATCGAGGGGGAAGACACTGACCCAGCCTAGGGACATCAGAGCTGAGACCAGGATATCTGGATGAGTAATCTAGGTCCAGAACCATCAGCCTCCTCCCTGAAACAAGAGTCTTCATCCTGAGGCTGCTCTGCTAGCTGAGTGTCCCTCCACCACCAACTGCCACTATCTAAAGGCAGCCATTGGCCTTCCTCAGACTGTAGCCATATCATCTCTTGCTGCTGCTATTCAATGCGAAGGGCCAGGAGTGGGTAAACTGAGCCTAAATGGTCCAGGCTAGTTCTGGGTGTATGCGAACCAGCGGTGGGAATACAAAGCTTCCGAGATCAGAGCCAGCCGCAGTCCTGATTCCGGACCCGGGATCTTCTCAGGGGTTCCCTGTGTAGCAGGGGCTGGGACGGCAGTGACCGCCAGTAACCCCGGCGCGCGCTGGCGCAGATGCGGTTAAAGGCGGACGCCCGCTAGTAACCCCGGCCCCATTCAGAGCACCGGGTGAAACCCGAGCTGCCGCCGTCGGGGGTAGGCGGGGCCCTAATGGGGTGCGGCGCAGCTGCTGATTGGCCATGTGCGCTCACCCGAGGGGCGGGGCACGGAGGCGCTCGGCGGGCTTTAAAGCCTCGCGGGGCCTGACAGGTGAAATCGGCGCGGACGCAGTCGGGGTAGCGTCTGCACGCCCTAGGGGCGGGGCCCGGACAACGGAGCCATGGATTGCACATTTGAAGGTACTTTGGGGAGGACCCTGCACTCTATTACTTTGCCAGAGTCTCTGCAGCAGATCGCTGTATGGTGTTCTAACAGAGGAGGCAGGACGACCCTTCACCACCTTGGGCTGGAAATTGATGGGCCTCCTTAATTAAGCTATCCTGCTTAGGGACTGTCGACAGCACCTTGCAACTTAGACAACTTTCTCCACATCCTCTGCTTTCCCAATGGGCAGGGTCTGGAGAAAGAAACAAGAGGGCCACTGTCCTGTCTGTCCTGGAGTCTGACCTATTTGGTGGCCCTAAATTGGGCATTTTGGATATTCCGGGCAGAAGGTAGACCTATCCAGGCTATCAGTTTTTCTTTCTTGACCCTAGTCTCCCCATTTAGCAAATGGACTAATGGTAAGTGGGCATGAGAGATAGAAGGCCCTATGATTAAAAATACTATTTATGACCTGCATGAATCTGGAGAGAGTGCAAGCATCCAGAAGGCTGAGCCTACCACCCTGTTTTGTTCAGTTCACAGCCATAGGGCAGTCCCTCCCCAGTCTCTTACCCAAACATCTGTCAATAGGCACTGTTGATACCCTGCTCTGGTGGGCAAAGCCTCAAGCAGGGGTGTGAAACGGTTTAGTTTTAATCTGTTCTTTTTTTGCAGAGGCAGAAACTGAGGCCCAGTGAGAGGAGGCAGGTGGTCTCCTCCAGCACAAGGGGTGGTGTAGGCAGGGAATGAGAGAGCACTGTGGGCCCCTAGTACTCTGTTCATGGATGCTATAGAGCCCTTTGACCCAAAAGGTGGCCTCCATGAGTGGGTGAGAGGGCCCTGGACTGAGCCAGCCAGGCTACTGGTTGCCAGCTGGGGAAGAGGGCCTGTAGCTGGGATGGAGCCAGGGAATATGTCTTGGTCCTGGTTAGGAGGGAGGAGCCAGGAGAAGAGAGCACTTTGCTTTTCCAGAGGGGAAACCAAAGCCTGAATGGCCAGACCTGAGGACGTGGCTCCATGCCAAGAACACACAGACACATTAGTTGCCCACTTGACCAGCAACTGGTTTTGCTTCAAGTCTCAGTGTGCTCTGCTGAGGAATGGGTTAGTGATGACGACTTTGTCCCTGGCTTTTTGGTGGAACAAGAAAGGGTGCTGCAACACTAGCTCCGCCTGTTTGTAGACCTAGGTCTGAAGTCTGCTGTGTGCTCTGGATGCCTTGGCCTTCAGCATCAGTTTCCTTTCTTGCCTCCAGAGCAGGTGAGCACACCTGAGTCGAGATGGTGTCTGAGTATAGGGCTAGTGGCTAGCTCTAAGAACGCTGTCAGGAAGTTTGGATGCAGTAAGCCTAGGCTAGCTCAGTGACTTCACTCGTAGAACAGGGCATCTGTTTCACCTAAGCAGGCTGAGTCAGTACGCTGGCTTCAGAGTGGGCTTGCTGCTTGGTCAGGCCCAATCTGCTGGCATAGACCGTACTCACCTTTTGAGTCTGTCCAGGATGGATGCAGACCCTTGCCTGACATGGATCTCTGTCTTGTCTGCTATCCCTATTTGGGAGTTGCACTCCCAGAGGTCCTCAGAACTGTCCTGTCTCTCTGTACTTCCCTCTTCCCTTGTATCTGAGTGGGTGGGTGATATCACTGGAATCTCTGTAGTCTCCCAGTTTCTGTTGAGTTCTGTGTGCAGGGGACCCTGTGCAAACACTCTAAAAAGACGAGCCCAGGAGTGGCAGTGGGCTTGGGATGCTGCTCCTGTGTAAAGGCTCCTTTGTTCTGTGTCCCCTCTGCCCTACTGCCTGTTAGGAGTGGTTCCTCTGAGAACTGGACCTCCTGATTGTGTGAGGCAGGCCCTTGTTTTACAGATTGAGAAATGGAGGCTCAACTGAGGCAGAGCAGGGCTATGCATGTCTTGGAGTGCGCATGCGTTCTGTAACAAGCCAGTTGGGTGGAGAGGGAGCAACAAGGGCAGGAGAGGCATCTTGGATGGCTTTCTGCCTTCTAGCAAGCGCTTGGAGCTTACCATGCAGTGCAGACCCGCACCT
This sequence comes from Rhabdomys pumilio, assembly GCA_030674055.1. Taxonomy (NCBI): domain Eukaryota; kingdom Metazoa; phylum Chordata; class Mammalia; order Rodentia; family Muridae; genus Rhabdomys; species Rhabdomys pumilio. The sequence goes on from JANHMN010000002.1 coordinate 59,419,153, forward strand.
GCATGGTTGGAGAGACTGAGAAGTGGATGTCCCATAAAGGTGGAGTCAAAGGTCACCTCTGTCCACGGCAGGATTCAGGGCAGGAATAGAGGTTGCTCATTTGGTAAAACATTTGCCTTGCCAGCATCAGTACCTGAATTTGACCCCTAAAATCCAAGTAAAAAATACCAGGTGTGATGGGGCACACTTCGTGCTTCCATTTTCCCAGGGTGTCCATCCGTCTCCAGTGTCATGGGGGGAGCGGGCTGGGGATGTGCTGCATACATACGGACACACACATGTTCACATTAAACAGACAGGACAGGCCAAGGTAGAGTTCAGGGATGGAGTATGTGCTTATCATGTGTAATTCCCCGCTCCACTGTGGCGCACACACACAAAACACTAACCCAAGGAAATAAAACATACTCAGGATTCCCAGGGAAGCTCTAGTTCTCGAGTGGATTTGTGTTCTCCTTTTTCATGAGGTAAGGTTTCATCAGACTGCTCAACTGGACACTGTTCTTTTTTTGTTTGTGTGTTTGTTTGTTGTTTTTTGAAAGGGTCTCACTATGCAGCCCTGACTGTCCAGGAACTCACTGTGTAGACCAGGCTGGCCTTGAACTTGTAGAGATCCACCTGCTTCTGCCTCTGAGTACTGGGATTAAAGTTGTGTGTTACCAACCTCCTGGCTGGACTTTGACTCTTGAGAATAGTCTCCGTGGTAGCTGAAGACCCCAGTATTGCTATGCATAGGCACTTGGTACATGCTGAGTGGGTGAATGAGTGAACGGACAAATGTGGCCCTGCTGTGTGCTATGCTGTGGGTGTTAGGAGATGTCAGGTGGTATTGGTGAGAGGCAAGAGCATTTCAAAGGGCAGTCTCAGCCAGCCACAGCATGAGGCACAAGCTAGAATGGGTAGTCAGGGTCCCGACAGTACAAGCACTGTCTGGGTGTGCCCAAGACTATCAGCTGCATACATCACAAAAGGCTGTGTCTGGAGCATTACGAGTCCTGCAGGAGCTGGCCTCCGTACCCTGCTGTCACTCACTCATCGTTGTCTTCTTCCCAGACATGCTTCAGCTCATCAACAACCAAGACAGTGACTTCCCTGGCCTATTTGACACCCCCTATGCTGGGGGCGAGACAGGAGACACAGGCCCCAGCAGCCCCAGCGCCAGCTCTCCTGACAGCTTCTCTTCTCCTGCTTCTCTGGGATCCTCTCTGGAAGCCTTCCTGGGAGGATCCAAGGTGACACCTGCACCCTTGTCCCCTCCACCGTCGACCCCTGCTTCGTTAAAAATGTACCCGCCTGTGCCTCCCTTCTCCCCTGGGCCTGGAATCAAAGAGGAGCCAGTGCCGCTCACCATCCTGCAGCCCCCAGCGCCACAGCCATCACCGGGCACCCTCCTGCCCCCGAGCTTCCCTCCAGCACCCGTGCAGCTCAGCCCTGCTCCAGTGCTGGGGTACTCGAGCCTGCCGGCAGGCTTCTCAGGTAAGCAAGTGATGGAGGAGGGTAGGCGCTGTGCTCTTACAGAGGAATTTCCAGGCTTCAGAAGTCAGGTAGTCATCCTGTGACCCGAGATGCCCTTTGCTTCTGGGCCCAGTGTTTCTCCCCAGTTGCCCAGCTGGAAGGTGGTACATGGGCAGGGCCTGTCCAGCTAGGAAATAATAGGGGTAGTTATATGAAACTCATAGACAGACAGGCCAGATGGAGTCAAGGTAGGCAAGGCAGCCTGTGCCAGCAACCTTCAACTTTGCCTCTGCAGGGACCCTTCCTGGAAACACCCAACAGCCACCATCTAGCCTGCCACTGGCCTCTGCGCCAGGAGTCTCGTCCACCCCCTTATACACCCAGGTCCAGAGCTTGGCCTCCCAGCAGCCGCTGCCAACCTCAGGAACCCCTAGAACAAGCACTGTGGCCTCACAGATCCAGCAGGTCCCAGTGAGTGGGTCTGACTAGGACGTGGGGGTGGGGAAAGTCTGGCTTGGATGCCACTCATGGTCGGGCCCCTCCCCCCCCCCCCAGGTTGTTCTGCAGCCACACTTCATCAAGGCAGACTCACTGCTGCTGACAGCTGTAAAGACAGATGCAGGAGCCACAGTGAAGACTGCAGGCATCAGCACCCTGGCTCCTGGCACAGCCGTGCAGGCAGGCCCCTTGCAGGTAGATGGCTCGGGCAAAAGGGAGACCATAGGGGCTGGCTGCACATGTGTATGTCCCCCTGGTGAGATGCATCTGACCCCGCAGACCCTGGTGAGTGGAGGGACCATCCTGGCCACAGTACCATTGGTTGTGGACACAGACAAGCTGCCCATCCACCGACTAGCAGCTGGCAGCAAGGCCCTAGGCTCAGCTCAGAGCCGTGGAGAGAAGCGCACAGCCCACAATGCCATTGAGAAGCGCTACCGTTCCTCTATCAATGACAAGATTGTGGAGCTCAAGGACCTGGTGGTGGGCACTGAGGCAAAGGTATGGCCAGAGGCCTGCAAGACTCCGGCAGGGTGACCAGGAAAGAAATGGCATACATCAGGCAGCATGGAATAGTATTAGTCAATCCTGGTCACATAGTCTTGTGCATCAGCTTGTCTGGGTCTGGGCAGTCCCGTTTGCCTGGTTAGATTTTATCAAGGGCGACCTGGATAAAGAAAAGGCTGGTCTATTCGTGAAGGATGTCACGGTGATGAAGCACAAAAAAATCCTATCCCAGAGGAACCGATGCCCTAGGGGAGTGGTGGCCATTGAGTAGGATAAGAAAGTGAGTGTACCAGCGGCTCACATGTGTGAGGAAGAAAATAGGAAGAGTGAAAGCTGTAGGTGTGAACTGGGTGGTCTCTGGGGTAAAGCGCTGTCAGGAGCAGCAGGGACGGGAGCTGGAGCTGATAGTGACCGCAGCTGGCTAGACACCAGTGCGTTTATTCTCGGGGGAACTTTTATCTTTGCCCTGAGGAGTGGGCACTGTCAGGAGGCATAGGAGAGTTCTAGGCAAAAGGAACAAAGACAGAGGCCCTGAGGCATCTGTGATGCAAAGCAGCTCTACCTACTCTGGCACCTATGGTCAGGTGCGCCTGGCTAGCTAAGCCTCTCCTCCTCCCTCCCTCCTCACAGCTGAATAAATCTGCTGTCTTGCGTAAGGCGATCGACTACATCCGCTTCTTACAGCACAGCAACCAGAAACTCAAACAGGAGAACTTGACCCTGCGAAGCGCTCACAAAAGCAGTGAGTCCTAGCCTCCCCCTCCCCTACTGTCTCCCCCACTGTCCTCATGGTGAAGACACCGTGACCAAGGCAACTTACAGAAGGCTTTATTGAAGGTTTACAGTTTCAGGGGTGAACCCATGACCATGGTGGTGGGCAGCAGGTAGACAGGCATGGCGCTGAAGCAGTAGCTGAGAGCTCGTGCTTTGAGACAACCGTGAAGCAAAGAGAAAACGCTAGCTGGGAATAGTGTGGGGTTTTGAAACTTCAGAGCCCACCACAGTGACAGGCCACACCTCCTCCAGCAAGGCCACATCTCCTAATCCTTCCTCAAACAGGAATGGGGACCAAGTGGTCAAACATGGGATTCTATGAGAGCCATTGTCATTCAGATCACCACCCTGATGCTGGCCTCTCCCTGCCCAACCTTGCCTCTGGCTCACTCTCCCTTGGCTCCTGCTTTGATCATAACAGAACTATCCAAGTCCTGGAGCTTTGGCAGCCAGGCTTCTTCCCAGCCCCCGTTCCTTTTGCCTGCAGAATCACTGAAGGATCTGGTGTCAGCGTGTGGCAGTGCAGGAGGCACAGATATGTCTACGGAGGGCATGAAACCTGAAGTGGTGGAGACGCTGACCCCTCCGCCCTCAGACGCCGGCTCCCCATCCCAGAGTAGCCCCTTGTCCTTTGGCAGCAGAGGCAGCAGCAGTGGTAGCAGTGACTCTGAGCCTGACAGCCCAGCTTTTGAAGATAGCCAGGTTGGACTCTGCAACATGGCCCTTCCCTCTCCCAGAAGCCCCTGTCCTTGGGGAAAGCACAACTGTATGCCCTTACTCCCTTGCCTCCTGCCAGGTGAAAGCCCAGCGGCTGCCTTCACATAGCCGAGGCATGCTGGACCGCTCCCGCCTGGCCCTGTGTGTACTGGTCTTCCTGTGTCTGACCTGCAACCCTTTGGCCTCGCTGTGTGGCTGGAGCATCCCCACTTCCTCTGATGCTACGGGTACACACCGTAGTTCTGGGCGCAACATGCTGGAGGCAGAGGGCAGAGGTGAGTCAGGCCAGCCCAGGTGGTGTTGGCAGAGACCTTTGGGACTTTGGATTTCCTGAGAACTGTGTCCTCAGACCTTCTCTTTGCCTATAGATGGCTCTAATTGGACCCAGTGGTTGCTGCCATCCCTAGTCTGGCTGGCCAATGGACTACTAGTGTTGGTCTGCTTGGCTCTTCTCTTTGTCTATGGGGAACCTGTGACTAGGCCACACTCTGGCCCAGCTGTACACTTCTGGAGACATCGCAAACAAGCTGACCTGGATTTGGCCCGGGTAAGGGGCTGGCCCTGGGAGGAGTGATGGGGAGAAGGAGTGGGATGGCCCCCGAGCCTGTAAAGTGCTGGGTGCCTCTGCTCCCTTTATTTTCCCCACACCTCCCTTCATTTTGTCTAATCTGTCCCATCCCCCACCTTCAGAGCTCCTTTGACTCTAGGACCCAAACAAGGGGGTACCCTGCTGTCATTTTTCTTACTGAGACAACCCTTTCTCCAGGGAGATTTTGCCCAGGCTGCTCAACAGCTGTGGCTGGCCCTGCAAGCACTGGGCCGGCCCCTGCCCACCTCAAACCTGGATCTGGCCTGCAGCTTGCTTTGGAACCTCATCCGCCACCTGCTACAGCGTCTCTGGGTGGGCCGCTGGCTGGCAGGCCAGGCTGGGGGCCTGCAGAGGGACTGTGGGCTGAGGACGGATGCTCGCGCCAGTGCCCGGGACGCGGCTGTTGTCTACCATAAGCTGCACCAGCTGCATGCCATGGGTATGGCTGGGTGGGAGCTGGGCTTTGAGGGTCTCCGCCAGTGATCCCGTCACCTCCTGTCCTCACGCCTCCCCCACTCTGCAGGCAAGTACACAGGAGGCCATCTTGCTGCTTCTAACCTGGCACTAAGTGCTCTCAACCTGGCTGAGTGTGCAGGAGATGCTATATCCATGGCAACACTGGCAGAGATCTATGTGGCAGCTGCCCTAAGGGTCAAAACCAGCCTCCCAAGAGCTTTGCACTTCCTGACAGTGAGTAGGCTGATGGGACAGGGCTGGGGGCTCCTCTTTGAGACTCTCACCTGTCACTTCCAGGGCAAGGGGCTAAATGAGCTGTGGCAGTGGTTAGCAGGTGGGCTATAGGCCCTCCTGGGGTCTCCAGCTCAGGTCTGGGTTTGAGCTTTGAGCCAGTGTGACGGTCGGTCCTGTTCCTTCCCCTGCAGCGTTTCTTCCTGAGTAGTGCCCGCCAGGCCTGCCTAGCACAGAGCGGCTCAGTGCCTCTTGCCATGCAGTGGCTCTGCCACCCTGTAGGTCACCGTTTCTTCGTGGATGGGGACTGGGCTGTGCATGGTGCCCCTCAGGAGAGTCTGTACAGCGTGGCTGGGAACCCAGGTGCTCTCTCGTTCTGTTCTTACCCTGCCCCATGCCTTCCTGTTCCTACGTCACATTACACTGTCCCCTCTTCTCTGAAAGTCCTTTCACACCAGCTTACTTTGCACCGTGGGTTGGGGCTTGGGCCACAACTGTGGCCGTGGGTGGCTTGCTGGACTTTGCCAAGGTTCTTTAGAAGCAGGAAGCAGTATGGGTCAGCAGGCAATGAGGGGATGTGAGACGTGACTCTGGGTAACACCATTGCTGTCTTAGCCCTGAGGAGAGTCGGGCCCATGGGTATGTGACTAAATAGGCTCTCCTTTCCCGTGTGTGGCTCATGCACAGCCCACCCACTTTCCTCCTTGGTCAAGCTTAATAAGAGGGCAGGGACCCATCACTGTCTGTTAGGGTATGGAACTAAGAAGTGGCTCTGGGTTGGGGCCCAAGCATACAAAGGCATTGGTGTGGGAGGGGACCGTAGAGAGGAGGATGCCTAATCTCTGCTCAACTCACCCCTCCTCACAGTGGATCCACTGGCTCAGGTGACCCGACTATTCTGTGAACATCTCCTGGAGCGAGCATTGAACTGTATCGCTCAGCCCAGCCCAGGGGCAGCTGATGGAGACAGGTAAGTTTGCCTGTGCCACTCCCAGGCAAGACCTACAACAGGGCATCTGGGAAAGCCTTGTCCAACCTCTTCAGTAGCCAGACTCTGTTCTCAGAACCTTTCTGGGTCTTGCTTTCTCCTGTCTGCCAGACAGGTGGTATTTTGTAGAATCTTAGAGTCAGACTGTGCTTGGATGGTTGGTGAGAGCCACTGTCATCCTGAGCCCGAGACTGCTGCTATCTGTCCTGACAGCTCTCTCCCGCCTTAGGGAGTTCTCAGATGCCCTTGGATATCTGCAGTTGCTAAATAGCTGTTCTGATGCTGTTGGGACCCCTGCGTGCAGCTTCTCTGTCAGCTCCAGCATGGCTAGCACCACTGGTGAGCTCCAGACCCCTGTCCTGACTCCTCCAGACCCACATACAGTGTGGCTGAGGGTGACACCTTTCCCTCTCTGTAGGCAAAGACCCAGTGGCCAAGTGGTGGGCCGCACTGACAGCTGTGGTGATCCACTGGCTGAGGCGAGATGAAGAGGCAGCTGAGCGCTTATACCCACTGGTAGAACACATTCCCCAAGTACTGCAGGAGACTGAGTGAGTGCCCAGCCAGACCCTTCTTGCCCAGCTTTGCTTAAATATCTGTACAGGAAGGACAGTGTGCTCTCTCTTCCCCCAGCCCCCGCAGACTAGAACCCTGGTGGGAGAACTCAGGGAGGGGCTGTAGTCTGGTCTCACTTACCATGCCTGCCATGACCCCAACAGGAAACCCCTGCCCAGGGCAGCTCTATACTCCTTCAAGGCTGCCCGGGCTCTGCTAGACCACAGAAAAGTGGAATCCAGCCCAGCCAGCCTGGCCATCTGTGAGAAGGCCAGTGGGTACCTTCGGGACAGCTTAGCCTCCACACCAACTGGCAGTTCCATCGACAAGGTGAGGGGTAGGGTGGGTCCTGTCTAGGCCAGGATCACAGATGTCCATTCCCAGTTTCTTGGAGTTAGTACAACATAATGCTGAATGGGCTTACCTCAGTTTTCGACAAAGGGGAGAGTGGTCTCACTGTTTTGCTTCCACCAGGAAGAAGGGTATGGAGAGCACACTGGCAGGGCTCTTGTTGGGGGGCCATTGTCAGGAAGACTGAGGGCTTGTATGTGTGAGGTCGGTGCAGTGCCCAGTGATGTAACCTGGAGTCAGGCCCTGGTGCTGTGGACTTTCTGCCCTTACCGATGCTAGAGCCTCCCAGGGGGTGTGAGCCTTGAGATAGGCTGGCCCTCAGCTAGGGAAAGGTTGATTTCCATAGGGAATTCCTCCCTTTGCCCTGTGCTACCCCAGGCCATGCAGCTGCTCCTGTGTGATCTACTTCTTGTGGCCCGCACCAGTCTGTGGCAGCGCCAGCAGTCACCAGCTTCGGCCCAGGTAGCTCACGGTACCAGCAATGGACCCCAGGCCTCTGCTCTGGAGCTGCGAGGTTTCCAACACGACCTGAGCAGCCTGAGGCGCTTGGCCCAGAGCTTCCGGCCTGCGATGAGGAGGGTGAGTGCCATTCTTCTCACACTGCCAGGCATGAGGCAGGAAGCCAGGGGAGAGCGTAAATCTGAGCCTGGTGTCACTCCTCACCTCTCAGGTATTCCTACATGAGGCCACAGCTCGGCTGATGGCAGGAGCAAGTCCTGCCCGGACACACCAGCTCCTGGACCGCAGTCTGCGGAGGCGGGCAGGTTCCAGTGGCAAAGGAGGTAAGGAGGTGGCTGTGCTTACAGGGCTGGTGAAGGTTGGGGCTGGCTTGGTCTAGTATGAGGCAGACTGAGAGCTGAATTACAGCAACCAGCTGGGGATGACAACTTTTGAAGCAGTCATTGGGAGAAGGCTGAGCCCACCTGTGTTCCCAACACGGATGGAGAAAGCACCCGAAGTGCTGCAGAGTCCCACGTAGAAGAGTTCAGATACCTTGTCCTGCACATGGGGTGTGGGCTTGGCCAGACCTAAGCCTCCCTTTCTTTGATGTGATCTGTACAGGCACTGCAGCTGAGCTGGAGCCTCGACCCACATGGCGGGAGCACACAGAGGCCTTGCTGTTGGCCTCCTGCTATCTGCCGCCTGCCTTCCTGTCGGCCCCTGGACAGCGAATGAGCATGCTGGCTGAGGCAGCACGCACTGTCGAGAAGCTTGGCGATCACCGGCTACTGCTAGACTGTCAGCAGATGCTCCTGCGCCTGGGTGGCGGGACCACTGTCACTTCCAGCTAGACCCCAAAGCTTTCCCCTATATGAGACTCTTGAGGACCTTTGTCACTGGCTGTGGTCTTCCAGAGGGTGAGCCTGACAAGCAATCAGGATCATGCCGACCTCTAGTGGCAGATCTGGAAATTGCAGAGGCTACACTGGCCCAATGCCACCCTCTTGCTCTGTAGACACCTTAGTGGCTTTTTCGTGGCCTATGGAAATCAACTTTTCCCTAGCTGAGGGCCATCCTGGCTCGAGGCTCGCAGCCCTGGGAGACCTGTACATAGTGTAGACCCGACGGAGCCAGGCTCCTGGGCAGGCTCACGTACTACTTAGACTTTTGCAAACTTTATTTTCATAGGTTGAGAAATTTTGTACAGAAAATTAAAAAATGAAGTTATTTATAACCTGAGTTTTGTTTCTCTGGGTAGGCGGATGTCTGCCTCATCTGACTGCTATCCATCCTGGACTGTCCTTTGGGAAGCTGGACTTCCCATCTGCTCTAAGAGTGTATTTGCTGGCTTCTGCCTTGTGATGGTATGTTGCACCAACTTGGCCCTCCGATCTCATGGCTACCCTTAGGGCCTTGAGGGGCCCTGATGGGCTCAGTTGTTTCTTTATCTTCCAGCCCTCCACCAGGTCCCAAGGTAATGACATCCTTGTATGTCTGGAAACACACACACACACACAGTTCCCTAGTCATCTCTTTGCACACCAGCATGGATGAGGGGCCATGGTCTCCTAATGAGCAGATTCTGGGACCCCTGTTTGTGTTCCCTGGGCCCTTCCCTCTACTCCCAGCCCCTTAGGGAATCTGGTCGGCGTCCACAGGCCGCAAACTTCCAAAACAATCGTGGTATCTTTATTGACTTTTTTTTTTCTGAATGCAATGACTGTTTTTTTTTTTTTTAACTCTTAAGGAAAATAAACATCTTTTAGAAACAGCTCGATACACACAATCTTCAGTGTGAAGCAATATACTAATAAGAACACTAGTTGTCTTAACATTTACAGTCTTCATATATATTATATATATGTATATGTATACATATATATACACTATATAACGAGGCCAGATATAATACACACGTGTACCATTTTACAGTCATATGTACAGAAAGTTGCAGGAAAGGGGGGCTGCATCAGGCCTATTGAAGCGTGGACAGAGCTGAGAACACAAAACGGACAGGTGGGGGCTGGCCGCGGTGGTGATGGTGGTAGTTGCTCAGGGAAGGGGCATCACTTCAACCCCGCCCCGGCCAAGGCCAGGTTAGGGCTCTGCGCTGTGGAGCACACGACACACAGCAGCGACACACAGAAGCGAGCATGTTCCCAACATATATACATTCTATATAACATATATATAGAGGGGTACACAGGTTTGTACACGAATCTAGCACTGTCTCCACCCATGAGCCGAGTAAGCTGAGTGGCAGTCCCTGAATCCCATGTTGGTGCTTTGCCTGGGACAGCTGCACACCTGCTAGAGGGTAGCCAGGCCCAGTCTCCTCACGCTTCCAGCTTCCAGACCGGCCTCCAGCAGTGGGTGGAAGACTGGAAAGGGGACAAACAAGCCATAGGGTGCCACCCCAGGCCAGCCCTCATCACGGATCTAGGCCTCCCACGACCCTGGACAGATCCATGCCAAGTGCTGGGCCGTGGTCCCCCCACCACTGGGTCTCTACAGAAAAGCTTGGGTCTGCCCCACGTCGTCCACCAAGCCAGCAGTGCCCCCAGCCTCTTCCCAGGGGCACAGCTTGCATGCCTCGTCTTTTTCAGAACTTGAAGGGGACTTGCACCCCGCTGGAGACCTTGTGCCCTGGGTCTGGCCACTCTCTGGCCTGCCTTCGCCAAGCCTGGCCCCGGTTTTCTTTGCAACCTAGGCCTCACTCCAGTGCCCGAGGCAGCCGGAACCGAGACCTGAGATGGGATCAAGGACCGGCTGTGGGCGCAGCTCTCCTCTTCCTCGGAGTTCCGGCCACACAGGGATTACAACGGCAGCCTCTGTGGGAGGGATAGCCCGTTACTGTTATCGCCAGCCACTGCCACCCCTCTCCTTCCACATGAACCCTGCAATCCACCCTAGACTATGGCAAAGTAACTTTAGGACCCTGGCTGTACCCCTCCCTGCCCTGCCAGAGGGTACTCTGAGAAACTGGGCTGAGTAGGGAACCCTTTCTCTGGGGAGCCTGTCCACCTACCTTATGTTTGGGGCACTTCAAAGTAAAATTCTCCTCAATGAACGTGCAACCTGTGAGCAAAGAAAAGTTTCTGTGGTGATGCAGGGTAGGCTGGCTGCCAGTGCTGATTCTGAGCACTCAGTTCCTGCTCAGAACCCTCACTAGTTTAAATTCCACCCAGAGGTACAGCCCCTCTGCCTCCACTCCTATACACCCCCTGGCCCACTGCTACAAGGCCACTCCCTGCTACTCAGGTCTCTCCCAAGCAGAAGGAACTCTCATTCCCAGACATGCCAACTCCTGTCTCAACCTCCTGCACAATGGTCAGGAGAGGCTCACGCTCAGAAAGCACCCACGATTGATTGCTTGGGTGACTGACAACTGTGAAGTGGAGTTTCGGGTCCTGACTGTAATGTCGGCTACCAAATCTCAGCCTCTATATTGTAGATTAGTCATAATGCCACCTACTGTGTGCTGTCATGATCCTTCTTCATGTTCAGAAGAAATGTTCCACACGGAAGGGCTTATTCTTAAGAGACAGCAGCAGGAGGTCACAAGGTCCAGGTCTAGATGAATGCCCCAGATGTCCAGAAAGGACGGCTAAGCAGCCAGTCATTATGCCTACCCAGGGCAGTGTGCTGCTATGGTGAGACCTTGCCAGCTGCCATCAGAACATTTAGCCATCATCCTCTGGGTGTCCCCTCCACCCACGGGCCTTCCTGGGCCCATCTTCCCAGACATCATCTCCCATCTCACACTAGGGATGGTGCAGAACCTGCCTGTGTTTTTTTCCCTCTTATGCACCCAGAGGGGAGGGAGGTGGATGTCACCTGAAAAAGCTGCAGGAGAGGTTGTCTTCTCATAAGTGCACTCAGGCACACATTCGGCTCTGGGGTTACACTGGACCTAGGTTTAGATATAACCTAACAGTAGGGGGTTGCGACTTCCTAGTCAGCTCAGCCACCAATCACCCAGCAGCTGAGGGCAGGAACTGGGGTAGGGGTGGGGGTAGCTTTGGGACTGAATACAGATGTTCAAACTGGACTGCGTGCTATTACTGCTATGCTCTTGGAAGTGTGGGGCAGAAGGGGATTTCCAATTGTTTACAGGAGCCTAGAACACCTATTTGTGTCTGGCCCATGTGGTGAATTATTCCTGTACTCCTAATCACATGGCTAGGTACTCTGACCTTGTCGTTGGCCATAACTGCTGTTTCCCAGGGCTCTACCTCCCTGACAGCTGTTCAGAGGTGCCTCCCCCAACCTCAGTGCTGAGGTCAGGAGTCCAATGGCAGGTGCTCCCTCCTGTCGTGCCCTACCCTTAGTTACCTGGCTCTGTAGTCCCCACCCACCCTTTGAATCTGAGCTTTACAGGTGACCCACCTTTGGCCAACAAACACAGGTTACAAGCCTTGTTACTTGTTGCAGGGCCCTGCTGCTGTTGGGATGTGCTAGGCCAACCACCTGAAGCAGACAGCACTGGCCCAGAAGGTATTAAGAAGCCACTGTACTTGGTTTGAAAGGGTCAGGAGCTTGACCCCGCTACTAAATGCCCAATCTTCCCAAGCCAGCCCTATCCAGATCGACATCATAAAAATGAGGGAACCAGATGCTCCACGCCTGCTCTCCCGCAAGGCCTGTCAGGTCTCTAGAACTGGTTCCAACTGTACCAGACCACTGGTCTCCCCAGCTGGGACTCCTGGCTAGCTCACCAGTCTATCATACATATGCTTATCCCCGCAGGCGCCTTTCGGCCTCAGACTTGTGACTCTTGGATTTCTGCTGAGTGCTCAAGGCCTGGTCTGCAGCTGTGTACTAACCAGCTGTGGCTTAACGCAGCTGATGTTTGGGGCCTGGCTCCAACGTCACCTGTCTGGAATCTTCCCCAGATTCCTCCCAGTTCAGACAGAATGGTTTTCTTTATCTCTTGATCTGGTGTGAATACTGTTCATTGTCAGCTACAAAGAATTTAAAATAACCTGGAGAATGGGCCTCTGGGAATGCCTGTGAGGGGTTATCTTTTTAAAAATTTACATTTATAGTTGTTTTGACTGCAGTGTAGGTCTGTGTACCATGTGTGCCTGGGGCCAGTGGAGGCCAAAAAAGGACATCAGATGTCCTGGAACTGGAATTTCAGATAAAGCCGTCATGTGGGTGCTGAGAATCAAACCCACGAGCTCCTCTCGCAGTTGGTGCTCTTAGCTGCCGAGGCCTCTCCAGCCCCACGAGGGAGGGTCCTGATTCGGCTGACCGCAGTGACATGGCCCTGATTCGGCTGACCGC
>JANHMN010000002.1:59432403-59483076 GCA_030674055.1 Rhabdomys pumilio
GTGACATCTGTTGGTCTACACTGCTACTACTATCTTCTTTTTAAGTTATTATTTGGGGAGGGGTGCAGTCTTGGCTGGCCTAGAGTTCATTCTGTAGACCATGCTGGCCTTGAACTCACAGAGATCTGCTTGCCTTTGTCTTCTGAGTGCTAGGATGAAAGGCACGTGCCACCACACCTGGCTCAAGTTTTATTTTTTAAGTATGTGTACATATGTATGTCTGAGTATGTACTTGTGCACATAATGCAGTACTCAGAGAAGCCAGAAGAGGGCATCAGATCCACTGGATCTGGGTCTGTAGGCCACCACTATGTGGGTGCTGGGAACTAGGAACCTCTGCAAAAACTCTTAACTGGCCAACCGTCTGAGATATGTAGCTCTGGCTGCCCTGGAACTTCCTATGCAGAGCAGGTTGGCTTCAAACTCACAAGACATCTGCCTGCCTCTGTCTCCCAAGTGCTGGGATTAAAAGAGTGTCCCACCATGCCTGGCTCCTCTCTGCGTCTTTACTGATGTGCTGTGACCAGCTCCTTAAGTGCCTGTTGCTATGGTTTCCCTACTATGACTTGGGACTTGGAACTGTAAGCCAAAATAAATCTTCCCTTCCCTAAGTTGCTTTTGTTGGTATTTTATCACAGCTACAGAGAAGTCACCAGACATCTAGTCTACGGTGGCAGAACATGGCTGTCCTGGCAGTGCCCTTCAAGTTGAGCCCCTGGGGAAGCTGGACTGGAGTGAGGGAGAACACAGAAAGCCCCAGCCTTTGGCTGAGGTAGGTTGGATGGGGAATGAGGCCATGCACTTAGGTTAAGTCCACATTCTACACAGGCCACCACACTGATGGGGGCAGAGTCAGTGAGGCCCCCATCCTGTGCCCACCACCATCCCTTCCTAGTGAGTATTATCAGCTTAGTCCTCTGAAGACTATTTGGCTGTGGCTGAAGCTGGCCCAGAAGGCAGAAAGAGCACTGGTAACTCAGAGCTCAGGCTGGGACGAGTGACCAGGCCAGAGCTGAGAGGGATGGCGGGAAGGTGAGGCTGCACCTCTGGACCGTGTTCATTTACCCTGCTGCTGCTCCACTCAAGAGCAGTGCACAGTCCAGCTCTGAGGATGGGGCCTAAGTACAGAGACTGCATGGCAAGCCCAGGAAGAAGTGACACCAGGGTTGAACCTGGACAACAGTGGTGTCACCATCCCCAGTGAGTAGATGCTTTCTTTATAGGCCAGTGCTCGAGTTCCCCCCTGGGTGGATTAAGGCTGGGCTTCTGGGTTCTGTGGCCCACAGTGAATGGGGCTGGCCATGGGGCCCTGTCAGAGTCCACACAGACCTGCTCCACTTTGCACGTTGAGTCCTGACAGCCAACACACCAGCTGGTCTGTCTCCACTTCAACCCTGACTTCCCTAGTTTTATTTTTCTGTAGTGAGTGATAGGGATGGTGTCCCTGAACTTGGGCAATGTGGTTGCTATGGAGACATCGGGTGTGGAGCACAGGATGCATGCCCACAATGTACACTGAGCTGCACTCCGCCCCTCATTTGGCTCCAGCCGGTGTTTCACCTCTTTTTCTCTGTTGTGAACTCCTATTCATCCTTACAAGTTCATGCCCATTCACGCCCCTTCCTGAGCTTTGCTCAGTTCTCTTTTTTATATCTCTGTTTTTCCCCCAGAGCTCAGGGAAGTCCTCAAAATCAGCTAAGTAGAGACTGACCCTCCCATCTCCACAGTTAAATGCAGGCAAAGGTGGAGACAACAAGCGATAAAGCTGCCAGGGCTGGGCAATGCCCTGGGCACCACATGGAATCTGGGTTGAAACAGCTGTACTCAGGCCTCCAGAGCCAGCTCTTACCTGTGTCATTGGCACATGGGTAGTGGTAGGTGTGGATGCATCCTTTATAGGAGCACGAGATGGTCGCTCCGGCTTCATGACAGCTGGTACATGGCTGAAGAGAGAGGAAGGCAAGTGAGTCCTTGTGTGTTCCAGACAGGCCCAGCAGCACTTCTGCCAGGATGGCACTGCAATGCAGCATGGAGGGATATGCCCTCAAGGGCTGGCCCTCTGCCACCTCCTGGGCTGGCACACTGCATGAGGGACCCTCTTGGGCTAGTGGTGCTGGCAGCCACCATCTGTCAGGTGCTGCTTCCATGCTGGCTCTGGTGTGTCCGCCGCCACAAGAGGTGTGGCTTTCACGGACCTCCACTTTCCAGACGGTGAGATGGGCCCCTTTCATGTGAGAGCAGGCAAGCAGTGCTCTACCCAATGGCAGCAGGTGCATAGAATGAGCTGGGGGTGGAATTGGCATGTGACCCTCCAAGAGGCTGATCTCAAGTGAATCTGATGACCCCCTGCCCCAAGAATATGTCCAGCCCCTGACTTGCTGGGCTCAGAGGCTATAGATGGCTAGAAGACAAAGAAGTCTAATGAAGGAGCGATGCCAAGCATTGGCACAGGGGAAGATAAAGATGGGCCTTGGTCATCCCTGTCCCCAAGCCTGTCACCACAGTGGGCAGTGAGGTAGGAGGGAAGCAGAGTTCACAGCAGGCTCACAGGCTAAGCACTGCGGTAACAGTGTACTTGATGCCAGGCATGGCTGGAAGTCCCAGCACACAATGAACTTCTCTAGGCCAGAGAAAACGGAGTTGGGAACAACTCATAAGTTCAAAGTTCCAGGCAGATCCTGAGCTGCAGCCCAGCGGGCCCAGGCTGCACTGACAGGATGGGTTCTGTTCTAACGCTCTGTAGCTAAGGGGCCAGCAGAGATAGCACAAAAGGAAGATGTTAAAGCAGAGGCTCTGGGCAAGCCACTCAAGGATTTAGAGCCCCATGCCCATCTCTTAAGGCATTAAAGGAAGCACAAGTGGAGACTCCAAGGTAGACCAAGTCTCACTCACAGTGGCCCTTGGAAGCACTGCAAGACTCTTATGGGGCCCCTGTGGCAGAGTCCCAAGCAACTCCTGAGGCAGGGCTCTACTCGCTGCAGACATGAAGAGACCAAGGCACAGAAAGATGAAGATTATTGTCTTGCCCCCAGTTCCCTTACAGGGGCCATAGCTGATGAACTGTGCCCCACTTCTTGACCCAAACACACCAGAGACCACCAGTCTCCTGAGGGTGATTTAGCCCAGGCCCCCTAGCCAGGAAATGAGGATGACAAAACCTAGGGACGTGGGCAACTTGAGTGGCTGAAGTCCCAGGAAGTGCTGTGAGACAGCAGGGACTGTGGATGACAGGAAAGCCCAAAGACCTGGCCAGTGTACTGTGTGGATGCTGGCATTTTGGGGCTTGCATAGGAAACAAGGCTTTCTGGAGATATATCTGAACCAGGGCCTACCTGGTGCCTAGAGTAGTACCAAGCCACTGAGGCAGAAAGCAATGGGCTGAACTATCCTGCGGTCTGGGAAACCCTAGTCTATTCTCTAGCATACTTCAGGTGGTCATGTCATGAGCCTGTAGTTATGGGGTACAGTCTGGCAGCAGGTCCCAGCTGCCAGCCAGGACCACCTCTGGCAGCCAACCCTTGTCCAGTGAGGGCCTCTTGGCCTTCCCTGTTACGGAGTTGACAGGGCTCAGCAGAGAGCTTCCTCAGCTCAACAAGACCTTCTGTGGGTGCCAGACGCACGGGGCCAAGCCAAGGTACAGGGGCCTTTACCTGCACTCACCAATGTTTCTCCTTGTTTATGTCAGGTTGGGGACATAAGATGACTTGGTGCCAATCCTAGGCCTCAAAGAAGCCCTGGATGGTGCAGGGTCAGGGCAACCAGCTGGACAGGGGCTCCAGCCAGGCTTTTTGTTTTTGCTTTTGTTTTTTGTTTTGTTTTGTTTTAAATGATTTATTTTTATTTCACATGTATTGGTGTTTTTTCCTACTACATATCTGTGTGAAAGTGTCAGATGTCCTGGAATTGGAGTAACAGACAGTTGTCAGCTGCCATGTGGATACTGGGAACTGAACCCAGGTCCTTTGGAGGAGCAGCCGGCTCTCTTAACTGCTAGCCCATCTCTCCAGCCCCAGGCTTGTTGCTTTCTAATGGAGAGATGAGATTATTTTAGCCATGAAGATGAAGTTCCCATGGAACCAGTGCCAGGCAGGAAGAGGATAGAGGTCCAGGACCTTGTGTGGCTGGTGTCCTGCCTGCTGCATCAACTGGCTGAGGGACTGGAAGCTGTGGTGTTGTCTCTTGGGCCCTTCTCACCAAGGTGGGCAGACAACAGGGCCCAGAGAGATTCTACAGTCGTCACTATGGACAGTAAGTCCCTGAACTGGGACAGACCAGGCCATCTTGACATCCAATTCTGGAAGGACTCTGTCTTGCCAGGACACAGCAGCTCTGATTTTGGGTAGTATGTATGGATAGTATGTTCCAACTGGGCCCAGTGGAACATGGAAACTGCAGCACATACCCTGGGGCATGATGGATAAATGTGTCCTGCTGTAGCCCCAGAGCCTGGAGCATCCACAGTGGTCCCCAAGGTCAAGGGTGGGGCCTGCCTGGGCAGAATGCTTCTCAAGAACTGGGACAGTCAAGTATGGGGAGGAAGGAGGGGCCACTGGACAGCCAGGGTCCTCTAGGCTCAGCTGCTTATAATGTGCTGAGGGAAGAAAGGGGAGGAGGGAGAGGCCAACAGAACTGGCATGGCTACCCAGCAAGAACCAGTGTGGAGGAGTGAGTCTGAAGCCTCACTGCCCAGAAAATCAGGGCAGAATCTGTGGAGGTAGGAAATGGCCTTGCTGCCCTGGGGCCAAAACTTTAGGGAACATAGGCTCTGAAGTGGCCTCTGCCAGTCCCCTTGGCCTGAGGAATCTTAGCTGCAGCCACAGCTCAGAATGCTTTCTCCTTCCCAGACCTGTGATCCCAGATATAGCCTTAAAGATCAATAGGTGTTAATGTGCTAGGTCCTGTGACCTTGCCCCACAGGAGAGGCAGAAGCAAGGGTGGAGGGGCAATGGATGCCGCAGTCCAAAGTTCTCTGAAGGGCTGACTTAAAACTGGAGGGCTGAGCTTCAGGGCTTCTGTGGCCAGGTAAGCCAAGGCTGCCCAGGACCAGTGTCCCATGCTTTAGCCACGCTGTTTAGAAGCTATCCCCTATGTCCCAGGTCAGGGGGAGACCAGGCCATCTTGACATTCAATTCTGGAAGGACTCTGTCTTGCCAGGACACAGCAGCTCCAACTTTGGGTAGTATGTGTGGATAGGCTGTTCCAACTGGGCCCAGTGGAACATGGAAACTGCAGCACATACCCTGGGGCATGATGGATAAATGTGTCCTGCTGTAGCCGCAGGTGTGCTTCAACTTGCAACCATAATCCCTCAAGGGACTCCAGGGCTAGAGGCTGCGCTCTCTGGCTATGGACACAAGTAACCCACGATAAAGCCCTGAAGACACTTCTGCCACATGTTGGTACTTCAAAATCCCCTACCCCACCCCAGCTGCTCTACCTTCTTACCATGTCCACAGCTACCTTCATGGCCTCCTGCAGCCCAAAGAGCTTTCCGGCCACCAGGTACACCCCGCTGGTCCACACGGCACAGGCCTCATGTACCCAGTGTTCTTGGGTGTCCCCACCAGGTTCTGCAGGGGCCTCTTTGCTGCATTCATGTTTGCGGCTCTTGTCAGATGGGGCCACCTCCTCACCCCCGTCCCCCTGACCATCACAGCAATAGCAACTCTGTAGCCGCCGTGACAGGCCCCGGGCACTGGTACGCAGGGAGCCCTGCTTGGCAGGGTCAGCTGGGCCATCAGGCCTGGACAGCCTCCCCAGTGTCGTGGTGGTAGTGATGGTGGTTGTGGTAGGGGTGGCAGACGTGGTGCTGCCTGCACATTCCAGGCCTTTGAGTGTTCTCTCAAGAGGCAGAGAGGCCTCCTCCAAGGTGCCCTCCAGCCGCACCTTCTCCTTCAGTTTTGGCTTCTTTTTTGGGAGGCAGTGTTCAGGGTAGTAGGGGCCACAGAGGTCCCCAAGGTCCTTGAAATTGGCCGGGTTTTGGCAGAGGCAGCAGACAAGGCAAGAGGTACTTAGGGCCTTGGACACCACAGGCCCCAGATGCATGGTGGAGGTGAGGGGTAGGGAGGGCCTTGGCTGCAGCACAGAGCCTCCAGGGAATGTGGTCAGAGAAGCCCCAGCTGGGTCGGAGGAGGAGGAGGTGGAGGAGGCAACAGAGGAGGATGGTTTCCAGTGAGGCTTCGGCTCATCCCCTGGGGAGTTGACAACAGTGCATATGGTGGTGTATGCATCTCGCTTCTCCACCCGCACAAAGGGCGAGAAGGCTGGGGTGCGGCTGTCTGCCCTTAGCCTCTTGCAAGAGGAAATGTATTTGAGTCGGATTTCAGGCTCTGCAGGATCCAGAGGCAGGACCTGCTGCTGCCTTCTCCGAGTGGCACGTCCCTTACAGGGTGAAGCATGAGTGGCCTTACCCCGGCCACGGCTGAGGCGCTTCCGCTTTGAATAGCTGCTATAGCTGGCTTGGCCTGGCTGCTTCTGTGCCCTTGTCTGGGGCTGGCAGGGCCGGGCTTCAGGGGGCTGGGAGGCTAGTCCCAGCTCCTCTGTCTTTGGCTTCTTGCCTCCTCCACTGGAGTTGTCCTCACCTCCACCCTGAGAGCTGCTGGCCCTGTCGTGGGGAGCGAGGATCAGAGCTTGGCCAGGACAGGGCCGCTTCTCCAATGGGCCTTTGGAGGGTCCCAAAGCCCCAGTCCTGCCTTTTCGGCTCCTTTTCTTCGGTGCCCGGGCAGTCCCTAGGGATGGCAGAGTCTCCGGGGACATGAAGGCCTCAGCTTTGGGGCAGTCAGCAGCAGAGGACAGCTTCTTACTATTCAAGAGTTTACCTTTTAGGGATCTGCTGGCTGGGTTTCTGCACAATGGGTCAGCTCCTGAAGCTGCTGGTAGCATTTGCCCTGCACCCAGGCCTCCTAAACCCTCTTCTGCCCCAGCTGGACTGCCCCCTGAACGTTTCTCAGGTAGGGCTGGGCTCCGGGGTGTCCCAGGAGGGGCCCCTGCCACTCTGCATGCAAGTTTCTTGAGACCAGGTGAGGTGATCTTCTGTACTATGGCCTCCAGCTTGAGGCCACGGCCCTTTCGGGGTGGCAGCACCTTGGTCCTCACAGCACTGGGCAGGGATGATTGTGTAGCCAACCCCATGCATGAAGTGGGTGGCTCCAGGGGCGGGGGCGGGGGCGGCTCCCCACTGCCCCTGGGTCTAGCCCTCTGGGGCGAGGCCATCCTCCTTATGAGGCCAGGGGAGCTCTCAGCCCCTTCCTCCCTCCCATCTGCCCCACTTCCATTGTTGCTTCGCAGAATGAGGCTCCGCTTTTTGGTAGGGACAGGTGCCATGAAAGCTGACTTCCTTTTGAGTGTGTGAAGAGGCCTGTCTGAAAGCTTGCTCCCTGTACCAGGCTTGGGTACTTTGACCCGCTGGCTCATGCGACCTTCCTTCTGGGGCCCACTGGAGACCTTGAATGCAGTGGGTAAGTGGTTGTTAGCAGGGAGCTTCTTGGTGGCACGACAGTCTGGGATCCGGCTCTCTGAGGGCCGCCGCCGTTTGGCATGGAAGACCTGCTGAGGTTTGGTGCGAGACCGGAGGACCATGGAACGTTGGTCTTTGCCAGGCATGCTGGGAGAGTCTGGCTCCTTGGTTTTGGAGCCCATAGGGCTGCTGTCTGAGGCAACAGGCAGGGCAGCAGGGTTGCTGGGGCTGGAGGCAGCCTTTGGTGATGGTTTTCCTACCCGCTTGCCAGACTTAAAAGCAGCTCGCTGTTTACCTCCCAGTTTGTCGGGAGGTGTGGGGGTGGTAGTCAGGCCTGGAGGACCAGGAGTTTGGGGCTCACTCAGAGCTGTAAGAGAGCGGGTACACATTCTGGGGATCCCCTCTGACAGCCCCCGGCCTGGGGCTCCAGCCCCCTCTGCCTGTCCCTGTGGGGGACCCGTGCAGGACTCTGGGAGCAAGAGGTCTTTGGGGAGTGCTGGCACCCTGCATGGAGAGTCTTCAGCTTCAGGCAGGCCCCGGTGTACTCGACGGCTCCGTAAACTTTTACCCCGTGGCACAGGCTCTTTCTTAGCAATGGGCCCCTCAGGAACGGCAGGCTTGTTAGGCTTTGGGGCCAAGGAGCCTTGTGAAGTGCTAGAACTACCTGGAGCTCTCTCCATCTCTGGCCCTTCTTCTCCTGGCTTCATATGTGACAGAGAAGATTCAAACCAGCTCTGGACCTTTGATTCAGCACCCACAGAGGGGCCCAGTAGGACAGCAGGCTCCCCAGAGAGGTGACATGGAGAGACCCAGCCAGCCTTGGTATCCAACACCTCCTCTGTTTCCTCCTTGGTGCAGATCAGGGGCGCCTTGGGGGACAATGGGTCCTGCAGGCTGGGTCTCTGCTCAGGGCTCCCTAGCAGTTCACACAGAGAAGAGTACTCCTCTTCAGCTTCCAGGTCCTCCTTCCTGCCAGGGGGCGGCAACAGTGGCAGGTCCCCAAAGTCAGTGGAGGAACAGCAATGGCGGCTATCCTCCAGCCACTGGTCAGCTTTGCCCACCTCAGGGCACTGCAGCAACCCACCCACTTCCTCTTTTACCCCATCTGCCTCCTGCTGCTTGAATTCCCCAGACAGTGCAGCTGCTGGCTTCCCAATGGCATGCTCTTCCTGGAAACCCATGCAGGCAGAGGTCTCGTGTGCATCTGCCTTGCCCACACTGTCTGAGGCTTTTGCACCTTGCTCCAAGCCCTTGGTAAGCTCACCAGGATGGAGGCCCCAACGAGGACAAGCATCCCCCAGGTTCTCCTCTGGCCAAGCAAAAGGGTTGGCACCATCCACTGAGCTGGCAGTGGTCGTATCTGGGAAGCAGTCAAACGCTGCAGCGGTAGGGTCAGGAGTGGCAGTCCCAAGCAAAGGCTTGGTGCCGAATGACAAGGGGCTGGTTGTTTTCTTCGGGTCAGTGGTAGCAAAGGCCACAGAAGGGTCTTCAAACAGCCCTGGGCTGAAGTCCTTGGTGCTGCCACCCTTGTCCAGCTGCAAGGGCTCAGGTAGGGTCTCTGGCTCCCCTGGCTGTGACCATGAAGTCTTGGCCACAGTGTCCAGGCAGGTGCTGTGGTTCTCCAGTGAGAAGGGTGGTTTGCCGCTGTCCTTGGGCAGGCTGGAAGCCTCAGCCCAGGCCTTGTCAGCCTTCTCAACAATGGCTTCCTGCAGTCCCAAGATCTCAGAGGCCAGATCTTCCTGTGCCAGGGCACTGAGCAGCAGCCGTGGGCAGTCCCGCTCACCTGCCACAAATTTGGAGAAACTGTCCAGTGGCAGAGTACTGTGCAGACTCTGGAAAGAGTCATCAGACTTGGTGGACATGTCATCTGGTGAGGTGACAGAACAGGTGGACACAGACTCAGGCTTGGCCTTGGAGTTGCTGTTGACCCTGGCAGGACTGCCCCGGGCCTGGCTGCAGTAGAGGAAGCTGCGCTCTAGCGGGTCCTCAGAGCCACTCAGGTAGTCAGCGTCTTGTGGCTCAGCATGAGTGGATTGTGGTGTGCTGCTTGGCGGCTCAGACAGTGGCGTGCCTGCTGGCTCGGCTGAGTAGCCACTGCCCTCAGGGCTACAGTGCTGGCTTTTGTGCTGCTCTGGAGTCCTAGACACAAGGTTCTTGACCCCTTTCTTCTGTGGCATGGCAGCTTTGGACAGCAAGAGCTGCTGCACAGTGTTGGAGATGTTCTCCACCTGTGAGGTGAGTGCTGTGAGACTCTGCAGGCTGAGATCAGACAGCAGGCTGTCAGGGAGCTTCTCTTTTGGCAGGGGCTTGCAGTTGCTGACCTGGGGCTCCACAGAACCGGCAGCATCTGTTGGGGATGGGTTGAGCAGGGGCATAAAGTGGCTGTGGTCCGTGATGCCTGTGGGGAAGGCCCCAGTACTAAGCGGCTGCTGGCTATAGGGGAAGTTCTCTAGATTGGGCATCAGTGGTGACGGGGTGGAGCTATAGGAAGGGGAGCGACCCACAGACCGTGCAGGGGAGTGGCTGGAGCTCGGGCTGAAGGTCTGGTAATACTGTTCTGGAGTCCTGACAGCTGTGTCCGGTGGACAGTAGCCCTGGCCTTGCTGTCCATAGTGTTGGTACTTGGCGAGGTTCTGGTAGTGGAGTGTTTCCTGGGTGTGGTGCCGGCCTTGAAGTGCTTGCTGTTGCTGCTCGTAGCCAAGGCGGCCCGGCTGGTAAGCGTGAAGATTCTGGACCCGTTGCCCTGGAGCCAGGCTCGCATTGGCACTCATCGGCCTGTCATGAGGCTGGGCAGATGGTGCTGTGCAGCTCTTGTATGAGTGGGCCCCCTGCCCACCACCCTGCACTGTTGGGGCATAAGTAGAGGAGGTAGGGAAGGACTGGGAATGCTGGGGAAAGTGGCTGCCCTGGGGGAAGGGCAGAGGGGAGGCAAGGTCATTCTGTGGTTTCTGCCTTTGGAGTTTGGGGTAAGCCAGGGGCTGCTGAGGCTGTGGTGGTGGGACATGCAGGCTGTGAGTCCGGAAGGGAAGCTGGGGACCCTGCTCAGGGTACTGCCTGTTTGGAGGCACCACTGTCTTCTTCATCAAGTTCTCCTCATACTTGCTCACTGGCCCTGGCAGAGGCTGTGGCTGAGGAGGTGGTGGCTGTGGGCCCCCCCAGGCCTGAAGACCTTCCTCGCCAGAGTAGCGCCCTGGGTAGGGGCTGCTGTCTTGAACATAGCTGGGGAAAGCTGGCCTCCCCTGCAGGGATTTGCTGCCTCGGTGATACTTGTCTGCAGCTGCCGTGGCCACTGTGCCAGAAGGTGTACCAGTGCCACCCTCATACCCTGTATAGGGCTGAGGGCTATAATAGTCCTTGGCCAGCAGCCGCTGCCGATCACAGCTTAGCCCAGCCTGACCCGGCTGCCTGTAGTTCTCCAAGCGCGATGTCTCCTGTGAGGTTTGTGGGTAGTTTTGCTGTTTGCCATGGAAACCACACCTTTCTCGAAAAGACTGCATGGCTCGGGCTGGTTATCTGTGAAGAGAAAGGATGGTGCAGAGGGAAGACAATTCAGATGGGCCATGGTTTACTCTCTGCCTCAGCCAGCATCCCGCCCCACCACCTTCCCACCAGCTGTACACATACTAGCAACCTCTGGGTCTGAGAGGTGTGCTGCTCTAAAACCCTGCTTCCACAGTGACCTCCCACTGAAATGGAGAGTCCACACAGGCGGCACAGAGCAAGTCACAATGAATGGCCACTCTAGGCCCCTCTTGCCAGCTCCTCCTCTCTCAGCTTGTCTGTACTACCACGCCCAGCCCTTGTAGACAGCTCAAAATCACTTAGCAGAGCAATTCCACTGTTCCCTGGGGCCCTGCTGGATCCCGTCATCTTAGTCTTTGTGTAGCCGTACTTAAGCATGACTCAGCCACACTGAGTACCC
The DNA here is from genome assembly GCA_030674055.1 of Rhabdomys pumilio. NCBI lineage: Eukaryota > Metazoa > Chordata > Mammalia > Rodentia > Muridae > Rhabdomys > Rhabdomys pumilio. The sequence continues at coordinate 59,443,782 of JANHMN010000002.1, forward strand.
ATGAGGACCCCCTCCCCAATTGGGGAGAGGCCTCTTTCCAGGCCTGCTGTAACTGCACACACAGGAATCCACACATGTACAAAGGACCTATCAGGCACATGTACATGCACGCTCACACACACTTCCTTGCAGTGCCATCTGGACTCTGTCCCTTCTGGCAGATGTTGACTGGGGGCTGCTAAGCCAACTGTCCACATAAAGCATCCCCTCCTCTGACTCCTGGGAATGAAGGATGGTAGCACCTGCCTCCTGTTCTTGGTATCATAGGTGCATAAACAGATTATGTAGTCCAGAGTGTGGGGATGAATACTAATAGGGGACAAAGACACAGTCCCATGGCACTGGAGAGCACACTACCCTTCCTCTTCTCTATTCCTCCCTGCTGAGCCACTCACAACTGCCCAGGTCAGTGATGGTACAGACAGCACTGATGCAGGAGACAGGGCAGGGAGACTGGGGCTTTTGTGGATAGTCACAACCTAAGCTTGTGCATTTCTGCTGGTTTCCTTCAACTGATTGGCTTTGGTTATCACAGAAAATCCTCGGTGGTAAAAAAGAGGAATGCCCCTAAGCTTTGGAGAAATCACAAAGGCTGTCTGTTGGCCCTGCATCTCACAAACTCAGGATTACTTAGCTACCACGCAGGCTGAAGGCAGGATGTCCAAGCTCTCCGGGTCTGAGCAGCCCAAGTTCCTAGGAAGGAACTGGTACTTTCCAGTTCTTGTCCCAAAACACACTAAGATGGAGGTGTGGTCTGCCAAAGACCACAAAGGTTTCAGGGGTTTGTTGAAAACTAAATGTGGGGGAGGAGAGCTAAGTGCCTAACAGAAACAGAGGTGTGAAAGGCAGGAGTGGGGAGCTATTGGTAGGGAGATTCAGCTTCACTTTAGTCTGGATCCCACAAAGGTACTTTCCTTCCTTTGTCTGGGAATTGACCCAAGAAAGGGGACAAATGAGCTCCACCCAGCTCCACAGGGCATTCCCAGGCAAGCAGACAGCCTCCAGAGCTCAGAGCAGCATGACTGACCCAGCTGCCCCTAAGATAACTTTCCTCCTCTCCAGACTGTTAAAGCTTCCTGCCTATCCCATCCCCGACTCATCGACTCATCTCTAACCCCTCATTAGGACAGTGCCCACCTACCCTTTGGATCTACTTCACTCCAGTCCTTGTGGTTTGGATGAAACACCAAGTGGTGCCTGCCATTCCAGAGGGGCTGGAGGCAGCATCCATCCAATTGGGCGCAGCCTGGTACCTCCTGTCCCACCTTCTCAGAGTAGAGCACACTCTGGATGCAGGTGGATGCCACTCCTGCTCAGGATAGTCGGTAGGCCACTTCTAAGACCAGGACACAAAATGCCAGTTCCCTGCCCTCCCTGGATGTGTGTTTATAAGCCAAGAACACACAAACCCGAACTGCTCTGAAGGCTACATCTGCCTCCCTCATATATCTGCACAAATTACATTTCAGTTTTTATTAGTCCCAGATCACTCTCATTTCCTGCTGAGTGTCCTGTGGATATCATTAACATTTCTACGGCTGGAGTTTTGTGTGTGTGTGTGTGTGTGTGTGTGTGTGTGTGTGTGTCCCTGCAATACATTCCCCAAAATGCATTACCAGAAACGTTATCTAAAGAGGGGAGACATGAACAGTGTCCCCTCCCTGCCTGCTCTGTCCCTGCCCCGTCTAATCAGTCCAGCTGCTGTGCCTTTTAATTTCCCCACACAGGATTACAGGCTGGCTTCTCGATGCACACAGGCAGCTGGATGTGGAAAGCATCTATCTCTAAGAAAAGACAGTTCAATTAAAATCTCAGAGGCCCAGTGCCTGTTGGGAGGACACAGGCAGAAAAACATGTGCCCCAGCACTACCCTCCAACCCTGGCAGAGGGAGGGACAGAAACAAAGGCTCAAGCATGGTGGCATCCCAGCTGCTAACTACAAAGGTACTGCTGGCTCTGCCAGGAGAAAATAGGTGCTGCCTCTTTAAGGCTTGTAGTGGGTTCTGTTATTAATTATTGTGATTACGATTATTTTCCAAGAGCACCAAGAAAGGATATGGAAGAGATGAGAAGCAGATAGCAAAGGACTGGTATAGGCAGCATCAGGAGAGCAGATGGAAGAATGGATTCCCCATAGGTGATGGTGACCTTTCAACATGAAGAAGCTGAGACACTGGAGTAACAGCAGTAAGGTTTGAGAAGGGAACCTTGCCCCAGCTTCTGCTCCTCCCCCTTCTCCTGGGAACTTGCCAAGGCTCCCCCTCAACCAGCTTGGCAGAATCTGGCACATAGCTAATGGGAATACAGAGCAACCCTCGTTGCCCTAGGGACATGAATACTCCCACCCTTGTAACCACTGGTTATTCTAGACACTGGGTGGAAGAGTGTACCAGGCCCAACAAGGCCAGATCTTCATGGAATCTGATGGTATGAGCAATCAGAATGAACTTTCTTTGACATTCCAGCAGCCAAGAATGGCAAGCCATCAACACAGCCATGAAACAGTGCACTGAAGAATAGTGAGGTTAAGCCTCACGTACGGCCTTCTCCAAATGACTCTATATGTGTTGGGAGGGGGGTGAGGGGAGATGGTAGCCACTGATAAAACTGGACTTCATGTTTTATCTTGTCCCTTCTACTATTAAAGGTGAAGTTAACAGGGGCAAAGAATTTCCTTGTGACCCTAGCTGAACATTGAAGATCAAACCCCTCTTCTGGACCCCCACATCAGAAAGTCACACCCTGAGAAAGTGTCTTGGTATGACAGCAAGAATGCAGAGCTGAGCTCAGGACAGACAAATATATGCATAGGCACCCACCTGCCTATGTGTCCCTCTACAGCAAACCAGACCCTGCCTGCAAGCCTGGCTCTGCATTTCTGTGCTACTAAGGGCAAATCCATGGCCTTTAACTTGTTAACCAAGGTCTACCACTGAGCTGTACCCTAGTTCTCAGCAGGCCATCCTACCTATACTATCTGACTAGCCTCTAGTAAAGGCTAGTCCTAGAGGCTCATCAGGCCCAAGAGTTAGCCCCATCAGTGAGATGGGTATGCTGTGGGCCAGAGCTGCTTATGCTTCCACCAGTGAGCCCTGTAGGAATGTTATCCCAATGGGGAAAAGGTGGAAGGAGAAGCGGGAAGAGACACATCCCCTCTTTACTAGCAGCCCCCAGCCACTGGTCCTCCCACCTTACCATAGTTGTTTATGACCTGATTGGTAGCTTTGGAAAAACTGAAAGCCTAACCCAGTCTGCTTCTCAACCCTGAAAGGAGGGTATTTATGGGGCCCAGGAAGCCTAGAGAAAGACAGATGTTCATGGAGCAATGGGTAGGTGAGACCCCAAGGGCCTCCCCATCTGTTATGGATGAATAATAAATATTAAGACTTGGAAGCTGAGAGAGGGCTCAGTAAGAGGGCTTGTTGTATAAGCCTGAGGACCTGGGTTTGGAGACCCAGCATCCATGCAAAAGTAGATGGGCAAAGCAGGATGAGCCTGTAACTCCAGTAACAAGGGGGAGGGGGATGGAGAAGAGGAGAAAATAGGTATTGCCTGATCTTGCAGGATAGCTAGCCTGGGGGCAGTGAGACTGTCTAATGGGAATGAGACAAAAACCACTCTGCAGAGGAAGACACCAGAGGTCTCTGTCAGTCTTTCGGGCTGAGCATCTTCATGGAACCTACAACAGTGAGACCCCACTGGCCTTTGAGATTCGGCTAGATTTCTTGGGCTAAGGGCTAGCTAGCATCAGAAAGAGATTGAAGGATCTGCTTAGTGCAGAGTGGTGGTGGTGGAGGTGAGGCAGTTCTACCCCAAAGCATGGCCTCAAGACCACCCCATGTTGGTAATATCTTTTTATACTACCTCCCCCCTCCCAGCCCCCACTGCAGGATCTGGGTCCTGAGTAGCCAGAGGCAGGCAAAGAGATAAGAAGTAGCCGACAGAGACAGGGTTGTGGTTCAGGCTTTTTAGAACACTTGCCTAGCATGTAGTCAGTATCTCCATCACTGAAATAGAAAATTAGCAGGGTATAGTGGCATAAACCTGTGACTCCAGCACTAAGAGTCTGAAGCAAGGGGGTCAGATCTCAGTTCAGGACCAGTCTGACAGGTTAGGCACAGAGCTCAGTGGTAGAGTATTTGCCTAGCATTCATAAGGCCTTAGATTCAATTACCAAACACTGCAACAAGCCAGCCTGGACAACACAGAAAAAAAAAAAAAAAAATGGATCCAGCATCTTTTGAGGACCTAAGAGGCTGAATCCGAGTTCTCTGGAGGATGTGTGAGAACCCCCTTCAGACTTCTCATCTTTACCATGCTAGGGCACTGGAGTGAGATCTAACACCATGTCATTGGCCCTGCTTGCACAAGTTCTTTCTTACACACTGTCCTCAGCATCTCTTTCAAGGATGTGGTAGGTCACAGCTGGATGCCCTCAGTGGCAGGGGCCCATAGTCCAGCTGGACCTGTGCCCACCATCAGAGTTGTCTTCTCTGTAGCTACTTCAGTTGCTATTCTTCTTCATCCGTCTCTTGTGGCTACTGTGGGTCATTTTATTGACCACTCAACAAAAGGCATCACCACCTATCTGTCTAAACAAGGAGGAAAAAAGGCTAACAGTGAAGAGTGCAGGCCTTGCCCACCATGTCCAGCTCAGGCTAGCCTGCACTCACTGATGCCACACACAGGCAGGGTCTAAAGGTCAGAGGTCTGGCTAGAGGAAGCTCACAGGGGCTCCCCAGGCTGCTTGGGCTGGTCTACACTCCAAGCCACAGGTGAACTCGTTAGTACAGCTTCACCCTCTCCACTCCATGTGCTCCAGAAAGACCAGGACTTAACTCACTTGTGGATGAGGCAGCAAAGAAGTACCAAGCTAGTAGCAGGCTAAACGCTACTGGGCTTGAGCAAGCCTTTCACCTCCATGGGCCTCAAGGCCTCTGTGCCAGTTGTTCCTGTTGCTAGGAAAACCATTCCCAGACACCCAGGCAACTCTACTGCGTCCTGTCATCACTGTATTTAAAATGATACCCTTGTGCTTCCTTCTACTTCTTCAAAACTTACCTTTTAGCCTCATTACTAGTCTCCTCTCGAATGAAAAAGTTTCATAGGAGCAGGGATTTTGCCTATTTTATTCATAGTCATGTCCCCATTGCCCAGAACAATAAATATTTATTAAATGAATCATGCTCCAAATGTCACATTAACCCTGTGAAGCTAAATCCAGACTAAGCAGTCAGTTGATAAGACACAGTGTATTTGGGCAGGGACTGAGAGGCATAGCCTAGGGCACAGGTCTGCTTCACACAGTAAACACAAACTTGTTCTTAAGGGTGGACAGAGTCCACTTCAGAGCAAAGTAGTCAGAAAGGGATTGGAGGCAGGCTGTGCATACCGGTGCCAAGCAGAGCTGGGAAGAATGTGCCAGAGAAGCCTTTTCTTTAAGAGGTTACAAGTCAGAAATGTACAGTAGGGATGTTTTTCATTTTCAAAAATGTTACCAGGGCTGGCAAGATACAATGGCTTAGTGATCGACTTCCATCCCTGAAACCCACAGTAGAGAGAACCAGCTCCTGGAAGTTGTTCTTACACACACTTACACACACTTACACACACACACACACACACACACACACACACACACACACCCAGATTTAAAAATAAAAAGTTATCAACCAAGTCTCAAGGGTTTTTATTGTTATTTAAGCACGGCAAAGTTCAAAAGGACTATCTGTGGGCTTTCACTTGACCATCAGCCACAGGTGTCAAATACTGACAAAGCAGACACCCACCCCCATGCAGTTTAGCTCCTGCCTTCTTGGGCTAAGGACTTGGGTATTCAATGCAACAAGGAACACCTGGATATACAGAGCAGGAGGCCTTGGTAGGTAGTAGCATGGCCCAGGCAGACACTAAAGTGAAAGGTGAGTGACCTGGGCGCAGGAAGGAGCTCAAGAGCTAGAGGTAGGGCTGTGGTGTGTGCACAGCTTGTAGAGGTGGTGCAGGAGGTGGCCCTGGAACATTCCACAAGAGACAGGTGAGGCCCCACCCCTCCCCCTCCTGGGACCCCTGCCAAGTTCCCATGTGGGGCTCATGACAGCAGTAATTACATAATTAATGGTACAATGAGCTGCCTCCAAAGGATAAGAGCCTGAAGGTAGGGATGTCAGTGTTTGCTCCTAAGCTCCAAAGCTCTACTCTGGCCCCAGAGTTGCCCCTATAAATATTGCTCTGATGGGGACCAAGTGGGACATAGGAACACTATTGGCTTTGTGCTTATCACAGTATTTATTCTTCATCATAGCCTCAGAGGGTGAGGACCACAGAGCAGTTTCACAAGTGGGTGAGGGAGTTGGTGAGCAGGACATAAACTAGCCAACTAGGAAGGCACAGCAGACTCTGCATTCCTTTCTCCGCAGCGATTAGTGTTGGTGCCCAATGGTTTGAGCCTGGTGTGGCTCAGCAGAAGTCCAGGTGGAGAGTGAGCAGCGTGCAGAGCTGAGGTTCCAGGGGAATGTGGGCTGCATGTGTAGTCTAAGGCGTAGAGAACTGCCAGGATGTTGCTGAAGGACACCCGGGGACAGGAAGAAGAAAAAGATGAAGGAAGCAAGCTGCTGCCCCCCTGAAGCTGGAGGCAGCAAGGCGGCTTCCAGAGCAGCTACCTCCCGCAGCAGCTACTGCCTGCCTCGATCCATTTCCGAGTTCAGCTGCTACAGCCAGTGGCCAGGGTGCCCTGTTTTCTGGGTACTGGTCCCTGGTGCTTTCAAGGCATCTCTTGTGTGCTTATGGGAATTCTAGGTCTGCTCTCCCAGTAGTACCAGCAGAGGGGTCTCTGGCTCCTTACAGACAGTCCTGTCTGCAACCTTCTCGGAAGGCAGTTTTGGTTTTGGCATGGGAAAAAAAAAAAAAAAAAAAAAAACAACCCACCCCAGGAAAGGGGCACATTCTTCCTCAACACTCAAATCCCAAACTCGAAGAGATCAATGGAAACCAGAAAGGGTCAGTGAGTTGAGCTGTCCGCCAGGCTCAGCAGTTATGTGCCCCAAATGCCTCTCTGCCACACAGAAACAGAGAACATTGCTTTCCTACTCTATACCCCAGCAGGGAAAGATATTGCTGCCTCTGGGAGCCTGGGTAGAACCTCCCCTGCTGCCTGCCCCAAGGGCTTCTCACTGCAGCAGGCTGACAGCCCGGGAGGTGCAGCCCTGGCCCCCTCTCAGTGCGGGTTCCATATGGGGGAGCAGGGTACCGAAGCCCCTCCTGCACCGGCCCCCAGGGGAGGAAGCCGCCTGTCAGGCCGCCTCGGCGTGTCAAATCCTCTTGCTGCCTAATTGTGAGACGGCAGCGTTTAAAGAAACGCTTTTCTGGCCGCCTGCCACACCGCAAACTGCTTGGTATAATTTTATTATTAAGGAGAGAGAAAAAGAGAAGGGGCTGGAGGAGAGAGAAAGGGGAGAGCAGAGGAAATTGCTTCGTCCAAGTCAGCTGGTGGAGTATTCCGCTCAACGTGAAAGCGGGGACAGCTTTCCAGTTGGCAAGCTGACTCCGTTAATTGCGCATTCAGTCTCTACTTAGGGTAATTGGAACGGAGCGGGGCCTAGCTCTAACAATTAGGGTCTGCGACTAGGCCATTAACCCTTTCCGCAACCAGCCCCCGCCCCAACGACACCAGGCGGAGAAGGGTGCGGGCAAGGACCCCACATTGAGGTATGGGCTGCAGCAGGGTACTGCCTAGGGAGCCGCGAGGAGGGTGGGGTCTGCGGCCTCTCCGCTGCTGCTACAGATGTTTCGGCCATGTAAGACAAAGGCAGAGCGCGGCTGTCGCCGGGAGAAAATCCGCAGGACTCCCTCAGGGGCAGGTAAAATTTCACCTTCCATTGGTATTCCCCTCCCCCTCCTCGTCTCCCGGCCTTCCGCCAATCCGGAGAGGGCCACCAAAGACGCCGCGACGCCTCCTCCGCAGCCCAACCCACTGACCCCAGCAAGGTCACGGCGACCTCCCGCACACCCGCCCGTCCTCAGCCACAGATCCGCAGGGACTGTGGGCGCCCGGAGAGGAAGGGGGCGCTGCGCTTGCCACGAGGCAGAGGCAGCCAGGATGCTCCCCGCCTCCCTCCCGCCTGCACCCGGACCTGGGGGCGGCCCCCCAGCCTCCATCATTCATTTTCCTGATTCCCGCTGTAGCCGCCCTCGGAAGTCAGCCGAGTGAAGCAGCTGTTCCTTGCACACTCCACTTGACCAAAGATGATGATAAATGAGGCCAGGGCTGCGTCAGGGACGCGGCTGCAAAGGCCGTGCAGGGAGGGAAGTGGGGGCCTATAGCCCCCTCGCCCCGTTCGGCTAAGTGCGCGCAGGCGAAAGACAGCGTCTGAGCTCTCCCCACCCCCGCCCCGCAGACCTTGCCGCAGGTCCGCACCCTTCCCCGACCGCTGGGGTCCCCGCGGCGTCCTTGCCTCCACCCCCAGTCCGCGCGCCCCAAACCTATTAACGCTCGTAAATAATGAATAAAGGAGAGCTTCCTACAGCCGCTCTGGGTGCGGGAGGGGCGGCAGCCAGAAGCGTGTGGCTGGGGAGATCGCCGCGGGCCGGACCGAGGGGCTCGGGCGCGCGGCCCCGCACACGTGCAGCCGTGGCGTGCAGGCGGCACCCCGCCCGGCGGCGGAGGAGGGGAATCCCGCGCTGCCCTCCCCAACGCCACCTCCCCTGGAGTCCTCTGGCACCGAACGAGGCGAGAGAGTGCGCGCGAGCTTCCCAGCCGAAGAGGGTTATTTTTAACCTGCCCCCCTTTCTATATCTGCCTCGGCGATGCGCGCCCGCCCGCCCGCTCCAGCAGCCGAGGACGCGGGCTCCTCACCTCGCTCGCAGGCTCCGGACTCTGTGCCTCCCCCGGCCCGGCCCCCGCCCTTGCGCGGGCAGAGCGCCGCTACATCTCAGCCTGGAAAGGGCCGATTAGGAGCCGCGTGCCTTTCAGCTAAATATCGGAACCGGGTGGGATGGGGGCGGGGAGCCGGCGCTCGTCCCCTCGCCTCCCTCGCTCCCTCCCACCCTGCGCGGAGTGGCGGTGCGAGGCGGCTTCAGCTCTCCGATAGCCTGAAACAGCCGGCCTGAGTACCGAGTCCCCCTGGGGTTCTCGGCCTGGTCTCAACATCCTCTAGTTCACAGAAGCCGGAGCTCCTAAATGAACGGACCCTCAGGGTGCAGCGGCGCCAAACGGGGCGCTGCCACCCCCACCACCAGTCCCCTTTCTTAAGCCACTAGACAAATACGCCATTTGAACAGCAATGGGCAGGTCTTGCCGGAAATTTCAAAGCAAGCCCCTTCCTGAGCCAGGGTCTGGGGACGTGCCAGGAGCACACAGGAAGCTCGCCAGAGATCGGTTTACTCCCTCTTGTTGGTCTGCCCATGCTCCCCCTAGGGAGAACCCCACTTTGGCTTGCCTTCTTCAGACCCTTTCCTTCCTCAGTATGAGGTCGCAGGAAGTTGTGGTTGCCCTTCTCCCCAAAAGGCCACCCACCTTAAACTTCATTCTGCCCTCTTTAGAAGAGGTGAACATCAGATAGGCAGCCCAGCCAGGACCAACTCCAGGATCTTGACTGAGTCCCTCAAGTATCCTGGCGATTTCCAGACTGTCCCTAACCCAATTGGGGGAGGGGGGGTCTTAGGAGAAACCTTTAAGGAGAAGGTGATTAGCTGCAGCAGCGAGCAGAGAAAGCGGTAGCCATCCCAGACACAGAAACCATGGGGTTCTCAACATGTGAAGATCCTGTCACAGGGGTCACCTAAGACCATTGGAAACCACAAATATTTACATTACGATTCACAACAGTAACAAAATTACAGTTATAAAGTAGCAACAAAGATAGTTTTATGGCAGGGGGTCCCCACATTAGCAAGGTTGAGACCAGTCTCTTGAGGCTTAAGTCAGCTAGACAAACAAAAAAAAACCCAGCTTTTGATGGGCTGGGCTTTTGGCTGGGTTCATCCTAAGGAGAGCTGCTTCAAGCATGCAGATAAAAGGCCTGGTGGGCCAGAGCACCTGGAAGAAGCAGAAGGGAGGTTGATATCCCAGGGGGGCTGTCATGTACTTAGGTGGGGCTCTAGATGGGAGGAGCCTGGAAGCCAAGGTGGGTTAGGAGGGAGAAGAGGACTGGTACCCAAGCAGAAATAAGGTACTAGGGGGATGGTACACATTGGGCTCTGCCTCCCTTTGATCTGGAAAGTTCTTCCCATCTCACTATTGAACCCTGTTCCCCACCAGAGACTGGTGTTGTTTGAGGAAACCTGGAGCCACCAGAGGTCTGTCTTCCCCCCAACTACCCTTCAAGATGTAATGTCTCTTCTCATTTCCAGAAGTGGAAATATCCCCAAATAATAGAAAGGCTGTTTCAGATTCCACTCTTTGGGAGCCCTGAGGGCAGTGCTACAAGGGGGGGGCGGGGCTTCCGGCTGGAGACAGAGTGGTTCCTGAAGATAGAAACAGATGCACTGGCATGAAATTTCAGAACACCGGCCTTCTGGGGGAGGGGGAAAGGGGACTGGAGAGAAGTGTCACACAGCCAAGCCACTCTGTCAGTATTTCTTGGCATGAGTCTGGATTCTACAGATTTCTTATTCACCTGCAGACTGAATCTCATTCAGCAGTACTCTTCCAAATATGCATGGCTGTTGTGGTAAGTTACAAATTCATTTAGGGATAGGTGTTCTCGTGCAGTGCTATTTTGCTCCAACAGACTGGACAAATGCTCCGATTTTGATCTTCCGGGTTCTCAAAGTGAAGAATCGCCGGATTTGTGGCTGTTGTCATTCCAGGAGAGCTTCCATTTGTGCCATGCTGGTGGCTGCTCTGGCACAATAGAAGCACCACCCTCAGATAGAGGAGGCTGGCAGCCCCTGCTTTAGGGGCAGCCTGAACAAACTTCCTAAGTCCAAGTGGGAAGCTGGCTGATTACTCTCTCTAAACAGCCATGCAATGGGAAGGTATTTAAGAGAAAAAACCAAAGCCTAGGCAGCTGGGTCCAGCATCTAACTGGAACATCGCTCTTGTTTCACTCAGAGTGAACACAACACTTCAGCTGGTCCTTGTGTGCTGGTTCTGGGCCCAGGCCGCCCTGGACCTTGCTTCTGACTGCATCCAACCTTTCCAGAACTCTCTCCCTGGCTTCCAGACTATCACTCTTCTAGATGCACATAGCTAATTTGTCCTGACCCACAGATGCCTCACTTTGGAAGCTTGTGGGAGGATTCCTTATAACTGGTAGAGAATGGCAGATTGTATCTATTCCTAAGGAGTTCCAAAGGTCAGGTTCAGGTAGCCAGTTATGGGGCCTGGAGTTGTGTAAAAGATGCTATCTCTCCATATCCACCATGATGAAGCCCTGAGAATGAGTGGCTGAGGGTTCAAGTTCCAGCTCCTGTACACACAGCTGGGGAAACTTGGGCACTTACCCTTGGCATGTTTCATGCTCTTGAGTTGTAAAATATTCTAGGCATCCAACCAGCAGGGCTATTGTAAGGGGGTGGGAGGAGAGCTAGATTTGGGCTCCTTCCAGTCATGCCTGCCCTTCCCTACAGAGACAGACTTGGCCCTGTGGGTGTTCGTCAGGATACCACTTACTTGGCTTTCTGAGCATGTAGGATATATAGGCATGGTGCTGTATCTGGCTAGCTGCTGAGGCACGGGAGAAAGGGAACCCTGGTCCAGATGGGGATGGAACAGGCTAACTAGTTCTACCTCTTTGGAATGCTTTTTGGCACTATGGATCCAAATAAAAATTCCATGTGGCCAGAGTCCTAGCCCAAAGTAATACATGTAAGGTCAGTCACCTACATGTCCAGCCAAGGGAAAAGCAACAAGGGGGTAAAATTAGAAGAAAACCAGACCTGACTATATGAGCTTCATCCTTTCGGCCACTGGCCACCTGCCTCCACGTCAGCATGACAGACAGCCACAGGCGGCCTAGAACCTACAGCTTCCTATGTCCTGCACTCTTTTTGGTAAAAGAACACTACCCCACAGGGCAGAGGTGGGCCTGACCACTGACTACACTGATCTTCATGAGTGGGCAGGGCAGGGAGAATGCCAGAGCTGCTGTTCAAAGGCACTCTTGGTTTGTTTTTTGAGGTCCTTCCTCTCCCTTCTGTGTGGCCTAGCAATACACTTGCCTGTAATCTTTCCAACAAAACACACATAAAATGTAGAGGCAGATGCCATCCAGGGTTTGTGAACCCAAAGGCTCTGAACTGTGAAGCCTGCTAGAGATAAGGGATCAAATCATACCCCTAACCTGAGCTGTGGGACCCTATGCAAGTGGAGATTAAAAGAGACGATATAGACAGAGCTATCAAGAGCTGCACAGGATATATCTGTCCTTTTAAAAGATAAATATTGACATATTTTTTTTTATAGCAAAAGCAAAGGACTGGAACCCCACTCACTGGTCTTTGCTGGCTGCAGAGGTGTGGCCAGGAAGACAGGAGCTCCCAGGTGTCGCATGGGTCTGACTCTCATCAGCTCACTGCTATTCCCACCAGCAGATTACTGTCAGGGTAGTCAGGTACACTGCTTGGACACAAAGGCCTAGTGGCAGTGGCCTGAGCAGGGTCCTGTCACATGTGACAACTCTAGGTATCAACTCTGGGTGGAACTGACCTGGCAGACTAGCAGGAAGCTCTGCAGCCCCAGGCCTAAGGAATGTTCTGGATAGCTTTGTGTTTCACTGTGATCTAGAAGTAGCTTTTTCCAGAGTGCCCTTACAAGAGTCTTTGGAAACAAACACCAAGTACCCAAAACCCTGAGGCTGACTGTGTGACCTCAGGCGAGTTACACCACCTCTCCAAGCCTGTAATTTTCATCTTTCAAGTAGGGACAGCAGTTAAATATCTACATCCCAGGACTGAGCTGAGAGCCACTAAGGAACAGAACTACCTTGCTACCATCACACTATGACGGATCTCACTGACCTTCCAGGCACGGGCTCTGTTCTGAGCGAGCATCAGTCACATCCTAACTCAGATGAGGTCACAGGCACAGAAAAAGGCTTAGGGCATTTGTGTATTCAGATGAAACTTCTAACATTATATAAATCATGCTGGGGTGGTGAGGGGGGTCCAGAGGCAGAGCCAGGGTGTAAAACTCCACATGTACCTGGGGTATAGGTTCGATGTCTTCTAGGTGTGCCTAAACAATGTTTTCATCTTCAGAGAATCAGCAAGAACATAAGCACCCTACTTTAAAAAAAAAATAATAATCCCAAGAGACCAAAGGATATCTTGGGAACAGCAAGACTTAGATTTAACTGAACCCTAGCCCCAACTCTCTGGTCAGGGCAGGACCTACAGAAAAGGAAGGTTCTTTCAGGACTGCAAGCTAATAATTTCCTTTGTGGTCACTGTCTGGCACACTTGACCTATTGTCTTCTTTTCCAGCTATAGATGCTGAGCAGACAGACCATTTTACACACAGGGAAACTGAACCCCATTTGAGGCTCTGAAGCTTACTTCCCGGGAGCGCCAAGTTTCCCAATAGATTATCCAGTCCCTCAATCCACTCCGACATCTTCCCCTTCATTCATCTATGTATTCTCCACTCATCCATCAATTTTCCCATCATCCACCTGTTTACCCACCACCTACCTGCCCATCCACCCACCTGCCCAACTGAGAAGCAGCTCCCAAGTGTCTACTCTATGCTGCATGAGTATAGGAACGGATGCAGCCAGAGACAGCAAAAAGATAAAGTAGCTCTTGCAGAAGACAGGTGAGTGCTGATGTACAGCAAAGGCTGAACTCATACCTAGGAGGCACAGAGTCAGAGGGATAGCCCATAGGAAGTCCCAAGTCTTGAGGAATATGCAGGAAATACTGAGGGAAAGGGAGGCAGAGAGGAAAGGTCTGAAAATGTAGTCTCTTTAGTTAGATGTGAAAATGAGACAGGTAAGGCCTAGATCTCAAACGTGCTAAGTGACAGTGAGTCGAAGAGAACAAGAGCAGGGATGACAACACTAGATATACATACGCTATGATTCATAGTAACTATAGTGATTGGTAAATATGGAGGCCAGCTAAGATGAGGCTGGATTATCTCCTAGAAAACAGTAATGAAGTCAGTCTACTAACCTGCCAATGCATGTCTCCAACTCAAGTCTGACTTGCAACTCTTGGCGTGCCAGAATCAGGTAGGGTCAATATCTACATGTAACCCAGTGTATGTCTGAAGCCCAGAGAGGACAAAAGCGTCACACAGTGTGGGAATCAAAGCCTACCAAACCCTCACCTCCAGCTCACCAGGCCTGCTAAAGAGAAAGAGATCTGAGGCCCTCCTGGTGGTGGCCACCTTCCTCAAGTGTTCTACTTGATCTCACTGGGCATCAGTGGGAGGGAGAACCACTCTTAACATTGGGTGACGGAAGGTTGGTGCTGGGACATAAAGGAATGAAGTTTCCTTAGTCAATAATTGTGTGTGCCAGCTTGCTGGGCAGCTTTAAGGGTAGATAAAAGGCCCAGCTATGCTGCAAAGGAAGGGCATCCCTGACTGGTGGACATATGCAAGGTAAGCAGGAACACCTGAAGATGCCACACATCCTCTATGAGGACCCTCCTCTTCAGATACATGCCCCTTCTCCTTACATTCAGGTGGGTCCTGGGGCCACATGGCCTCCAGGGCTCATTGCCCTTTTCCCCCCTCACAACCTTCAGAACCTCTGCCAACAAAAGATCTTCTCCCACAAAAACTGCATTTAGAGACTGCCTGATTGCTGTCTCCTAAGAGACTCAAAAGCACAAATCAGGCCTCTGATGGACATGTCTGAGTTGGGGCTGGAGGATCAAGCTGTGGAGGGCCTCACTGAATGAGTGAATAGGCAGATGAATGGTGTTCTGCTCTCCAGCAAAACAGAACTTTGTATTAACTAAGTATTTGTCTTAGCCTGTGCAAAACATGGTTCTCTAAAGCTTTTAAGAACATGATAGTTTAAGGACAGATAGTTCTCAGACCCTCATCATGGTACCTGATCTGAGGAACTCAAGAGGGGCCTGAGAATTATTAGGCTAGGCTCATGTCTATATGCTAGGTACCCCCAAAGACCTACCTCAGAACTCTGTTCACTGGGATACCACCCTTCTCCAACGCAGGATCAATGGAAGCCTCCTTGATGGGAGCAGGAGGAGCAGGAGCGGGGGGGGGGGGGGGGGGGGGGGGGGGGGGCGGCGGCGCCTGCCTATCTGCACAAGCAGGGGCACATGCCTATGCATAGGCTGGTATCTCTGCGGCTCAGGAGAGCAGGGACTACGGAGATGGCTTAAGGTGAAATTTAAGTCCATTAGTGCTTAGCTAACGTCATCATTAGTAACAACAAAAAATAAAGATGGCAGGGTGTATGAGCACTCATAAACTGTCAGGGTCAGCACTGCCTCTCTCCTCAGACCTGGCTCCCACCCTCTGTCAGCTGGGTCCCCTGTCCACTCAGACATCCAGCCCCTGCCCTGGCCAATCCTTGAGATTCAGCCCCTTGGTCAGCATGTGACCAGAGCCTGTGACCAGAGGCAGCAGGCTGAGGCATAAGAAAGGAATCTGTCAGGGAGCCTGAGTGTGGCAGAGACAGCAGCTCCTTAATCTGGTTCCTTTGATAACTTCTGTCTTTTTATGCACACACAAGGATCGCAGCTCTACCCTGCTCAGCCGTCTCCCTGCAGCTAATGCCTGACAGCTCTGTTTATGTCTCCCCGTAATTCTGCAGCTTTATGTTTTTTTTTCTTTCCGGGGCCATTAAGCTCACAGCTACAGGCTCCATCTCCTGCTCACCCACCCCCCAACCCCTGCCTTTGTCCTTGAGGCCTAGATGCCCTGAAGCTCTTTGGGAGATAGGCTGTCCCATCTTGGCTAGTGGATAAAATCCTGAATCCCAGACCTTGTCTGAAGGCCAGTACAGAAGCTCTCCTGACATCGACTCCTGCCTCCTCCCATCACTCTTATGTTGGCCTGTTCCCAAGGCAGATCCCATAGCTGGCGGCCTGGATGGACAAGGTGAGCCCCTAGTCCTGCTCCATCTCTGCCTCAATTCTGTTTTCCCTCTGTTCCTTCTTTTGGCTTCTCTGAATGATTATATTTCTTCTGAGGAAAAAGACCCCCAGCTGCATCTTCCTTCTGATTCTCTGAGGCCTCTGACTGAAATCTAGTGTATACCTGGCACTCTCAAGCCTGCACTACTCCACTGATTCTCCCCTTAACCATTTCACCTGAGTTCCTCTTCCAAGGTCTCTTTAACCTCACTCCACAGTATAGAGCACACCACATGCACAGCCACCACAGATCTGTACCTATGACCCAGAGGGTTCTCCAGGTCTCTAGCCCCTGTTCCTGTAGCCCCCCCCCCCCCGCAAGCTCTGTTCATAGGGCTTTATTGCTATAACTTTTCAATGGCTTCCTAACCCTTCATCTAATAATCTGCCTCCTGCCCTTAGTATACTGTAGCTCCAGTCCTGAGACCTCCTAGACTGCAGTGGCTCCGTACTTGAGTAGACACCAGGCCTCATCTTTTCCCAGTTTCCTCACTGGAATCAGTTCTTCCCTTCTTGCACTGCATCAGCCTCTCCTAGACCCCTAGGACAGGTTTGCAAACTCATATTCTATGCCCCCACCAAGTGCTAGCTTTCTACATGCCCTAGGCTGTCCCTGAGCTCTTCAGTCCTCAATGTCCACACCTCTCAACAACAGTCCCCTGGTATACCATATTGGGATACAACTCAGACAAAGCAGGGTCACATTCGGCCAGAGCCAACCCCTAAAAGTTGATTGGAATATTAAAAAGGCAGAGCCCTGTTTTGTCTCCTCCTTTGGGAAGAGAGCCACCTGCCCACTTCTACTCTGAGGCTCAATTGCCTCAATCCTAGGGTGGGCCGGTAGGAAAGGCAGAAGCTCTGCTCTGGCCACTGGTGCCTGTTTAGAGGGAAAACCATTCTGCCTGCTTCCTTTGGCCCCCTTTCTGCTAAGCTGCCTGTGACCTGCCCTATGTCTGCTACCCTCTGACATACTCTTAGCTTCCCCTCAAACTGCTGAGCCTTCTGAATATGAGATGACCTGACCCTGTTCTTCTATCTCCCTCATGGACAGGTACCAAGATATCTTGCCTGACTTCGCTGCCTGGCACACCCACCTAGCCCAAGAAGACTAGAAGGCAGTATCCCTATTGTGTATCCCTACTGTGTGTGCCTCCTTTTCTTATGTCCAGCCTAAGACTCAGTTTCAATTCTATCATCCTATGACTTCTCAGAATGTGTGACCAAGAGTCTGTAGTGGCCAACCAGACCCTTATCCCATGTGACCCTGGTAAGCACCTGACCTCAGAGCAGAGTTCTCCACTGCACAGGGTACCAGGCAGATACAACTGTGGCAACTTCATGCAATTCTGCTGCCAAGAGTCAGGGAAGCTTTGTGATGTGTGAGGCCCTTGCTGAAAACAATGAGATCTCTGGTTCAGAGATGGCAGAGCTACACCATGCACCCAGTATTTCTGAATATGGCTCCTGGGTAGCTGACTTGGTAGGGAGCGGTCATGGATACTGCTGCGAAGTATCCTGAGGTTGCTGAAGTCATAATGAGCACTGCAGCAGGACCAAGAGTCAATGCCAGGCCCCAGCCCCATCATCTAGAGAGTGGCAAGATACTCTTCTCACTGAGCAGTTACTAGCTGCGAAACACCCTGCCTCCATCAAGGTAACGGGCGAACAACCACTAGACTCTGAGGCTATTTTGGGGCGAGGGTTCAGAGATACAAAGTCCTTGGCCAAGAGGTGGGAAAGTGCTTATTGGAAGCAGCACAGCCAGGCCCTCAGCATCCCACTAACCACATACCTACAAAGTGTTATCCAGTACTCGCCCTGCCACAAACAGCACCAGGTTTTTCTCTCACCTAAGGAGGGCAAAGCTGTAACAATTAGGTATCTTAAGACAGGCAACATATTCATATCCCCTATGCAGAGCCTGAGGAATGACCATTGGTCTCTGTCCCTGCACAGAGACAAGAAACAAGGCTCAGAGAAATCAACTGATCCTGCAAGATCACACAGCATAGCAGGTCCTCCAAATCCCAGCCCACAGGACCAGTGCTTCCAAAGAGCTTTCCTTGTTACAGATAAATGTTAAGGGTTTGATACACAATGAATAAGGCACAGAAGCAGGCGTTCAACACAATCCCAATTTTGTGACACTAAAAGCTAACATCAATGTCTTTTCATCTAAGAGGTTGGAGGTGAATACTATTTTTTTCATATTTTTCCAGCAAGGTTTCTAAAAAGACCAGCAGTTCTGTGTTTTCTAGAATGAATGGGGACAAGAGCTGGTGTAACCAAATTCTGGTTAATAGAATGTTGCCATAGATACCATGTAGGCATCTATGCATCATACACCCTTCTAGATTAAGAGCACAGCGTACCAGTTTTAGCCTTTGGTGATCTGCCCTCTATCATTCTGTGTTCATTTAGAATGTTCCTTGGGACCTAGGATCCCCTCCATGAGACATCCCTCCATAGGCCTATGGGACAGCAGGATCTTTTCTTGTACCTGCTGGGGGAAGGAAGTGTGTCCCACTGTATGCTATGCTGTGTTGCCTAGACAGCTGGTCTTCACCTGTCTCCATCTCCCCTCTACTTCCCTGGCATTGAGTGCGGTAGCCCACTGCTCTGGTACTCAGGGAATCCAGGCCCACTGTGTGACCAGTCTAGGCTGACACTGCCAACACAGCGCCCACTCTGCCCACACTAATACAGCATTCTATAGACAGCTCTGGACCACCCCTACCCTGAGAGGCCCCTGAGCCTGTGGCCTGAGAACAGCTGACAGCTCCTCAATAGAAGCAGGCCACCCTGAAGCCTGAGTGACACTGTGCAGGTCTGACAAAGATGCTGAGGCTCACATCAAAGCCTTGTTTTCTTTTTCCTGTTAGGCTCTGAAACCATTTACATAAAGAACCCCGCATGGTCTGCAATAGAGATGCATTTCTCCCCACATCCCTTTCAGCCTCTCAGACACTGCCTGTCAGACTGCGTTTTTGGGGGTGGGTATCTAAGGACCCCTGTACTTGGGTCACCTAGACATGGGGCTGGGGAAGCCAGCCAAAACAGTAACTATGACATACTTTCTAGTTTGTGATGGTGCACAAGCGCTCAAACCCAAGGCCTCCAAAATACAGGTATTGCACACTGAGCCACACCCTCACCCCTCTTAATTTCCTTAAAAACAGAAAGAGAAAAACGAACCAATCTATAAGAATCTCAGTCAAAATGGAAGGGGTCTCTGGGAAGACCAGGCCAACTGTGAGTAGCAGCTTCCAGTCCATGTCCATCCCCAGGCCTTTGGCTCTGCTGGGCAGTGACTGAACTACTGGGTCAGACCTACGAGCCAACTCTTCCCAATGGCAAGGGCCAAATTCACAGTCGGCAGCTGGTGTGCCTGTCATTTCTGCAGCTCATTCTGGGTGGTCCAGGGCAGCTCCTAAGCAGTCTTCTTCTGTGACAGACAGGTCTCCTATTGCTTAGAGGGGGGAGGTGACTCAGAAAATGACCTGGGAACACAAGAAACAGTGTCATTGGCCAAACTGTTTCAGGTCATGTGAGTTGGAATCCCAGGGAATGTGTTTTCCCCATAAAAAAAAAAAAAAAGGCTTCCCATGGAGGCCATATGATACATGACCCAACTTTACACCAACCTTGAAGCCCCAGTAACAAACTTGGCATATGAGCAAGAGGCTCTCATCATGTCTACTAACCATCAGAGCAGCCCACGGGCATAGAAGGCAGATGAGAAAGGGATGAGAAGGAGGGAACTGGAGCACATGGAGAAGACAGACAGAGGGGCTTGAGATGGCCTATGTTCTGGGGTCTCATGGCTCTCCTAAATTTGTTTCCATGTACCCTTCCTCCTCATGAAGCAACCATAGCTAGCCATGGTCACAGTTGGGATGGTTATGAGCAAGTATACTGCCCTCATCTGTGTTACCACAAAATTCACAAGCTCAGAATGTGATCCACTTATTCAAAGTCACACATGAAGCTATGCTGGCAGCTTTCCTACTGCCTGACGAGAGAATATCCTCTTCAAGTCATATGGAGGCCCGGCCAGCCGATGCTGTGTTGAAAGCAAGTCACTTACTTTCCCCTACCCCTCTTCTGCACATGCTGCAGCTACTTTGGCCTCTCACACACATGCAATTTCCCCTTATTCCCACGGTCTACTTGAATCCTTTTATAACCCAAAGCTACTTCCTATGACTGACTCCTCTGCAGACCAAATCCCATCTCTACAGCTCCCCATTCTCAAATTTCCTGCTTTGTGCATTTACTTGCTGTGGTTAGAGATAAAATCCAGGGCCTCATACACACTAAGCACTCTGCCACTAGGCCCCACCCCATGGCTCTACAGCGTGTTGGGAACTCTGAGGGTAGGACTCCACCTGTCTAATCAGGGCTCATAAGGAGGAACATGCTGGCCCAACAAAGAAGTGAATGTTGACTCTAGAGCCTGAGCAGTACAGAATGTAGCTTACTGGAGACTGTCTGCTGATGGTGTTCAGGCTCAGGAGTTCCTAGCTTGGGGCACCGAAGCTCCCTCCAACCATAGTGCCCACTACTAGATCCTTTAAGAGACTTTTTGCATCCCCAGCCTTTGCACACACTGAGCATCAGATGCTAGGACGCTCTACCCTCTCCACTTGCCTGGCACACTGTCCATGGATTGTCATCTCCACACAAGGATCATCTCTCCCCAGATCACACTAGATTCCCTCTCTGAAGCCCTATCCTTAGCAGCAATCGCTTCTTACAGTTCCTGGTTCTGTCTTATCACCCATCCACTAGCACACAGTAGATGCTCGCAGATTCAAACAATGTGGTTTGGGTTCCAGAGGCAAAATCTGGTGACTACACAGAAATCCAAGAAATTGCTGAAATACCTGCCACTCATCACCCTGGATGACAGGAGAGAGGCCAAAGGCAGTGTGGGGAACATGATAGTATGTCATGTGGCCCAGACTGCTCATGAATTCACTACATAATTGAGGCTCTTACCTCAAAAGTTCTGAGACTACAGGAATGTGCCATAAGCCAATTCTGTAAGTGAACTAAGGTTATGCACTTAATTCTTTTGCACTGTACCCTAGCCAACCTACTCTGGAAAGCTCCCCCACCCTCCACATCCAGGGCTAGCACTTATGGCTCAGCATATCTCTAAACCTGCTTGCTTAACCTTGGAGACAATACATGCAGAGCTGTGTTAGGTACAGAGTGTGGTGGAGGCAAGCATTAAAAGCCCGGTTCTCATCCTTAGAAACAGAAAGAGAGATGTCAGCACTGTCTACTTGCCCTTTGATGGCCAAATACTTTTCTTCATTTATCTTTTGGAGGAAGGCCCCTGTATCCCTGTGTATTTCAGAGTACAGTTTGCCAAAAGCTGTGTTACTCCTAATACCATTCCTGTCTTAAAACAAACATCTTGCCCCATCCTGGCTATGACCCAGTGTGACCTGGCACTAGGCAGAGGGGAGGCCACCAGAAAGCCCATTTTCCTAGGATTTCCATTTGCTGCAATTTCTGCAATTACCACCTACTTTATTTGTTACTATATAACACTGACCCCATAGCTTCATGGAAGTCCTGGTTTTTTGTTTTGATTCTGTTGGGGGGAGGATTGTATGCAGACGCCAGAGGTTGGTGTCAGATGCCTATCTCAATTAGTCTCAACCTAAAGTTTTGAGACTGAACTCCGAGCTCACTGATTCAGCTAGGCTGGCTGAACAGAGCACTCCAGGGATCCAAATGTCTCTAAGTCCTCAGCGCTGAGATTAGAAGTATGTACCACCTTGCCAGCTTGTCTTATTTCATGTAAGCACTTTATTCCCAGCTATCTCCCAAGCCTCTGTCCTGTTTTCTGACAGGTCCTCCTTGGTTGGCCATTCTGTCCCAGGAAAGGCCCACATGGTCCAGACCTTTATCAGAACGAAGACCAAGGCTGTACTACTCTACCCAACACAGGCTGGGCATGTGGCAAGGGCATAACTAAACTTCTGCAGACCCTTCTCTCCTCATCTGTACAATGAAAGTAACCAGCTAGTACCTGTCAGTGTCACCCCATCCCACCTCCCACAGCTCCCAGGGCTACCTATCAAACACCATTCGCTTTACATTCTAAATCCTAAAGCCTCTCCTGCTTTCTCTTCTAGCTCCTTCTCCAACAGATCCATCTGCAATACACCGAATTTTGGGCTAATACTTGCTCCAGAACCTAAGCATATGACAATTATGTTGAAAACCCACAGATCCTATTCATCCTTTTAAACCCTAGGCAACCACCCCTCCAACCCACCCTTTCCTGCCTGTCCCTCTTCTCTGAGTGGGTTCCTGGTACACACATTGATTCTTGTACTCCATTGCAATTAGAGCTTGACACCACTGTCTCCTACCAAACCAGATTCGGCAGGGACTAGGCCTTTTGTCTTTGTTTTAAATCCCCGGTGCTTAGATACCGCCTGCAGACAAACAGTCACTCAGGAAAGTCTAGCTGACAGGTGGGTGAGTCTGTAAACAACATCTGCACAACCCTTAGCATCTATGAAGCCTTTTCCTGTCTTCCCTCTCAGACCCCATCCCTAACCCCAGGCATGGCCTCAGAAGGCCTCAAGGGGGCTTCTCTCTGTCCTGGAGCTGGGGTCTGCAAAGATCTTCAGCAGGGATCAGCAAAGGCAGCTGAGACCCTCTTTGAGCAGGAGGTCAGCTGTTTCCTTAACTAAGAGATGCTTCCCCACCAGCAGCTGGAGAGGCCAGCAGGTGCTCAGGTAGCCAACAAGTATGGCCCAGAAACTGGCTGGCCCAGCCATCCGCCCAGAGCCTCCAGGATTTGGTGGTTGAGTGCAGCTCTACCCGTGAGTCTTGGTAACAGTTGCTATGTAAAACGCTCGAAGGGGGAATTTACTGTCAGCGTTAATAATAGATGAAGGTTTCAGAATTTTTGATGCCTTACGTTCTAAGCCGTTTGATTTATAATGTCTCTGGAAAGAAAGAGATGAGGGCACAGTGAAGGAGGAGGCTTAGGAAGGAGTCAGGAGCTCATTCCTCTCCCAACGATGGGGAATCAGAGGCCCTGAGAGGGAAAGCCCCTGGGCCATGCACCTCCAAGGATACTAAAACTTGAGAAGCTTGCACTGGACCGCACACAATGTTGGTCCACAATAAGGAATGGAGTCCTGGCCCCTCCTGCCAGCACCTGGGGTTGTTTTGGTGGATTGTTGCCTCTCTTTTGAGCACAAGCAGGTGTATCTCAAGTAGGCTCCGGAAACAGCGCTTAAGGGTGCCCACAGCAGGGGCCTTGCAGGGCTGATTACAGGCTACATGGAGCCAACTTGCAAGTCCAACTTCTCCTGCTTAGCTACAAGTGGCAGAGGCTGGAGAGACGGAGCACATGTTGGCCAGGCAGTCTGCTGCTAAAGGACTCTTTGCCTGGGGTCCCAATATCTGGAAAAGCCTCAGAGACCAAGGACTTCCAGAAGAGAGGAACATGGGCAGGACCTGGACTTCCTGAAGGCAGCAGATAGGTCAAGGCTGAGGCACTCTTGGCCAGGGCTGCTTTGCTGGCAGACACCCAGTGCTATACTGGCTTCAGGTACTCTCTCCCACCCTTCACAGCTGCCTGTACAGGTATGGAAAATGTTTCTCAGCCTTTCTCTGTGCCTGGCAAGGCAAAGCTAGCCTAGGCCATGACCCATACTCCTTCAATATTCCCCACCTGAAAAAACAGGGAGCACCTGGCCCTGCATCTCAGTCCAGAGCAATCTGACCCAGGTTCCCTTGTTCCTCAGCAAGATGAGGACAGTCCTTTTGAGCCTAATGGACAGGGTGAGTGGAAGAATTTTTAGGTCTGTTCTTCACTGGTGTATACATTTTCATAGCTTCATCAATGCCACAAGCCTGAACTGTCATGGAAAAGGGGAAGCGAAGACAATGCCCAGAGGTATGCCACATGGTTCTGTACAAAACACTTCAGGTGCCAGGCTTGCACAGAGTCCAGTGTGCAACATGTACAACCATAAACATCTCTGGTCCCAGCTTCTTATCAGCATGGTGGCTGCCTTCCAAACACTCACCCTAGGGGTGATGATTTCCCAAGATCAAATGAAAAGTTGTGTACATACACAAGCTTATGTTTCCGCAGATCAAAAACTTTTCTCCAATTCCAAGTGTTCAAGAGTATCTCCAACTTAAATCTGGACCCAGGGCCTAGGAAAGACATGGTAAAAGGGACCTGCTAGAGGCTCAAATGTGTCAGGGTCACAAATAACTATTCTTTTATTTTCCAAAATGGTAGACTCAATAGTTTGAGATGGGGCCTGGGGAGGCATGCAGTAAGCAAAGTGCTTGTCATGGAAGCATGAAGACCAGAGTTTGATCTCCAACATCCACATGAGGAGCCAGGAGAATGTATAATCAGTCCTAGGACTGAAGAGGTGGAGACACACAGTGTTGGCCTTACCCAATGAGCAGACTCTGGTTCCCAGAGAGAACATGTCTCAAAACCTAAAGTAAGGCCAGGTGAGGTGGTGCACTCCTTTAACCCCAGCACTTGGGAGAGGCTGTCCCTGCAGACAGCTGGGAGCTGGCAAGAAGATCAGCTTTGCTGACAGGCAGACTCTGGTCTCTATTCAGCCTCTTTCTCAACAGGAATCTTGGGAGTTGGGTGCAGTAAAATTGAAAGGAAGGCCTGAAAAGCACTGGAGGCTGCTGAGATGCACATCCCAGCCTGGTTGAGAACAAAGCTCTGGCCTAAAGGTGGCTTTGTCACTGGGTACCTAACAGTACAGGAAGGCAGAGGCCCCTGGGGTATCACTGTGGGACCATGTCACTCCCTCAGCTCACACTCAGCACTTAAAGGGTAACCTGCCATCAGTGCTTCCATGTACATAATTTTTGCATATGTTGTTCCTTTTGCTATGTGTGACAACCTTCCTTCCCTAACACATACAGGACCTGGGTTCCATCCCCAGAACCATTAAAAAAAATGTAAAAGTCCCCAAACTTCTTGGAGCAGTGCCATCTTCAGGAAATCTTCCTTGTACCCAGTGCCTTTGTCCACATATTGGTTCCTTAGTTCTGTATGCAGCTCTTGGTACGACAAGGCAACCCTCTACCATCCATGTTTTGCTCTGCCTAAAGCAGGACCAGACACAGCAGCTACCCCTGCTGCCACTCTCAGGGCTGGGGAGCAGTTCCTCTGTCTTCAGAAAGACTACTAGCCAGTGTCTATGTAAGAGACAGGCAGCCAGCCTGAGCCTAGTGATATAGGTGGCTCCATGAGCCATCACGATGTCTTCTAGAAACTCTCAGAGGTGCAGTGTGTTCACCCCAACTAAAGCTCCTCTCTGAGTGAGCTAGAGACCCTCCTGGCTCCCCCATCAACACTCAGAGAGGCAGTTATAACTATCCTTAATTAATAAGAAACAGGGTAATGAATTAATCATCACATAATACAGGCAATTTGTTTGGCAGCTGTATCTTTAAAAAACAAAGCGGTGTGTGAGCACTCATGCATGGTAGGGTCTTTGCCAAATGACACTGAAGGGCAGACTCTTAACATTATCCCAGGAAGCCCCCATCTTTAGATGAGGTAGGGACAGCCAGGGGCTACTTAATGGCTGTAGAAACTCCAAGCAAGAATCTGTGTAGGAGCAGGGACCCCATGGCTCATCACACCCCCAAGATAGAAGCAGGCTTACTCCAAGCTGCATAGCTCTAAGCAACCCCCCACCCTCTGAAGAGCTGAACAGATGCTTCCTCAGATCAGAAAAATGACACCAGCCCTCAAAGAGATGCTGTGAAAGCCTGTCTTTCCTCTTTCTCCTTTTCTTTATGACAAGACTTTTCTTTCTGGGGAGCAGCTGAGCATCAAGGGTGATGGGGGATGCAGTGGTACCTTTAGGACCCTGACCAGCTTCATGGTCACCAAATCAGTAGAGGGTTCCTGCTACACAAAGGCCTTTGAACTCTTGTCTCTCCATAGATCTTTAAGCAAGATTATGTAAGCAGGGCGTGGTGGAGAGGCAAGATGGCTCAGCAGGTAAAGGAACCTGTGTCACTAAACCAGAATAGCTGAGTTCAATCCCTGGAACCCAAACGGCAGAAGGAAGAACTGACTTCCATATTATAGTGTGTACACCCTGACACAGACACACAGAGACACACAATAAATGTAACAAAAATTTAAACAATCAAAAACAGAAAGTAGAGAGTGCTCACAGGTGTGTTGGCAGAGCAGCCTGAAAGAAGTATACCAGGACAGCAAGAATACACAGGCCACCTCTGGGCTCTTCGTGTCCTTGAGTACTCTTCCAGTGGTCACCAGGCCCTAAGCATGACCCATGACAATCTGGACAGAGCAGCCATATCTTGGGGCTGTAGGCTTTAGTAACTGCTCTGTACCTACCTCTCTCTGTCTTGCAAAGCCTCTCTACCCTAAACACTTACACTCTACAAAATATCTACAGAGAGACAGAGTTCAAAGACACACCCTACTAGGGTACCAGGGGACAATCAATGCCCTACCACAGTCCACCAGCTTGCCCACTGCCTCTATGGATTCAGAGCTAACCAGTCCCCACCTATATGTCCCTGGCCCTATTTTGACCCTGCTGGTTCAAGTTCCTAGCTAAGACCAAGCTATACCTAAGTGGGGTCCAACAATTTGGACTTCTAGGCTACCTAAGAACAGTGGCTCAGAGAGGCCTCAGGAGCATGCCCTGGGTATATTTCTGTAGGCTGAACTCCAATGGCCTTCAAGCCTGGGTGAGGGGCTAACTCCACCTTAATCAGAAACAACTTGAAGAAAACATTCACATTCACTGTGATCTAAAACCCCATATCCCATGGTCCTAGTATTATATTATTACTATTATTATTGTTGTTGTTGTTTATTTTGTCTTTTTTTTTTCCAAGACAGGATTTCTCTGTGTAGCCCTGGCTGTCCTAGAACTCTTTCTGTAGACCAAGCTGGCCTCAAACTCAAGAGAGCTGCCTGCCTCTGCCTCCTGAGTGCCAAATGCTAGGATTAAAAGCGTGTGCCACCACCACCTAGCAGGCTCTAGTTTTTCTATTGACACAAACTGGACTGGTAAAACCTGGTACTAGCAGTGGGGAGTTGCTGTGACTTCAGAATCCATGCTTTCTTCATTGTGAGACACTGGACACAGTAGGGATATGAAGATGCTCAGGGCCTACAACTGTACACAGAACAAGGAAGGCTGCTCCCAAATCACCAAGGCTACTGTTCGGTAAGTGCTCACTATGGTCAGAGTTCTGTCGACTTAAGTTTGTTTAAACCTAGGACTGGAATGACGGCATGTGTAAAGCAAAAGACACAATCCTCTGGAGAGGGTTGCGTGTATCAGTGCCACTCTATACGGCCTATGGCCCTGGTTAGACAGCAGGCAGGGTTCACCTGTAGCCTCCAAAGGCAGAGCTATAACCAGATAGATATACATACATGCATGTACATATAGAAAAAGTTCATAGATATAAAGTAAATCTGGAAAATAAATATGAAACACTGAAAACAGTGCATATGGGTTCCCAAGATGGCTTAGAGGGCAAAGATGATCTCTCCCAAGCCTACAGACGTGAGTTCAATTCCTGAAACTCACATGGTAGAAAGGAAAACTAATTCCAGTAAGTTCTCCTCTGACTTTCCCACTTTCACTGTAATGAAAATACTTTCTCTACCACATTCAAAATAAATAAATGTAAAAACTATTTTTAAAATGAAACAACGTATATGGTTTAAAGTAGGGAGAGTAACAGTATTTTTGGCAATTTCTAATAAATTTAGTTCCAGGACTTGGAGAAGGATAGGTAAGTCCATGGCTAAGTCCATCCAGTTAGTTTAAGACTGAAGATATTCATTTGTTCATTTCTTCATTAATTCCAACCAAGATTTCATCATCCAAACAACCTGCTGGATACCTAGACATCAGCAGTAATAATATATTCATTTTTCATGTATTAAGTCTCTGCTGTGAGTCAGGCCTGGTCCTCGCACCTAGAGCCATGGACTGAGTTGGAAGTGAATAGGTCAGGTTGGGAAGGGCATGACCAAGCCTTAGGGTGTTCTGTGCCCCAAACCCCTACCCTCTGACCCCATTCTCATTAACTGTGACCATAGGAGCCTACCTTAGAGCTAGCAGACACACAAGAAAGGAATTATGGTTCCTAAAAGAGACACTGACATGAAGCTGGTTACTGCCTTTTCAGAAAATGTAATTTCCTTTTTATTAGAAAATTAAAGGATAGGACCAGCTTGCCAAAAGCCAAAACAGCTGAAATGTGCTTGCCTAAGATATGCAGTGTCTGATAAATAGATTTATGCATCTCCCTTCTTTTCTCTATCCCTCTCCTTAACTCTGCTTTCTATTCATTCCCCATCCACACGCACTGCAGGGATGGCCATGAGCATGGCCCTGGACCACAGGCCCAACACCCTGCCATGTAGGGAGGGTGCTTTTGTTTCCTCGGCACAGAGTACCAGCTTTAAGCCTTTTCAGAAAAGCCTCGGGGATTCTCTGGTTTTCCTGAGATGCAAGGCTGCCTTTGGCCTCTGCTAAGCTAAGGGTGTTAGTTAGGAGGGAAGGGCAGGAACAATAAAAGACTTGAGCTTTGGAGAAATATGCTCATCCATGTGGAGACCTGGGCACAGTCGGTTCCAGATGCAGCTGGTGGAGGGAGGCAGCCAAGGCAGAGTGGAGCAGGACAAGGACAAGAGGGCAGGGCATGTTCCTCACACTACCACAAATATTTTTTTAAAAAAGCAACTATTGGAAGCCACCCAGGGGGTTTCTCCTATTGAAAAGTCCTTGATTCTTCTTTCTGCCTCAGGACTCAGGAACAAGAAAGAGCTCATCTTACTAATGGGGTGATGGAGGGGCCCAGAGGGTAGGTCTTCCTCCTCAGGAAGGTGGCTGAGCCTGCCCTGTGAGTCATTGGGAGCTGGGAACTAAAGTATCCAGTACTGAATTTTCTCTCACCTAATCTCTCTTTTTCTCTTTCCTTTTCCCCTATCCTCTCCCCCATTAGTCAGATGTCCCAGGCTTGGTTTAGAAGGGAACTGGGAGCTATGATGTATGTGACTAGACGTGTGCATATATGCACATATGAGCATCAGTGTGTGCTGAATACTAAAATGGTGGCCACTTCCTGATGCTCTGATAGAAGTGGGGGTGGGAGAGTGGCATAACAGCCCAAGTACCTCTGCCTCAATCTCCCCCACCTCATGGCTCCTGAAGGCCTCCCATTACAGTTCAAGGACAAATTTGTTTCCCTTGATGCTTTCTAAGGGAACAAAAGGCACGCTTTGGTTTCTTTTACCTCCTCTCACTGAAGCCTTGGCTTTATCCTGCTTTGTTCTGGAGAAAATAAGACAGGATCTGTCCCAGGGTTTGCTGCCTGGGTAGGCGACAGGGTGGAGGTCAGAAATAAACACAAACTAACACTGTCCACCAGGCCTTCTTCTCTGGTCCCGACAGGCACAGCTTTTTATAGGATTCTGCTCTAAGACCTAGTTCAAATCCCAGGTGCTCTATGGTCTGGAGAATTCTTTCACTCTAAATCCAGCCTCACAACCTCAGAGGCACTTTCTGAAAGTGCTGTACCCACACAAAGCCCTAGCACAATGCTACTTCTCACCTGGGCAGCTCCAGGAGTAAGCCAGTTTCCTACTGGCACAGGTAGGGAGCCATATGAGGAATGTGATCCCCAACTCTATGGAGACAACTGGGTTAGGGTGCAAAACAGGTGTCTCTGGACAGCATTTCTGAGGAAGCAGCAAACTGCCCTGACACAAGAGTTCCCTGGATGACAGGAAAAGCAGACAAACCACGCAGACAAATGTACTCTTTAGAGAGGACCTGGACCATGGGAGCAGCATGATCCACAGAATTCTATTCAGTGTAACCCACATAGTACCTTCCCTGGATGTTCAAAGGCTCTCCTGGGTAGATGCCAAGTCCAGGGTACCAGAGACAAGGTCTCACCTAATTTAGTGAATACCCACTCACTAAGACACTAACCTCTGATGCTGACTGTTCCCTCTGGCATAAGTTGGGTCCAGCCTATGATCCTCATGGATGGAGCCACAGCATCTGGAGGTTTCCACCACCCTCCCTACAGTGGGAAGCAGAGCTGCCTGTACTGGTGAAACATGTCACCATAGCTGGTGGTTCTATGCATGGGAAGGGCCCCACAACTACAGCCCTGTCTGCAACTAAGATGAAGAAGTCAGCTTTAGCAGCTGACTGGCAGTAGGGCTGGTGCCTTGGACCCACCCCAGGCAACCTCTGGTCATCACCAACTGATTCAGCCTCTTGCCTGGCCAGTACAAGGGAGGCATTGTGTGTAAAACCTAAACATTCTCAAGGAGTGAAGGCAGAGCTCACCTGAGAAAGGAGAAACAGATGTTGGAATGTGCAATAAGATGGCTTTCTAGAGCTGCAACCAGTCATCAGTCCTGGTCTCAACTCAGATATCCCTCTCTTAGCTGCCAGCTTAGACCTCTGTCCTCACTCTCTTCTTCTTTACCCTGTCAGAGTTATGAAGTAAAGAACTGCAAATGGGATAGCCATTTTCATTTGCACCCGCCTTCACTTTCTCAGGTGCCAAAGGCAGACATGTCCTGTCCTGTCTAGTCATCCCTGTCCCTTCTCTCCCTTAGAGAGTAGCCACAGCTACATACCCCAATAAAGGTAGGCTGTGAACAATGTTGGGGCAAGCAGCTAGCACTGGAAGCCATGCTGCGCAGACTAGTGCTTCAGGAGCTTATTGTGTGATGGCCCCAGTGTAGAGGATCCAGTGGGCCCATAATAGGCACCCTCCCCCTTGATATCCTGTCAGTTTTCACTACAACTGCCTTGGGTTTTCGTTGTCACAAAACTGCCCCTCTGCTGGGGAGGAGCAGCCCTAATCAGGGTGCTTGTGTTTAGTTTCTTTTTAGGTACCAGACAGATGTCCTCTGAAAGGACTGCAGCTGCCCCACACCAATTCAAAATGTGTAAGAGGTGCCAGACACATGCTGACAGTACTTGCAAGCTCTAGGTATTTTGCAGGTCATTTTAGTTCTGACAACTCCTACCAATCTGACCCACTTCCCAGATGAAGAAGATTGATATTCATGGGCCAATACAGGCTGTCTGGATTCTTGCAAGTTCTGGGGGCCAGTGGGGAATGAGGTGAGGGCCTTGCACAATAGCTCTCCAGGACTCAGACAAATATCACTAACATTAGTAGGCCTTTATTGCTTTGTTTGAAAACAGGGTCTCACTACATAGCCCTGGCTGGCTAGGAACTGGCTAAATAGAACAGGTTATCCTGAAACTCACAGAAATCCATCTGTCTCTGCCTCCTGAAGTGCTAGAATTAAAGGTATACAGCACCACACCCATTTAAAAAGCCCCCTTTCAGGAGCAGTGTTCCTTTGAGTTCTCTTCCTCAGCAGACAGGTCCAACCTAGGGACCACACAAGATGGGGAAAAAAGGGAGACAGCACCCACATAGCATCTAACCCATACTCCACCCAGCAGCAGTCAGGAAATGGGTTATCTCACAGTCCCCCAACCCACGCTACCCACAATGCTTTACTCAGCCCTCAGCCAAGAACTGGGCCTGTTGCCATCAGCTATCAGGCACTACCTGAGTATCATCCTACACTTCTTCCAGTCAAACGGAGAGGAAGCACAGGCTTTCCTGAGACCCTACATCTTCAGGCTATCTCAATCATTCACTCCTCACAACCCCACCATTACTTCCTGGCCAGCCTGGGACTATGTTTTCTCTAAGTATCTCCTAATCCAGCAGGGATAAGAAGCATAATCTATGCTCAGCAGTCTGCCATAACTGTCCTGAGCCCACCCACCTGGACCTTCTCCCTGGAACTGCAACATACACCACCATCCTCTGTGGCAAGGAGGGGCACCTAAGGCTGGTGCAGGATCTTGCCTCCACACACTTCTGAGGGATATTCAGTGAGGCTGAAATTTCAATTAAGGCAAAGAAATAATTGCAACAGGGCTCCAGGCCAGCTCAAGTGGGGAACAGGCCTCAGTGTCTGGAATAGAAGAGGTGTCCAGCTACCCCACAGCCAGGGAAAGAAGTTTGGCCTTTTCTTAGGGTAACCCTTGTGGTCCCCACCCATCCTCCTGCCTCCAGAGTGCTTGAAGGCAGGCACAAGAAGCTAGGGTTAGAGAAAGAGTAGAGGCCCTCAGTGCAAGGGGCCATAAAGAGAGCCTCAGCTGGCTCTAACAAAATTGAATTAAATGAAATCTGAGCACTCAACACTAGCTATCCCATGGTGAGACTGAAGGCCACCTGGGCACACGAGGATTGGGGATGCACCCCCAAAACAGGCCTGCGAGACCTAAAGGGTCTTCCTTTAGGGAGTTCCTATGCAGGCCTATAGGAAGACAAAGGTAGCACTCATCTCTGCACCTCAGACCCACCCCACAGAGCATGGCATGAGGAAAGGGGAGGGGATCTCTGGGTACTATCAGAACTTCTTATCTTTAGAGAGGCCTCACATAGCTTGTTTGGCTATGCCCCTGCATTTCAAGAAATGACTGTCCTTGATCCAAAATGCCATCTCTGAGAATCACCCATTTTCTCTTCAGGAATGCTCTCTTCTAATCCAGAAATTCCTTAGTTCCAAAAGTACTCCATCTCTGGAGACACCTTCTTTATCTTCAAGTATGATCCATCTCCAGAAATGTCACTTTCTCCTAACAACTCTACTCCAACTCCAAAAAGCTTTCCAAAAATGTTATGTCCCATCTCCAGATGCTCATTTTACCACCAGAAGTACCTCAGATCCAAAAGTGTCCCATTGTTTCCAGAAATACTCCAGAATCATCCTCAAAGAGGCACTACAATTTATCTCTAGAAAGGCTCCATTCTCAGAAACATTGTGTTTGGCAATACTCAGAATGCAGAAAAGCCTCCTCATCTTAAAACAAAAAATCTATCTCCAGAAGAATTCTCATTTCACTTTCAAATGTACCCCTATTTCATCTTCAGAAATTACCTCCTCCAGAAATGCTCTCCATGTTGTCTCTAGAGACATCCTGGCTCTGGAACCATTCCAGCTCCTGTTTGGAAGTACCAAGGCAAAGCTTCCCACCTTGGCTCACATGCTGAAGGAACTGAGACCTATTTCCTCCAAGATCTCCCGGAAAGAGATTGCACAAGCTTCCTCTTCCCTTGTCTCTCTGGCTCCTGAAAACCTCTCAGCCATCTGCTGGATCTTCTTGTCCCAGGAACTAAAGATGTATGGTCTGCAACCCCTTTGGGGATGAACAACCCTTTCACAGGGGTTACATATCAGACATTTACAATATGACTCACAACAGTAGAAAATTAGTTATAAAGTAGCAACAAAAATAATTTTATGGTTGGGGTCACCACAAGACGAGGAACTGTGAAAGGGTTACAACACTAGGAAGGTTGAGAACCACTGGGCTAGAGGATCTTGCCTGGGGCAGGAATGTAAAAGGGTGTAGAATTGGGGAGAAGGGATGACAAAGCCCTTCCACTATGTCCTCACTGTTAAGAACCACTGCCTACATACACACAGCATGATAAAAACTATACTATGCACAGTAAGACCGTGTCACCCTTTAGAACCTTGGCTCACAACAGCATGGAAATGTGTCCATCATCTATCTATACACACATCTAAGATATATCCACACTCACTGTGAACCTTTCCCAATTTCCCTAGGAGTCTTACATTCTGGGGATGCCAAGAAGTAGAGGCACTCTCTCAATCCACAGACAGTGCAAATCAGTAAGACTAGCAACCTGTAGCTGCTCAGTGTCAACTGTTAAGAAGTTCAATCACAGTACTTTGGGGTTTAGGAAATTAGGAAGGTGAGAACAATATATTTAGTATCTGCATGCACACTCACTAAAATCAAGTGTTTACTCTCCATTGGGTGGCCTCATCCCCTTGGGTAGAAGACAGCCTAGCTATGTCACCTTTGTCCACATAGTCAAGCACTGTTCTCCCTCCAACACATAAACCTATGTCCTGTGGGAAAGGTAAAGTGCCAGGGAAGGGGATCTGGAAGTTGCTAAGTAGGGGATAGCCAGTACCCACACACAGATGTACTTCTGGGAGTAAGAAGCTCAGTATAGACGTGGCTACACTGCAATCCTTCTACTCTGGAACTGCACAGAAGGGGCCTCAGCCTCTGGCCTCTGTGAGACAACTCTCAGAGCCCCCAAATAGTAAAAGGAAAGAACCATGCATGATTCCTGATCTGTTGGGATGACACTGTATAGCTCTGGTCTGCTGTCACAGGAGGACAATTACCATTTATTAAGCCTCCCAATTTAGAACCAGCCTCAATTAACTGGAACCTCCAGAGCCCACTTTGATGGATGTGAATACAGCTTCAATATGCCCTCCACTGTGCCCTCAGCACAGGCCGTGACCCCCAACTAGCTAGCATTTGCCTAGACAGAGATTTGACATCTGTCTCCCACCACCCTTTTCCATCTCTCCCTGTCCTGTTCAGGAGACATACTTTATCTATGCCTGACCTTCCTTTGCTAGGAAAAGCATCCCCACCAAAAATAGAAAAGAAATCCAAAGTTAAACATGGATGTTAGTGAACATATGGTCCTAAAGTCTAAGATGGCAGTGAGCCAGGGCCACACCTTGCTGGTGGCAACAGAGCTGTCCTCTTAGCTCCTGGGAGCAGCCCAGCCTACTGCATCGATATTCTCTATCCTTCGTAGCCCAAACTGCACTGGCTCTCCTGGGACCCTTTTATCGTACAATGTCGCTTCAGCAAAAGGTTATGTAGAAGAATGTGGAAGTCTCTCCCGCATATTAACTAAAAGAGTGTTCTTGAAAATGCACAAGAAGAAAGCACATCTTAAGAGTCAATTTCTCTGGGTCTGAGATGAGACAGAACACTGGACTGGCAGGATTCTGTCCCCAGTCCTGCTCAACTGGGACCCAGGTATGTCACTTCACTTCACTGAGCTCCAGGTTTCTGGTCTGCTAAAAGTGGGAACAAAAGTCCCTATTGCTGGTGCTCTGACACTGAGGCCATCTGAATAACTGCAATCACATTCCAGAACAAGCAGAAGACAATGGTGTTAGCATTCAGGCCTTGCCGACTAAATACTTAACAGGCAAGAACACACTCACAAGCACTTGAGGCCTGTTTCCATCACCTATCCCTGACAGCTCCCCTCCTGTACACCCTATCTTTTGCTGGAGGTGGGGAGTATCCAAGGAGAGAATTCTTGGATACACCTTCCAAACACAGTTTATCATTAGTTAGGTGTGATTTTTGTTGTTGCTGTTGTTCTGTTGTTTTTCAAGACACAGTCTCACTGTGTAGCTGGCCTGGGACTCACTATGTAGACCAGGCTGGCCTGGAACTCATACAAACCCTCCTGCCTATGCCTCCCAAGCACTGTGATTAGAGGCATGCACCATACCTGGCAACCAGCTAGCTTTTTAAAAGCACAAAGATCTTTGTGTTAAACATAGTATTTTTAAAGCCCTGTGCTTGACAAACACTGACCATCTGAGGATGTCCCTTCTCAAGCCACGGCTATCCCTAGCCTTAGCTCTCTGAAAAGCAAATCTTTTCAGAGAGACAGTGTGAGGTAGGCTTATGGAAACACAAAGCAAGCTTTCCTTGGCAGAGGCTGTCAACCATGAGGGCTCTGTATGCTGTTCTGTCAAATGTGGTATGACAGAGCCCACCTTCAGTAGGTGACAAGTGCTGTAAAAGTCCTCAACGCAAAAATATCTCTTTGGGATCACTGGAGAGGGGAACCTGAAGGGTCATCCCCATTTACTTGCCCTCCTCAGCCAATCATGTTACAATGAACAATAGGAGAATGAGCCCTTTGCAGATCCAATGCCCAGAAAGGTTATGTTTGTATTACACAGCACAAAATCCATGAATGGCAGCTCAGAGCCTGGCCCAGGGTAAATTACTCTGCAGTCCCAGAGTGACCTATGATTAGTGTCTATCTCCCTAGGGCCCTAGGACATGGGGGTCCTAGGAAGCTCTACCTTGCTCAAACCTACTCCTGCTTCAGGCCTGCTGCAACCCTGGGTTTAGTCTTTGTGTATACTCATAGACATCAACTAGGGAATTCAGCAGAAGGGCCTCTTCTCCTGCTACCCTACCACACCCAATATCCTAGGAGTCCATTCTAGCCATGGCCAGAGTGCTTCCAGACAGAAGCACATGATCTGTGCACACTTCAGTTTCTACATCTGCAAACTAGAGGTGAAGGTACATTGTAACATTCTAGCAACAGGAAGTCTGAAGAAAGGAAGTAAGAGAGGCTGAGGCCTGGTACCCAGCAGGCTTTTACCCAGGCTCTGGTGCTATACCCCAATCTGTATCCTAATCCTTTTTAATCTAGTACTGTAATCTACTGTGTTTTGATTATGGCTCCCAGGACTGCCATATCTTTTCCCTGTCTGACCTCAGGGCTCCTTGGTATAGAGACTGGCCGGCCAACAGTTCTGGTTCAGGCAAGTGATTAGGGAACAGATTAAGCCCTGCATCCCTCTAGCTGTCCTCAGCCAGGAGGTCTGTACAGGAGCCCCAACAGGAAGGGGACACAGGGTATTGAGAAGATGGGCTGTCCATATCCTTGGAAACAGGTATGGACTTGCCAATCTCCCTTGACTCCGCAGTATTCCTACCTGAGCTAGTCATGCTTTCTGCCTTAGTGAGCCTTTCTTTCCCAGTGCCTTCCAAGTAATGTGTTTCATAGCAGTCATAGCCCAGTGCCGTGTCAGCTGCAGGTACTGCCTGGGCTTGCTCTGTGCCTACTCTGACCTAGAGCTGCTCATATCCACACATACTCCTTATCTTGCACTGTATGTGGGCCTCAAGCACAATGGTGAGAATACTGAGCTGCCAATGCTCCTTCTCTGGCAAAGAATACTGTGCTGAGTCCCCTTCCTCTGGGACACCTGCTAGGGTCTCCTAGGGCAGGGCATCCTAGACAGACATATGGGTTGTCAGCAATATAGCTTCACAGCCACAAGTACAAGGTCAGGCTGACCTAGGTCTTCCTGATCTAGATATCCCCTATATAGCACCTCTATTCTACATTTTAATCTCCAAGGTGGTCTCCCCCATAGCTTTTCCTGGCTACTTGAGCTCTGGCTGAAGCCTAGACCATAAGCTAGCCTATATGGCCAGAGCACCCACGACAGAATGACTCTAATTCTGCTTTTGCTGAATTAGAATTCTACTGAACCCCAGAAAAAAAAAGCCCTATTTTGTGTTTCCTATTTCTACATGCCTTTCCCAGGCATCCCCACTGTATCTCCTCTGACCCCAACCCTGCTAGGGTCTCATTGAACCAGAGAGCTTCCTGAGAGAATGCCCTTCCACAATAACTATACTACAGGGCAACACAGTGATTTAATTGGGTCTAGGTGGTCTAGGATCCATAGCTGAGCCATACGCGGTTAGCTGTAACAGTTGATATTATGATTGTAAACAGAATGTGTCACAGAAACATCTAGATTTTGGGTCTTGAGAAAGTGGGTGACAGGTACTCTGGTTACATCTCCAGGAAGACCAGCTGGCCCTATGGCCTCACCTGTACTGCCAGCTTGAATTGATATTATGCAAGCATGAGTCTCTTCAGACCTATGTGATGAAACAAGGTAACAGGTGAGCACTTTAAACACAGCTGCCCAAGCCTTGACCTGAAGTGGTGGGGAGAAGTCACATTATGGGCAGAAAAAAGACAAGAGGTGGGAACTCAGCTGAAACTGCTCC
Organism: Rhabdomys pumilio; assembly: GCA_030674055.1. Classification (NCBI taxonomy): domain Eukaryota; kingdom Metazoa; phylum Chordata; class Mammalia; order Rodentia; family Muridae; genus Rhabdomys; species Rhabdomys pumilio. The sequence goes on from JANHMN010000002.1 coordinate 59,481,623, forward strand.
TGAGAGGTGGCAGCCTGCAAGGGTGACTGGGGCAGGCAAGGTCACTGTTTATATGGGTGCCAAGGGCTTTTGTTGGGTGAGTGGACACCTGTCTCCTTCCTTCCCAGTTCTGCCCTTTGGAGCATGAAGAAGCTGACCTCCCATCCTACCCACCCCTCTCATTATCAGAGTACTATTTTCTGACTTACAACACCTCCCCTGGTCAAGCTCCCTGTAAGAATGTGAGGTCAGATCTAATAAATCTCACTGGGACCCAGCCCAGCAGGAGTACTCCATTGCTTTTCCCAAACACTCCTCTTTTAATGAGGTAACCTGAGGTGGCTCCAGTAGCACATTAGCTCCCCAAGAGGCTCATACTGAGATGAGTTAGCTGCACCCAAGGCTGTCTCCTAGAAAACCCTAAAGGATCACATTTTGTCTCTCTCCCCTCTCCCATGGCAGCATACATGGGTGCTATGGAAGCAGAGATGTACAGATGGGTCCTTTGGCATCCAGGGCTGTCAGGCACTTAAACAAACCCTACCTCACTTCCTGACAGACTGGCCAGGAAAAGCTACCGTCACTGGTGCACCAAAGGGAAAATTAGGCTCAGCTACTTTGGGGCAGTAACCTTCAATTCTTTTGGATATGAGTCTTTCCCTCTCAGTGAAGCGGGGCAAGCCTGGGGCAGAGGCAGCCAGTTAAGTGTGTGGGAGTAAGAAGAGGTACAGTGGTGGGCAGGTCTCCCAGATGCTGAGGTGAGCAGGTTTACAGGGATATCTTATCATTGGATGCTTGTGACTGTGACTCTCTACCAGAGCACTCCTTGGGCTAACAGGAAAGATAACCAAGCAAAGCAGAGCAATGCCAGGCCTGGGCTTTCCTAGAGAAATCTTAGCATGTGCATCCCAAGTGTGGCTGCAGTGCTGGCAAGCCCCTATGGCACCTGGGTCTGGTCTGTCACAGATTATCAGTTAACAGAGGACAGTACGGGCAGATACAAATGGTGCAAGTCAGACGATGACCATCTAGGTAGGGAGCTGTCAAGTTCCCCACTTCAAGAACAACACGACTTATGTTCTGTGTGGATGGGACCTCAGAAAGGAAGGAACTTAGTGACATGGAGAATGAGAAGACTCTCTTGGCCCTAGCTTCCCAGAGCTTCTGTAGAAGTCGAAGCTCAAAAATGGGAGTCTGGGGGCAGCTAAGAACTAAGAAAACAGACTGGATCTTGAGGACAGAGGACTGGGTATGGCCTGGAGTTCCCAACATCTGGCTGCATGAAGCCATGTTTGTTTTCTATAAAACGAAGCACACATACCAACATACAGTTATGCAAATAATGATGTAGTACCATGCACATGAATACAGATCCGTGGCACTCTGATGGGCGCCATCCAGCACCTTAGACCTCAAGGACATCACCTCAGGAAACCCTAAGCGGCCACATATCCCCAACACTGGCTATAGCCCTC
>JANHMN010000002.1:59488076-59600014 GCA_030674055.1 Rhabdomys pumilio
GATTCCTTTCTCTGCGCGCCGCGAGCGCTGGCGCTGGGCTCGCTCCTCTTTCGCGCTCCCGTGCGCGCCGCGCCTCTCCAGCCCCTCGCTTCCTGCTCAGCAGCGCCTGCGAGTGCCCTCAGTAGCCATTATTCACTGGCCGCCGGGGGGACAGGAGGTAATTAGAGACGGCCTTGTGGCCACGTCCACTGGGCTAGCACGATGCGGGCGCAGGGCGCGCGCGGGGAGGGGCACGCGACAAGGGGGCTTGGCTGCGCGCAGCCCGCGCCCCAGACGCGGAGGAGGGGAGAAGAGGGAGGGGGCAGGGAGAAGGAGTGGTAAACTGGGCGCGAGCGAGAGGAGGGGGCGCCAAGGAGACGCTCTCGCGGCTCTCACCGCTGTGGCCAGGTCACTGCTGCGAGGTTCCTAGGCGCCTAAAGACCGAGTGGGGGCTGGGAGGGGGTGCTGTGCCGTGCGCGCGCGCGCGCGTGCCAAAGCTAGAAGGGAAGGAACGCTTTAATATTTTTTTCTAGTGACTTACGAGCCCACGGGTGAGCCCTTGGCTGTGCGTTCAGGACCGTGTATCAGTGTGGCTATAAATTTCTGTTCTGCCCTACGTGTGAATGTCACGGGCTGGTGATGGGGGTGTGGGGGGAGCGATTAACTAGAAACCAGCCTCTGAACATGCCGGTAGGTCTCGGCGGGACTGAGCGATGCAGTGGTTGCGTGGGGGTGGTGTTTGTGTGCGATTGTTTATAGGTGGTAGTGTGACTGCGTGGGCGGGGCTGCCTGCGTGGGCTGTGTTCCGAGGGCGTTGTGTATTAGTATGGGCTTGTTTGCGACTGGGCTGGCTGCTGTGTGGGGCCAAGGGACTGAAAAAAGTATGGACATTGCGCCTGTGCGTGCACTGGACACACGCAGGGATCTGAGGCTTCCTGTGATAGCGTAGGGTCTGAAACCTGGCAGGCAGAAGGTAGCCCTTAGAGGATCCCACCGAGCAGAAGAGCTGTTTAAGGTGCGAACAAGCAGTGCTGGGGTTGGGGCACAGAATGGCGTGTGGGAGTGTGTATGTGTAGGTGTAGACAAGTAGGTAGGGACCTTCATGACGTGCTTCCTTTCACTGCACCAGAGATGTACCTCAGAGATCCTGGCACTTACAGACCCCACAGACTCAGGGGTTCAGGGTTTTGAGGGGGTGAAACTGGTTGAGCCCAGGATATTTTGGAGGCAGGCTTATTGGGAGGTATAGTGCCTAAGTGCCTGAAGACAGCCAGAGAGTAAAATGAAACAAAGAAGATTGGGACTTTGAGGCTGGACCTTGGGGGGATGGGGGGGAAGCTGCCATAACACTAAAGACAGATCCCTGAGAACATGACAGAAATGCCTCACTTAGTCACAAACTGAGAGTTTGCTAGCCAGCCCTTTTCTAAGCCACCCACGCAGCCCACCCATTCTATCCATCCACCCATGCATCCATCCATTCATTAATGAATCTATACATCCATTCATTCAAGTATCCATCTAGGTTTTCAATCCGAGATTCATTACCCAATCCTGCTCCCCTACACCTCTTCCTCTTTAGGCACCTAGCTGCTCTGTGGAAAGGAGCTTTTTCACACTTAGGGGCCAGTGGCTAGCACTTCTAAACCCCACCTTGCACATGGAGAAATCTCCACAGACCCTACACTTCATCCCACCCTGCCCATGATGGTGTGCCTTCTAGGCTGGGGTGAAGGTGGTGTTGTTTCTTCTCAGCTCTCCTTGCAACCTGGTGAAGTCTAAGAGGGAGTGTATGACAACAATTGTTCTACCTCCTGGCCCTTGTCTTGAAAGTCACCCTAAGTCTACCATTGGAATGGAAAGATGCTTTAAACACAGACTCCAAGTTGGACATGAGGGAACTGACTGACTTGGAATTCCAGCACTTAGGAGGTAGAGGCAGGAGTTCAAGGCCATCTGCTATACAGCAAGTATGAGGTGAGGCTGAGATACTTGAAATCCTCTCTCAGACAAAAAGAAAAAGCAAACCAGATTTCCTTATCAAGTGGATGCCCAGGGCCCTTGCTGTTCTCTTTACAGGGAATCAGCTCTTTACAGCCAAGCTTGGCATTTGAGTTTCCTCTGGTCCCATTATGCAATGAGGACCTCCTTAGTCACCTGAAGAGCAAAGCAGACCTCTGCCAAGAATGAAACTTATAGGATAAGGTCTAATCTCCTCACCTTTGAAATGCAGGGCTGCATTTCAAATGACCTGTCCTGGGACTCTCTGTCACTTAGTCCTGAGACAGTGAGAAGCAGAAGGCCTGCTGTGGGCACCAGCAAGCCTAGTGATAGACCAACACACATGAGTGCTGGAAACCACCACCAGTCAGACTGACCTCTCTCCCTCACCCACAGCACTTCCTACTTACCTATCTCATCTATGCAGTCACTCACAAGGCCAGGTGTACACAATGTGCATAAAGTGTGTGCCCATACTGGAGGGCTGAGGCCAACTCTCTTCCATGACTCTTACATTTTATTTTGTAATTAAAAAACAACTTTGGGGGAAGAAGACTGGAGAGATGGCCCAGACTGCTCTTCCAGAGGATGAAGTGGGAGTGGGAATGGGGTATTCATTCAATTTCAAGGACCCACATGGAGGCTCATCACCATCTGTAACTCCAGTTCCAAGGATTAAGACACCTTCTTCTGGCCTCTTCAAATACCAGGCGTTCATGTAGTGCACTCATACACATACAATAAAAAATAAATATGTGTTAAACTTTCATTTTATTTTATGTATATGGGTGTTTTGCCTACATGTATGTCTGTGCACTGTGAACATGGCTGATACCTATGCAGGTTAGAAGAGAGTGTTGGGTCCCCTGGAACTGGAGTTACAGATGGTTGTGAGCCACCTTGTGAGTGCTAGAAACCAAATCCAGGTTTTCTGTATTACCACCATGTGCTCTTAACTGCTGAGTCACCTCTCCAGTCCCCCTCCCCTCTGGCCTAACTCTTCAGTGTTTCCAGTGGCTGATGGTCCCTTCACACAGGCCCTTATGACTTTCTTGATGTCATATCCTACCTTCTGGTTTCATTTTAGTGCCCCCTTCCAACTGTACATGCTGGTTCCTCTGCCTAAAACACTTTCCCACTTCTAAGTGGCAGAAATTCCTTTTTTGTTTCATAGGTGGCTTTTCTGGTTGTTCCTTGGTGTGTTCTCCATTGGTAGGTTGGTTCCTGATTCTATTCACTAAGAATTTGGTAATGAATGTTGGTGAACCTTGATTCAGTCCATAGCTTCTCTATGAACTGATAGCCTATTGGACAGGGTGATGGGGTTAGAGAAACTTGGGGTTCAATCAGGCTACATGACTCACCTAGCCATGAGTATGCATCACAGATCCAGGTGGGTCTAAAGGAATGAGGTAGTGATGGATGACTTGTCCCCAAGAAAAGAGGAGTACTTATTTGTTCTAGGGGCTTACCTTTGGCTCAGTGGAACTCCCAACTAGAAAGGTCAAGAGAAGTTGTATTCACCTCTGCCTAGTACAGTATCCAGCATGTGGTACTCAGAACTCAATCTGTATTTATCAAATGACAAAGTCAAAACTCACATTTAAACTGCATGAGTCCAGCCTCTGGCTTGTTCCCTAAGACTCTGCTGGCAGGGTTCTCTGTGGTGGCAGGCAGTTCAGGCTTGCAGCACAAATCATTTTCATGCAAGGGATGGCCAGGTATAGGGCTACAAAGCAGGGGGTTTTTCTGTGTCCTAAGCCTCAGATTCCACTAGTTAAGTCCTGCCTGGGGACAGCAGAGTGGTGGCCCCTACTGAGTTAGGAAGAGTTTTATGGGTGCTTCTCATAGGTGTGGCTGACCAGCCTGCCTCATAGTTGCCTATGGCTATCTAAACAGCTGCTTTATTGCACAATGAGAGGAACGCTAGAGAAAAATGGAAAGGCTGGGGATTTAAGCAGGAACACAGAGAAGTCTGGGGGTTGGGGAAGGGCACAACACAAAGGACAAAGCCACCAAGGACTGGGTTAGCTAGGGAGTACTTAAGCAGGCAAAGAGGAGAAAGACACAGACCTACCCAACTAACATAAGTAGGTGTCTCTGAGATTCAGAAGTCAAGTTCAAACAACCCTGAGCTAATAGCTTCAGGCTAAAAGTCTACAAGATTGGGCTTAGAAGACAGCTGGAGTGGTTTTTTATTGTTTGCTTTGCTGGAGTGGGGCAGGTTTTACCTGTATTCTAATTTGGAAGAGGGGTGGCAATTTTAAATTTCCATATATTCTCTCCATTTCAGGGACTGAGTCACTAATATCCAAAGATGCTCTTCCCAATGTCACATAACTTTCAGGTGGTAAAAAATGTTCATCTAGGATTGAAGAGATGGCTCAGTAGTTGAATACTGATTGCTCTTCCAGAGGTCTCTGGTTCAATTCCCAGCATTCACATGCCTGCTCACAACCCTCTGTAACTCCAAGATCTGATACCCTCACACACAAATGCATGAAGGCAAAACACCAATGCACATAATTATTTAAAATGTTCATCTACAGGTCTGGTAGGTAAGTGTGTGTGTGTGTGTGTGTGTGTGTGTGTAGTGTTCATCTACAGGAGGTTTGGTAGATACGTGCTGAGTACCTACTGGGCACAAGATGCTCTCTGTGCTGAGGATCTACAGCAAGAAATGAGACAATGATTCCATTTTCCTCCCCAGGCAGGCATGAAACAGAATGGAGACGTAAATGATATACAATCAACATGGTTCCTTCTGAGAACTACATCAGGCACTTGTGCCATCATAGTGTCCTTACGCAAACTAACACATATCTACAAACACTAGGAGACAATCTTAGGAATCTCTGTGGTACATACAGTCTGTTATTGAGTGAAATGTTATGTGGTGTCTGACTATAGTTGTTACTCTTGGGGTGTTAAGAAAATATAGAGCCAGGGAAGGGGCTGAGAGTATGGGGTGAGGGCTGTGTTTTTATATTGGATGCCAGGAACCTTCACTGGAAAGACTATGTGGAGAATATTCAGATAAATGAAGAGAAAGCTGAAGGTGAGAAGTAAGCAAAGGCCCAGAGGCAGGAGAGCTTGTAGTTATACTTTAGTATGTCATAGAGGGTCAAAGACATATCCATAGGACATAGTACACCATAGTAAGGATATTCTGTTTTACAGGGAACATGACTGGGCGTAAGGGAAGGTCTTTGTGGTGTTTCAAGCATAGAAAGGACATAATCTCCCCTAGGTCCTCATTATAACCCATGGCTGCCACGAAGAGATTGAATGCAGGGCCAAGGCAGGAGTAGGGAGGCCAGCAAGCACTCGGTCACATTCCAGCTTTAGTCTGATGGCAGAGTTTATGATACTGGCTGAGCAGCTAAGCTAACAAAGAGTTTCCGTGATCTGCTGCCATGCTGTGGATACCTGGGCATGGAAAAACTAGCCCCAAGGAGGTAACAGCCTCAGCCTCCATGATACCCCTTCTACCTGTTAATCACCCTCGTTGTCATTTGCTAACTTCATCATTCCAAAGAGGTTTCTCATTCATTGATTGTACTCTGAATGAATAGTCTTCTGCCTGGGTCCAACATGGGCAACCTATTACCTTCCCGCCCACCTCTGAGCTTCAGTATTATCATTTTATTAGTATGTCAACCCAGGTCAGCTGTCAGACCTCGCTTCCTTGCAGATCTGATGTATTCTTAAACCAACCAAGCTAACCGACTGCTACAGCTCTGCTTTGCAATGTACCTGTGGAGTATTCTTTGCATGACAGGTATAGTTAATGTGTCAGGGAGACAGCAGTGAGCAACAGATAACCCTGCCTGCCTGGGGGTGGCCTGGGCATTCACTGCCAGCCTACACATCTCTGTTCACATTAGAACCCTCTGCTGAGTAGCCCTCTCTAGCGGAGGAGTACAGAGAACACATTTATTTTTTAAAGCAAAGAGCTTTGAGTCTCAACTAGTGATAATACCATCCCAATTTCTAATTTGTGAGGTATTTTCAAACAGTTCATATGGTTCCCAGCCCACTTCCCCCAACCTCCACATCCCACAAGCTGACAGTGAGGATCAAAAACCAGATGGGTGTCCAGGGTTGGTGCTGGCAAAAGCAAGGCAGAAAGCTGCCTAGATGTCCACTGCTCCCGCTTAAGGACAGAAATGCATTTCTGCCCTGGGCTGGGACCTCTGATTTAAGTGGAAATGCAGACCAGATTCTCTCCAGCAGCCTTTCCTCTCAGCTGACTCTGATCTTGTCCATCTGTGATTCTCCCTACCATATGTCTGTCTGTCCAACCTTCTTTCCTAGCCTATATGATATCACTAGAGGGAGTTAATGCCACTCTAGGTTCACACAGGGCAGAACCTAAAATAAAGCCTCTTACTCTAAGCCCTGAGGAACCCTAGCTGTAGCTAAAGCATCACTTCTGAACCCCTGCAGTTGCTTCCTGGGTAGTCTAAGCTCTTCTCTCCATTTTTAGGGTCTTAGAAGTGCCATGGTGCAGGTGCTCAACTTTTCTTCTATTACAGGCCTGAGTGAACGTCTAGAAGCCTCCAAACTTACTTGCTTGATGCCAGTGGCTGCAGAGGCCCAGAGGTGGAGGAAACCATCTGGGCTGTCATCATGGCTAGACAGAGGACAGCCTTACCAGTCACATATGCCTTTACTATAGCTGGAACCCAAACCTAAGCATATGCAGAGAATGCCTAGGTAAAAGAGAGGAGACCCTGCCCAACCCTTGAGACATCCACTCTGACACTTATGGTACCGTTCTGTCCCCCTTCTCTCTCTGCTCCCTGTCTTCCTTTCCCTTTCACTGGCTCTCACTCTCCTTCCTTCGTCACTTATCTGGGCTTCATTACCTCCTCTTTCCCCTTATAGCCCAAACAGCTTCTTCCTCCAGTTCTGGATTTCACCTACAGGCACTAACCCCTATATAATAAGTTTGAAAGTTTCCAGAAATTCAATCAGGCCCTGTGCTGGAAGAAAAGTTAATTGCCTGTATCAGGAAGGCACTATCAAGCCCTCATGTACTCAGAAGCAAGCATGTGTACACACCACCTGTGTTGGGCTGGGCTGCCATAATAGCTACCCCTCACCTGGACACTGTCACTCAACCAGGTGCCCAAGAATGGGTACAATGCTACCCCTGCTTCTCCTTCAGGGCCCAAGAGACCAAGGAAAACAGCAAGCCTGGGATGCTAGGCCAAGCCTTGGCCATGCTTCTTGAGGCCTGACAGCAGCCACAGACTTTTTATCTTTTGATAGGGGGAGAACTTGGAAAGAACTAAAGAGATGGTACAGCCAAACTCATCTCACAAGAGTGTAAAAGGCCTGGGCCCAGCTATGTCAAAAAGTGGCAGGCTGCAAACAGAAGCCTCAAGGTTGAAACTCTGATACACAGAGATACGGAAATGGGTCTACCTATATTTAACACATAAAAATATTTTTTAAAAATATGTAGCAGCATGGTGTGATGGCAAGCCCCTGTAATCTCAGCACTTGGGAGGCCATGGCAGGAGAACTGCTACAAGTCTGAGGCCAGCCTGGGCTATAAAGTGAGACTCTGTCAATAAATAAAATAAGTGTGACATGTTGCAAGTTCAGGACATGTAGACTCCTCTAATGTAAGGAAGGGTATACCTGTATATATACACAGGTGTCAACCATCTTACTTTACTCTTGCCACTCCCAGGATCAGGGCTCCTTAACTTTTGCCCATCTCTGGATGGCTCAGGACCTCTAGCCTCCTGTGATGTGTGGTGACCAGCTACCTATGGACTTCTCTTGGCCCCGGGGCAGTGAGGACTTTGGGAGACTGAGAGGTCAAGGAGAAGGTGAAGAACCCCCACAGAGCCTACTTAGAATAGCTATTCAGCTTCTCTGAAGTACTGGGTGAATCTGGGACTAGGCCAGAGAGTTATCTGAACCCGCAGAGATATTAGATTACCTCTGGGAAGGAGAGATGGGTGTTCTAATCAAAACTGATTCTGGTGCAGCCTGTCATGTCAGAATGCAGAGGCAGGATTGCCAGTTCTAGGTCAGTCTAGGCTATACTGCAAGACCATACTGAAAACAACCAAACAACAAACACAGAAACCTGACCCTTGGTTTGGCATGTTTGTCAAGGTCCTGGGTTCAGTTACCAGAACTACTAGAAGAATCTGTCCCCAGGTCAGAGTCCCTGAAAAGGACTAGCATAGTCAGCTGTGCGGATACCCATCACAAATCTGGGAAGAGAAGAAAGACCAGGAAGAATGTCTGTTCTAGTTTTCTGCCCTGTTTAGCTTTCTCCCAGAATCTCTTGCATGAGTTTATGTGGTTGTATCAAAGAACAGGCTAGTGAGATGGGTCAGCAAGTAAAGGTGTCTGGTTCCAAACCTGATGACCTGGGTTCAACCCAGGATTCACAAAGTGGAAAGAGAACCCACTCTGCCATGATACAAGTGTGGTAATTTTTTTTTAAAGCAAAGGGAACATGCAGAGCAGGATGTCCACTCTGTGAGATATCCCACATAAAACGTCACAGCAACCTTTTAGTCATATATCCAGAGTCATCTGGAGCAATTAGAAACTGCAGCTTGGAGAGCAGAAGAAAGGCATAGACCTGGGTGTCTCTACACAGCAACAGAAAAGTAACTAAGAAACCTATCAATTGTGTGAGGAAATGGAAACGTAATTCCTCTGTGGCCTTTGAGAAGTGTTAGGTTTGATTAGATCACTGGAATAGAAGTCTCCTGATGGCTTTCTAGAGAGAGGAGAAAGACCAGAGCCAGAGATACTCACACTGCCATCAAGATGTGGTATGCCAGGGCCTGTGCAATGCTGTTTGGGCCCTATACTTCCAAAACCGTGAGCCCAAAACAAACCTCTACTGAAGTGACCTATCTTAAGTACAGGTTATAGTAATGAAAAGTTAATATAATTCTCCAAATATGTCATGTGGAAACTGAAGTTCATTATGTTCCTATGCCTTACTTTCTTTTCCTTTAAAATGGGAAGAAAACCAGGTAATTCCTCATGTAAAGGATGAATAGAAATTCATCTCCATGGAGTTAGCCATGATGTCACCCCTGACAACAGTCGTTTCCTCCTGCTCTGTGAGGTCTGAGTCTTCCATCTGAGCTCAGTATGGAATTCCAGTTTCCTGGTGATGCTCTGAAGACTGAATCTGGAAACTCTGCTTCACTGTGCTTTCAGATCAAAAGCTCCTATACTTGGTCCCATGAGGAGTGACCACCAACACATGCCCTGGGCTACAGTGTCTGTCTTTTCATGACCTCCAAATGGCATTTGAGAGCCCCTTTGATCAGGCCAGAAACTGGGGTTCAAAGGGGCTCAAGCTGAGAAAGGTGGCAGCCAGGGTGAGATTCTACCTCCAAATAAGGAAGAGCTTGCTTACAGGCAGAGCTGCCCAGAAATGGAAGGTGCAAGCAGCAACTGTGGTGAGTGGCCTGTGGAGGAAGCCATGTAAGCAGAGAATGCTGCAGCTGCCTGTGGCTGGGCACTACCAGAGGACTGCTGCCAGGCAGTGGTGGGACTCCACCACAGCCACATGGGCAGGAATGGATTCCAGACGGCTAGAGCTGGGCCAGAGCAAGCGCTCCTGCTCTAGGATCCCACATAGCAGGACTGGATGAGAAGCCAGGCTTCTCAGCATGTAGATTATTTGTTTTTCTAGAGGAATACATACTTTTAATTTTAAAGAAAGGGGTAAGTACACAAAGCAGAAAAAAGACAAAAGTTCCCAGATTCCTTCACTATGAATTTCTGTGAATTCTTTCTGGTCATTTCTTCTATATGCTTCTATATGCTTGAGTTAGAAATTCCATCACTAAAATATCTTCAACTATGATGTCGTTCATATATTAGAAGTCTCACTTCTTTGAGAGCCAAGATGTAACAGTGAAAGAATACATTGTACAGTTTTCTTGAGACTCTGGGTTTGATCTCCAACACTTGAATTAAAATTCACAAGTCAAGAGGGGTTTGGTCCATCCACAGAGTTGCTCAGCTAGTCCTACCATCTCCTTTCTGAATGATGTCCTAGTGGTAGTCCAGGTCTCCTCCCTCCGCTAACCCACACCAAGGTTGCCCGCACTCTACACACCTGTCTGTTCTGGACCTTTTTCTCTTTTTGTCTTTTGATGGAATTTCTTTATTTAAAATCTTGTAAATGCAGTGACAAAAAATATATAAATAAAACTAGGGCATACTAATGTAAAGTCAGATACACTTGCACTCATTAATTTTAAATTTGTTTTTAAAAGTATTTTTATTCATTCTTTGAGGATTTCTTAAACTGTATTTTAATCATATTCATCCCATTTCTCTTCTTAATTCTAAGATTCATCCCTATCTTCTGATTTGTTCCAAACTTTATGAGGGGTTTGTTGTTGCTGCTGCTGTTTTTAAATAAACAGTCAATGTATACTGGCCATTGATACTCATAGGTGTGGGGCCATACACTGGAGCTTGAGTGACCTATCAGAGGGCCATACCCTTAAAGAAAACTCAGTCTCCTTCTTCCTGGACCACTGTTAGTAGCTCCTCAGTTGGGAGTGGGGGCTTATGAGTTCCTCCCCTTCCATACTGGACTATTAACTGGCTTGATCTTATGAGGTCTTATGCAGGCCACCATGCTGCTATGAGGTCATAAGTACAACCATCCTATCATGTTTTCCTAGACATTTCTATGGCCTTTCACATCCAGCACTGGGTGGTTGGTTGTTTTGAGATGTTTGAGACAGAATCTCACTATGAATCATTCCTTAGCTGGCCTGGGACTCAAAGATCAGCCTGCCTCTGCCTCCCAAGTGCTGGGATTAAAGGCGTGCACCACTACACCGGGCCACAGCACTGGTGTTTGTTATTTGTTTGTTTTGCATTTTTGGTTTTTGTTTTGTTTTATTTGAGACAGGGTCTCTCTATATACCTCTGGTTGTCCTGGAAGTCACTATATAGACAAGCTGACCTTAAACTCAGATTTCTGCCTCCCAAGTGCTGGGATCAAGTGTACGTCACCATGCCCAGCTTCAGCACTCGTACTTTTGATGTATACTTTTAAATTCCTTTTTCTCCAAACAGAATACAGTCATTTCCATAGTGTTTCCAAGGCTTTACTTACACTTGATTTTTGCAAGTAAAGATGGCTTGTTTTTTGTTTTTTTTGTTTTTTTTTTTTCTGTTTGTTGATTGGTTAATTTAGGGGAAATGCAGCTAAGGACCTTGAACTCCTGATCATCCCTGCTTAGTCTCCTGAATGCTAAGATTATAGGTATGCACAACAACTGGCTCCATGGAGAGACTCTGATACCACTATCTGCTCAATTGTAATGACACCACTCCCCACCCCCTACTACTAATATACAGGCTCTTCTTGACCTCCCTGCCTCTTTCAAAGACTTTATGGCAAACACACAATCAACTCAACAGAAGTCATACCATTTCCCTGCTTATTCAGAACCTTCCATGGCTCCCATCTTTCATAAAACTTAAAAGCAAACTCCTGCTATACCTCATGCTCCCCTATGTGTTATGCACTCTGCAAGTGGGGTGCTTAAGAACAAGTACTGAACTTGGAATGACATTCCAAGTCCACTTGCCTCCCCTCCTCCCATTCTCTGCTAGTTTCCCCCTGCTCTGGTCACACTAGCCTCCTTGTGGTGCCTCATGCACACTAGTGCAAGCCCCTCGGGGTCTTTGTGCTGGCTCCCTTCTCCTGGAGCACACTTATAACTACTCTGTTCTTACAGGCCTGCTTTCCTTTTCTTTCCAACACTCACCACTTGACACATCTGTTTGCTGCCTTCTCTGCAACTGAAATGGAAGTCCTAGGGAACACTGTCTCACTCACTGATGTCCTCTGCACTCTAGCACAGAGTTGCAGCTCAGCTTGGTAACTGGGCAGTTTCCAATAAAATATGCAACATGATAGACATCCATGAAAAATCCAAGCATCCAGACACTGACACCAACAGTCCTACTCCTACAGACACATGTAGCTCCAGCCACAGGCTGCACTTTATTAGTTGAGATGGCCTTTCTGAGTCAGGAGAGGTCATCTAAAGTCTAAATGTCATTTCTATAGAAAGCATAGGTATGATCACATGCGGCTCTACACCTTCAGGACCACCATCAGTAGGCCTTAAAAGGGTGGCCTGGGAGACAGTGAATTCCAGGGAAACCCATGTTTCACTGCTACTGCTGCCTGATGTAGCCCACTAGTCCCATTCACCAGTCCTATATGCCCTCCAACTGCTGTACCTTCCCAGGCACACTAAGCTCTTCTACCACAAGGAGCATTCTCTCATCATTTCATGGTTTCAAGGGTCGTACCTGAGAACCATGGTTTTGTATGTGCTCAGTAAGGGAACAGATTATAGGTCCCCTCCATCCCAGCCTGACCTCTGGGCAGAGCCTAACTGCAGCTCTTTGCTGTGTAGTAATCAGTTACATCTACAAAGGGGCTAGGAGGAAAGGTCTGGTTTGGTTCACACTGGATGTCAATGGGTGCTTGTTAGTCACCTACTGAGCATCGGGTACAAAGATGCTTAACCTGGCAGTGGGGAAACAGACCTGGTAGGACAGGCTGGAGCCCAGATGAGCTCTTCTCATCATCAGGAAGGAGGTCTTCCTTTCAACCCAGGGCTCCCTGTCCCAGGCCTCTCAGGCCCCTCCCCCATCCTTGTTTCCCCTAGAGAGGTTTCCAGTACACCACACTCAGGATTTTGCTGCATTCCTGTGAGTCATTTTCCAAACAAACTGTGTGATGGAGAGAAGGGACCTGGGGAGGGGGTGGAAAGATGGAGAAGGAAATAAGACCCCCTCCTCCCTCCCATGCACACAAGGGCTCCCTGGGAGAGCAGCAGGCTGGCTTTTTTTTTTTTTTCTTTTTTCTTTTTTCTTTTAAAGACAGAGTCATACTATGTAGCCCTGGCTGGCTTGGAACTTACTTATATAGATCAGGATGACCTGAAAATCACAGAGATCACTGGCCTCTGCAGGATTGAAGGCATATGCAACTATCCTGGGTCCTGGCTGGCCACTGAGTAGGGAACTTGCCGAATGACCTAGGAGACTGGGTCTCTTGAGAAAGTGACCACAAAGGTCTATGCCTACTAGATGCACAGTTTCTAAGGGGCTCTGTCTCTGATGAGGCCACTTTCTTAGCTCTTTCCTACCTCTGAAATGAAAGGGCAAGTCTGTGGTAGTCAAGGGGCTCACTGGTCAGGTGAGGCTAGACTCAGGCAGTCCAGCCTTTCAATAGGCTAAAGCATAGAGTGGGAGAAGTATCTTTCTCAACTCTCTGAGTCTAGTCTGTTCCCCTGAGGCATAGCAGCCACCACCTGCTCAGGACTTCTTAGCAGGGTGCTAGCACACAGGCCCTCCATTAGCGGGCATTGCTGTCACATGGTGATCCCAGGTTGTGGGAGTGTGGGAACTGGCTAGGAGCCAGTCTGCACCCTCCACCCCCCCAACCCCAATGCTCATGGCTCTCACCCTATATGAAGTTGAAAGAGCCAACCCTGAAAAGCTTGGGACACCCAAGTATATTTCTTGGAGATGTTGGTGGGGACCCAACCTATAGTCTCCAGAATCTCTAATGAACTGCATCATGGAATGTAACTCCCTTAAGTCCTCAGGGAACCTGGAGCACCCCAGACAGCTCAACATCTCACTCCCTTCTGGCCAAACTGTCCACTTGCTATTCTAAAAACTGCAATTAACAAAGCAGACTCCTATCACAGAGCCTTCCTTCCACTGCTGACACCTCCCCCTTCCCAACTGTTCTTCCTGCCCTGAGTCTCAGCTCACCTGCTGCTATCTCAGTATACCTTCTCTGGCTCCCTAATTGCAGCCTACAAATGCCATGCTGTTCCTGAGCCTGTCTCTGCTCTCCCTTTCATTTCCACTTCTGCTCTTCTGACATGCTCTGGACTATACTCAATTGGCTTGCTCACCATCTACCTCATGGTGTCCCTTCCACCCTGTCAGAAACTCCATCAGGCCATAGAGCACATCCTGCCCCTGCAGTAGGCCACAGGTCTGCAAGTATCTGACTTGTGAGTGAATCACAACCCTGCCACTCAAGACAGAAAAGCCTTATTCTGAGGCGGCCTTTGAAGTCTCCTGAGATGAAGAAAAGGAGCTGGAGAGGAATATATACCCTTCTTCTCATCATATGCCTCCCAAATAAGGGTTTGCTGATGGGCATTAGCTGGTCCTTACTGTCCTGATATTCAGCCCACACCCTGATGTCAGCCAAGACACTGCTTAGGCTCATGGCTCTCTGATGCTACATTTGTCCATGTCACTATGCATAAAGGGATCTTCTCCACTGGTTTTCCACACTGGACTTGGTTCAGCCTGCTATCTCATCTTCTACCTCAGCATGCTCTCCTTGCCTCCACAACCAGTGAACTAAAGACCAAAGTACCCCTTCAGCCCGGTGTCTATCACTTAGTCCCATCTTTCCTGGCCAGGCCCAATAACAGTCTAGTGCCTCCTGCACTTAGGAGACCAAGGCAGGAGGATCACAAATGGAAGGCCAGCCTGGGCTAGAGAGTGAGATCATCCCAAAATGAAAACTCAAAAAAAAAAAAAAAAAAATGAGTATAATGGTGAATGCCTTTATTCTCAGCACTCAGGAGGCAAAAAGCAAATGGATTTCTGTGAGTTTGAGGCAAGCCTAGTCTATATAGTGAGTTCCAGGACAGTCAGAGTTACATAGTGAGATCCTGTTACAAAAGCAAAACAAAGGAATAAAGGGAGAAAAGGGCTGGGGATACAGTTCGGTGGTACATTGCTTCTCTAGCAGTGCGAGGCCCTGAGTTCAACCTTCACGAGTCAAGTGTGGTAACTCATACTTAATTCCAGCACTCAGAAGACTGAAGCAGAAGGACTGCAGTGTGAGCCAGCCTAGGGTAGAGAGTGAGACTCTAGTGAGACAGATAGTGTTCACTGTCAGGATGACAGGATCTAGAATCACTTGGGAGGTAGGCTTCTGGGCAAGCCTGTAGAGACTATCTTCATTAGGCTAACTCACACAGAAAAAGCCATCCTAATTGTAGATGAGGCTTTCCTGGGCAGGAATTCTCACTATGAAGCCCTAGTTGCTCTAGAGCTCTCCATGGAGACCAGGCTGGCCTTGAGCTCACAGACATCAGCTGCCTCTGACTTAGGTATGTGCTATCACGCTGCTTTCTATTCCTTATCTGTAGATAGGATGTGACCAGATTCACGGTAGGGAAGTCATGAACAGTGAGTCAGATTAAACTTTTTTTCCCTTAAATTGTTTTTGTCAGATCACAACAATGGGGGGAGGATTAAGACACTTGGGGCTAAGGAGATCTGTTAATGATTAAAGTACTTGACTGCAAGCATAAGAAACTAAATTTGGATCCTTAGCATGCATGTAATAAACCAGTCATGGTGGCAAACGCTTATAATCCCAGAGCAGAAAGAAAGAGACAAGATCCCAGGAGCGTGCTGGCCAGCCAGCCCAGTTAAGCAAGCTTCAGGTTAAAAGAGAAATAGTGTCTCAGAAACTAAGGTGGTGTCCAGGGTTCTGACGCAAGCCTTTAATCCCAGTACTCTAGAGGCAGAGGCAGAGAAGCAGGCAGATCTCGGTGAGTTCCAGGACAACTAGTTATATAGTAAGGCCCTGGAGCCTGGGGAGTTAGGAGGGAGAACTATAGTACCACCCTCCATAGCTCAAGTGTTCAAAACAAAATCCATATGCACGGGATAGTAAGGAGGCTTCCTCTTACTGTGCAGTAGCCATGCCCTTTGAGGGAACGAATCCCACCCAATCTATCAAGTGTTTTGCTTGACAAGACCAGAACAGGCCAATGCCACTGAGTAAAAACAGTCCTAGATGTAATTCTTATCATAAAAGAGTAGAATTTACTGTGGACCAGAGGGCTTGAAGTAAAAGGTTCTTTTTTTTAATATTCACAGTAAGATTGTTCTCAGACCCCACTCACTAAGGTCACACAGCCTGAAAGAAACTGGCCAACGTGAACCTTGCTCCAGGTAATCCCACGTTCCCACCTACCTCTGTGCTGGCTGGGCCTTGACTTCTATCACCAAGCTTGAATACAACCGATCATCCAGACTAGGACCCACAGACCCTCGTTCATTCAGCTGGCTGTGTTCTGAGGAACTGGGCTGACTGCCAGCCAGTCCAGTGCTTCTAGGGACAGCTCTGCCAGGGAGGCCAAAAGAGGCACAGAATATATAAGACTCTATACCAAGATGTTATGTGCAGACTTCCAAAAAAATGAGGCCTTGCATAAACCACACAGGGCTGTGAGTGTAAGAGGTCTGGGAAGCAGCATGGAACAAAGAAAAGACTCACTACAATTTGAAAGACCCAGCAAGGGCCTTCAGACTGGCTCCATGGGTAAAAGTGCTTGCTGCCATGCCTTCTTAGAACCCCCATAGTAGAACAGAGAACCAACTCTCACAAGTTGTCCTCAGATCTGCATATACATGCATAGATACATAGACACACATATACATATATACATACATACATGTACAAAGACAATAAATAAAATGTATTAAGAAAACTGTAAGACCCAACTCTATGATCTTAATGGCTTTCAACCTATAAAATGGGGGTGTGGTCAAAATCCTAGCACTTACATGTCTCCAACATGAATAGTATGTGCCCAACAAAGACTGGAGCCATAGCAATCACTGTCCCCATCACTGAGCCCCAGAAGTACAGCTCACTGCTTTCTGGGCTGCAGCTGGGCCTCCATATTATAAAAGATAAGAGGCATGTCCCTTTTCCAGTTGTTATAAGCATGCAATCAAACAGTTCTTTACATGTTTATGGGCTTGATCAGAAACCAGCCCTATCTCACAGTATCTCCAAGGTACATAGAGCTGAACTGGACCCTCCCCAGTCTCTAGGGAACTCTCCTCTGCCTGGAAGCCCTGAATCTTTGAGTTTGTTTATTGGCTACCCAATTCCTGCAATAGGAAGGTGGGAAGGAAAGTGCACTGCTCACTGCCTTAGTCATCCAGGTAACCATGTGCATTTACTGAGCACCTGATACATCCTACCTCCAGAACCCTAGTTTAAGAGAAACTACTGGCCTGAATCTGAAATCCATTCTGATGGACTGTCAGCTGTCCTGTTAGCTGAGTGGCTCTGGTCATTATACTTCTCAATAGCTTCAGTGGTTCTATGTGCCAGAGATATTAGCAGGATCCACCTCAAGGTGGTAATAAGCTATAAAGCACCAAGAGCTTCAGGTACAAGGAAGTACTCAACCCACGGGGTGACATGAGCTGCACAATGTTCCCTGGGCAGCCAGGACAGGGTCTTGAGATGAGGCAGTAGAGACATCCCTCCAGGTTTCTAGCACCTCGTTAATCAGAGTACACTGGCTGGCTGTGATGCCACCTAGTGACCCTGGCAGCCTGCCCATTTACCGGCAAGGACATCTGGGGGCAAAGACAAGAGTGAGGTTAACTTCTATCTAAAGGCCAGGCATGTTAGGACCCCAGCCACCTAGAAGACGCTTACCCACCAGGGCCCACTACCAACAAACACATATACAGCCATGACTCCTGGGTCCCTCAACATAATAGACCCCCAGTAAATATCTGCAGCTTAGAATGCCAGTGGTAATCACGTAGCCTAAATAGGGTGCCACTGAAGATTGTTAAACAGGCAACAAACTTCTGCTCACCTTGCTAGATTCAAGCCTCTCTGCCCACAAGTGAGCAAGCATTTTGTCCTATGTGCAACCAGGTTCTTGCTTCAGCTATTTCTCTACCTAGGATGCTGTTTCCTCTGAGTATCTCACATCCTGCACACCAAGCTAAGAAGCTGAACTTCAAACCCTACATGGATACCAGTTTTTTTCACAGCAGAGTAGTATCTCTTTCTAGGGCCAGGCTTCACAAACGACAGTGCCAGAATCCAACTTCGATCTGTGCCCCCAACATTAGTCCGCAGAGGCAGGCCTAGGGCAGGGTTTCCCTATGTGGACTGCTTATGCTCAGATAGTATAGAAGACGAGGAGAGAAGAAATGGGCTAGGAGTGGACAGAAAGGAGTTCAGTGGGGTGGGGTGGAGAAAAAGCATCAACTATTTTGTTTACACTTTGGGGGAGGGGTGACCCTTGTGCAAGTTAGAGGACAACTGCAGGGGTCAATTCTTTTCTTCCACCACGTAGGTTCTAGGGATCAAATTCAGGTAGGTTTTTCAAGCTTGGTAGGCAGCACCCTACCCACTGAACCATCTGTTTTGTTTTGTTTTGTTTTGAGACAGGTTCCCCTGTATAGCCCTGGCTGCCTTAAAACTAGCTTTGTAGATTAGGCTGGCCTCAGACTCAGAGATCCACCTGCCTCTGCCTCCCAAGTGCTGAGATTAAAGGTGTGCCACCACCTCCACCACCATGTGAATTTTCTTTTTTAAAGCCACAATAAGGATTTGAACTTCAGCCAGGGCTCATAACCAGGAAGCCCTACTACCATATGGAACACGGCCAAAAGGAACAAGAAGGGAGATGGTGAGAAAAGCTTCACCCATCTAGGATGGTAAACTTGAAAATTTCAGATGAATTACTGAAGCATTTACCCCCACTTCCTAAACAATGGGTAGACTTCAAGATAAGTATGAAGCTGTTGGTTGTTCATGCCTGTAATCTCAGTACTTGGGAGACTAAGGCAGGAAGATGTCCATGATTGAAGATCAGCCTGGGCTACATAATGAATTCCAAGCCATCCTGGATGACAGTGAGACCTGTTTCAAAAACACTAAAAGCCAACAAAAACAACAGGAATAGGTTTGTGGGCTACATGTGACAGGAGGACCCCTTGGGCTAACATACATGTAGCACAGTAGCTGTATCTGGTTACTAACAGGTATTCAAAAATACTAGACACATGAACGAATGAATGAATGAATGAATGAATGCATGCATGCATTAATACTGAGTGCTGTCTGGCAACAGGAGGGAAGAAACAGGACCTATCCTCTGATTTCATCTCTTGAGTGCTTTCTTCAGCCCAAGTTGGGTGGTTGGGACAGCAAAAGGGCTAAGAGGAGAAGTCAGGTGAGGCCTGAAGCAGCTGTGCTGTGCTGTGCTGTGCTGTGCTGTAGGCATCCCCTGGGACAGAGCCTGGTGACTTCCAAAGGAAGCTGTGGCCAAGAGATACTGAAACCTTGGGTGGAGGGGAAGAGCACTGGGAAAGGAGACTCTCTCTGACCACTTGAGTTATACTCAGCTTGAGTTACAAGGAAGCTATCTGCCTCTGAGGAGCCTATAGATCCTAGGGGAGGGGAGGGGGGGGGAGGGGAGGGGAGGGGGGGGGAGGGGAGGAGAGAAGGTGGGCAGCTATTTGCCTGTGACCACACAGGCAATCAGTGGCTCTAACTGTGCCATTCCACAGTGACCAGATTAGCCCTTAGCCTAGCCTAGGACTCTGGTTTCCATGAGAAGTACTGCACCCTTCTTGGCCTTTTCCTTGGCTTGTGACCAAGGTACATTCTCACACATGAACGCATGAGTGCATGACAACACAGGTAGGCAGGCTCTTCAATTACAGGCTCATCCTGGCCATCCCTCATTATGAGCAGGGCTCATAGAGACAACAGATAATTTCAGTGCCTGCACACAATCGGTCTGCCACACACAGCTGTTTAACAGATGAAATATATTACTGCTACAAACAGCCACACAGCAAAGAAAACCCAGTTCTTTTGTGGCCTTTCCTGCCTCCTAGTTAGAGTCAAGAGGATCTGGGTCTCACTGTTGCCCTTTCAAAACTGAACTGAGCAGGCCTAGGGGAAGACTCAACACCCTGGCCCCAATCAGAAGGCTAGCCCATCCCTCAGCTGCCAGCTGTTCTGCAAAGGTATTTGACCCCAGGTCCCTGAGCAGCCCAGTAGAGTAACAAGACAGGGATATTAGCTACTAAAAGAAAGAAACAGGCTTCAGGATGCAGAACGCCCCATCACTTCTTGCTGTGTTTGAGTCCTGGTTAGTACTCCATAACAAACCCCAGCCCTCCCTGCTTTGGCCATGCAGGTTTCCATGCTCTAGGTCTACCACCAGCAGCCCTGAAAGGAACCAAAGGAGCCAGAGGCCCACCTACTGTGTTCCAGAAAAAGTATGGTGGCCCATGCAAGGAGCAAGGGCTGCCTCAGAACTGAGCCCCACAGTAAAACATATATTCTGCACCTGGCTTGGCCATTAAAAACCTGTGTGTCCTTCCAAAACTCAGTTTCTCCATCTATAAAAAATGGGCCTGGACCACTGTGATGTCCCTTCCTCAATATTCTCTGGTCTTGGCACCACAGGATAGTAAGACCCAGTTCTGCCAAAAGAAAGTTAAGTGACCCTCAACCACCAAAACAGCCCTTCCTGGATCCATGGTCCAGCTACACTGAGGTCACAAAGGATGGCTAGATACCTAGTCCTCCCAGGACATTAGGACAAATGCCTTTAAAGAGCAACTCTGCTTGTGGCCATTGCCCAATAGTGACAAGTGGTATGGTGGTACAGCACTTGTGAAATGGAGGCACATAGATTGGCAGAGTTCAAAGCCTGCTGTGAGACACCAATACTAACAACATAGAGTCTGAGGTACAGCATGGTGGCAAAGCAGCATGGTGTGCTTTATTCCATGGGGCACACGTGCACACAAACTGAGCCATACCCAGTAGAATCCACCAACCACAACAATAGCCATATAACCTTATACTGGTCCCTACCATAAATACAGATGTATAGCCACCAGACAGCATCCACTTATGCAAGAGCACAAACTCACATACTACACAAGCCCTTACAGGTAACTAAAGCATGTATGATCTGAAAACTTGACAAAAACGAGCAGCCCCTCTAAGATACTGTATGAGTCAGAATTCTCCAGAGGAACAGAACTCATAGAACGAGAGAGAGACAGAGACACACACAGAGAGACAAAGAGACAGAAAGAGAATGATTTTTTTAGAGTGGCTTACAGGCTGTGGTCCAGCTAGTCCAGTGGCTGTCTATCAACAGAGGGTCAAAGAATACAATAGTTGTTCAGTACATGAGGCTAGATGTCTCAGCTGGTCTAGATGTATATGGCAGAATCCCAAAGAAGTAGGCTCTAATTCCAGTGAAGGAATAGACTTGCCAGCAGGAATAAGGGCAGGCATGTAAAGAGAGCAAACTTCTTCTTTTGTGTCCTTCATATAGGCTGCCAGCAGAAGGTGGGACCCAGATTAAAGGATAGCCAGATGTAGTGGCACACGCCTCTAATCCCAGCATTTGGGAAGCAGAGGCAGATGAATCTCTGACTTCCAGGCCAGCCTGGTCTACAGAGAAACACTGTCTCAAAAAAACAAGGGGGGAGGGTGGTGTTAGATCTTCCCACCTCAAAAGATCTGGAGTAAAAATGGGTCTTCCCACTTCAAATTATTTAACTAAGAAAAACCCCTCACAGGTGCTTGGGTTTTAGTTAATTCCAGATGTAGTCAAGTTGGCAACCAAGAGTAGCAGTCATACAAACCCACAGCCAACAGTGACCTTGTTGGACACCGTGACAAACCCAATAGCACAGTGGTTCTTTTTTTCTTTTCTTCCTTTCTTTCTTTCTTTCTTTTTTTTTTTTTTTTGGTTTTTCGAGACAGGGTTTCTTCTCTGTTTAGCCCTGGATGTCCTGGAACTCACTCTGTAGACCAGGCTGGCCTCGAACTCAGAAATCCACCTGCCTCTGCCTCCCAAGTGCTGGAATTAAAGGCGTGCGCCACTACTGCCTGGCAGCATAGTGGTTCTTAATCTGTGGGCCAAGACCCCTTTAGTAGTCCAATGACCCTTTCACAAGGTCCCCTAACTCTAACCCATTGAAAAACACAGATGTTTACATTATAATTCCTAACAACAATAGCAAAATTACAGTTACGAAGTTGGAATGGAAATACTTATATGGTTAGGGGGTCACCACAACATGAGGAACTGTATTAAAAGGTCACAGCATTAAGAAGTTGAGAACCACTGCAATAACTCCATTATTTGGGAGGCTGAAGCAGAGGAATCATGAGTTTGAGGCTACCTTGGACTACATATAAAGACCTTGTAGGAAAAAGAAAGAAAAATGAGAGAAGAAAGAATAACTACAGATAAATAAAAAAAGGGCGGCTGCAGTGGCACACACCTGCATGCCAGCACTGAGGAGGCTGAGGCAGCAAGATTTCCATGAATTTAAGGTCAGCTGAACCACATAGTGAGACCCTGTTTCAAAAAAATGAGGGGGCAGGGGAAGATTGATATGACCATGAATTCACATCCAGAGGCATGTACCCCTCTCCTCAGATGGTTAAATTCTTCACAGGGGTGGTGCCCAGCCCACAGGAGGGAACTCAGATAAATCAATCATGTGCAGACAAGGAATCTTAGCTATAACATGGCAGACTCATCCATTCAGGTAAAGTGAACTATTCTTTAATAGCCACTACATCAATACGCTTATTAATAAAATAAAATTTACAAGACTGCTGATTGCATGCTGACAACATGCCTACTGTACCTCTTCAATAGCACACATTGATGGAGGTGGGTAGTGACCAGGGAGGGTCTGGTGCTACTCCTGATGACCCTGTGCCAAGCAAGGGCAATCTATGGTTCTTCCATAGTGGATGAGGGCAGGGTAGTTCAAAGCCCAGTCTGAAGTTGTCTGGATATAGGAAGGTTGTGTGCCCTGTGCCAGGCTTGCATGCCTCCAGTGAGAGGCTATGGAGCTAGGACAGCAGACCCTGATCCTCAGCAAGACCATGAAAAAAGAATAGTCAGGAGATGAACACAAGCCTCTAGGTCTGAAGGAAGGCTACCTGGTTCTGGGTGGGCCTGGGGTTGATCCTTTCCAGCCTTGTATGTCTGGCCAAATCAAAATCTTTGCTTGAGCCCAGGGCTCAGCATAGAACAAGAGCCTTCTGGGTCCCTGTACAGAATAGGTGGCTTCCTCAGCCTCTTGTAAGAAAGACTCCTGGTCCAAGACACTTATTAGAGGTTAACAGCAGGAAAAGAGACCTGCCAAGGGTCTGTGGATAGAGAGATGAGCAAAGTGACTACCTGGGTAGCCTAACAGGCTGCCAGCTCTCCTAAAATTAAGACTCCCCATCTACGATCCCCCAAAGATGCACAGAACAGAGTATACCTTGTATGGCGTTATATAAAAATGGCTGAGTGTATACTTCAGGTATCTACAAGAGTGGTAGCATACACAACAGAAATAACCCTATGACAGGCAATGCAGCTGCCTTTAAAGACCAGAGCATGGGTAAATTTCTTCCTATTAACTCGTCATATTTTCCAAAAGTTCTATAATAAGCCTGTTCTCCTTTTATAGCAAGAAAAAAAGCTATTAAAGTCATCAAATAGTTTACAAGTCCAAACATACAGCATGACTCTTTCATTCTTTGTATTTGCTGTGCTCATCCCATATAGAGTACATAAGTGTGTGTGTATGTGTGTGTGTGTAAAACTTGCTAGAGTCAGTTTTCTTCAACCACAACTGAACTCGTCATAAGGCTTTGTAGCAGGCCCCTTTACCACCTGCTAAGCCACCCACTGGCCCTATTTCTTTTTTGAGATGAGGGTCTTGGTGTATTGTACAGGCTAATCCTGCACTGCTGCATTCAACCTCAAAAGGAGCTGGAATGACAGGCATGGGTGGGTCTGGTTCTCCTACTTTTGAACTTCTCTACAGTCAACATACTCAGATTATCAAACTAAAAAATATTTAGAATTGAGAAGGTTTGTTTTGTTTTTTCAAACACAAGACCTCTTCTTTACACAGCCCAGGCTGACCTCAGTCTTGCTAGCCTATCAACCTCAGCTTCCTGAAACGCTAGAGATACAAGCGTGCACCACTACTACTGGCCTACCTATGATACATCAAGATGCATCTCTCTGCTTCCATAAAAACCTACTCTCATCCTCCTGTATGTGTGCTCTGGGTGAGGCTGAAGAAAGGCAGAGTCCAGCAGCTTAAGAGGCAATCTTCTTGCCAAGACCCAAAGACCAGTATTAAATTTAGCTGCCTGCACCATACAAACAGAAGGGGCAGAAGCCAGCTAAATTGGAGCCTCTTATTGGACTAGGGGAAAGAAAGCAGATCAGGAGGGTGAAGTTAGGGATTCAAGGCATGAAAAGCACGCGGAGAGAGGGCAGCATTACAGGGGTCAAACTTGGCAACAAAGTTCAGCTAGAGGTTTCCCCAGGGCAGGTGATGAAGCCCGGGCTCAGAATGTAAGAATGTGCCTCCTGGCTGGGAAACCAAACGTCTGCCAACTACAAGAGGCCAAGTGCTGGGCTCTGTCGAGGACCAGCGAGTATCTCTGGGCACAGCTCTACCAAGGTAAGAGAGTGTCGGGGCGCTCCCCGTGCCTCATCCGCGCAAAGCACCAAGGCTGTGGCCCCGTGGCCCCCAGGGAAGGGGGAGAGCGGTTTCCCTCCTCTTAGCTAGACAGCAGCACACAGGCCGAGAGCCCCAGAGTACCTTAGCAGGTCTGGAAGCCACGCCTCCGGCTTTGCATTCCCGGAAAGGGGCCCGGCTCTGCCAGGGGCGGGGCCTTGGCTGCCCGTCCCAGCAGCGCGGAGCATGACGGGCCAGGCGCTGCCATGGCGACTCAGTGCCCGCCCCACCCCACCCCGCCCCGTTCACCTCCCGAGTGGAACGCCACTTAGGGGGGCGCCGGGGGCTGGCGGGCAGGAAGCGCGGGCGTCTGCCCTCCCGCCGCCCGTTTCGAGGTCGTGGAGAGGAGAGGAAATGGCCCCGGAGCAACCAAGCAGCTGCCTGGTCGTCTGACCCGTCCGCGCCTCCGTGGACTTGGGTCCTGGTCTGAACAGCCGGGCTGGTGCGGGTGTCCTCACTAGGATAATGAATACAGCTCCACTACTAATACTACCCAAGACTACCCCTCACACACTCTGTGGGGAAACCGGTCTTCGGGCCTGTGCCCCCAACCTGGTGCTCCAGTGATAGGGCAGTTTGGCTCCCGGTCGTGGGGGCGTGAGATACCATTTCTACCTACCCACACCCACTGCCTGTCACTGCACAGTAAACCTTCTTCCTGCTCCATAGGGCTGCCTCCCCCACTGAAATTCCCTCCGTGTTCCTGGTTCTGAAAAGTCTGTCCTCCTGGGTGGCCATGATTCCCTCCCTACTACTCCACTTCTTCCTAGCAGCCACAGGCAGCAAAGTGGGATGGGAGCCCAACACAGGCTAGGCCCGTGACAGTCCTAAGGTATGATAGTAAAAGGGAGTAAGTCCGTTAGATCTGTTCAAAAGTCAAGGGGCAGGTCCCAAGCTTTGCCTGTCTACAAGGAATGGGCCTCGTCATCCAGCTCCGGCTATCCACAACCCAACTACGTACGGCCCGACCTCCCATACCTCCTCCTTCTCTCGCCTACCACAGGCCTGGCTTTCCTTCTGAGCCGCCAATCTGAAGCCACACAAAGGCCTGTTTGTTTGCTTTCACTGCGACTCCCCCCTGGATCCTATGTCTTTTCTCTGCTACCTGCCGGCAGGGCTTCCTCTCCCAGCCGCCAGCGGGCTGAAGAGGAGGGGCCGAAGGGAAAGAGGGGCAGCCATTGCAGAAAGCCCTGCCTCATGATCACCCCGTCGTTCCTCGAATCCACCTCCCTAGTACAAGGGGCTCTCAGTTTGATGGCTTGACAAATGACGATAACACTAGTGCCCCTTCAAGGTGTTTCAGAATAAAGGGTGCTAGCTGGGTGGGCAATGCCTGGGTAGAGAACGAAGACTAGATAGACTCAGCTAGTCTTCCCCTCTCCATGTGAGCAAGATTTGTTTGTCGGGAAGGCTGCTTTGGCTTTCAGAACAACCTAGAGCCTGCCAGGAGATATGGAGATGAAGGGGACAAGGAGGCCTCATTGGAGCGGGCAGAAGGATGATGTTTCCCAGCTCCCACTCAATTGGTGGGTGCCCTGTCAGTGTCCCCTTGGGCTAGGCACCCCCAGAAAACATCTTGTGTCTCAGAAACCCTGCACAGCCAAGTGAGCTGAAATAAGGCTTTCACAGGCAAAGAAAAACAAACAGCCACATTCCACACCACCTTCTCTACCTGCAGAGGGAGGCTACCCTCTCTCCTCATTCAAATAAAGAAATTCGACACTGATACAGCACAGAGATAGGCAATCTGGCCTGGCTCCTCCACCAGAGCTCTTTTATTGCACCCTGCCAAGCTGGGTGGCCCAGGGCGGGTCCTTACCTCCCTGGGGCCTCTTTCCCTTTCCAGGCTGAGTTTAACCCCTATGGCCACTTCCAGGATGAAAACATTATGCCCACCCAAGAATGGGGGAAACCAAAAGAAAAACTCACAGGAAGAAAAACCTCCCTAGTCGGAATTCAACCTCAGGCCTGTCTTGTCCCCAAACCTTAAAAATTTCTACAGAGTCACTTCACAGCAGCCGATTCTCCATGCAATGGGTGAGTGACTAATATGAAGGGGCTTAACCTCTCTGAGCCTTAGTTTCTTTGACATAACAGTTAATAAGAGTTAAAGAGGACCACCCGATACCTGGCACAAAACAGGCACAGATTAAATGATAGCTCTCCTGACAATGAGAGTCAGACCTTCACTCAACAGTGGATTCAAAGCTCCCTTCCCTTTGCCTTCACCAACTGGCTTTGTCTACAGGTATCACATCACCTCTCCCATCTCTGACCTCTGATCTAGAAACTTCTGGTAAAGGCCATGGCCACCCCACCTGAGGTCCCTAAGCTCCCAGGAAACAGTGTCACCCCAAGGGAACAAAGCCAGTTCTGTCAACATTATGCTAAGTCTGATTTGGCAAACCCTCTGTTTTTAGTGCTATTTTGAGCCACAGTGGGGATTTTCTGTGCTGTCTCAAAGGTATCACACATAGGATTGCTTCCCATCCCCACTCCTCTCTGTGCTTGACATAAAAATGTTGTTCTTCTTCTTCTCTCTCCCCCCACCTAATAGAGGATATAATCCAAACCAAGGCCAAAATTTAGAGGATATAATCCAAACCAAGGCCAGAATCTAGGATCTGATTCCAGAGCAGCCTGGAACAGCAATGGCCTCTATTCTCTCATATATAACCTGGTCTTCTGTCTCCACAGTACAACATAGAAGCTGCAGTTCTTCAAAACAGATGGAGTGAAAGAGGTTTCTCATTAGCATCCCTCCACCTCTGGAAGCTTCCCCCAGGTCCCCAAGGCCTTTTTCGGGCAACCAGCCTTGCAATGATAACCTTCCCCTCCACCTCTGAAGTTTAGAGATTGGGCCACCGTGTCGGACTAGGACTGCAGAAGGCTGTCACTGGTTCTGCACTTTCCTTTGAGCTCAGCATGTCACAACTCATCATGCAATTGTGATTATTGCAGTCCTTTCTGCAATGCCAGTATGCCCACCAGACTAGACACTTCAGAATGGCAGGATTATATCTGTGTGGCTACTACAACCTTGCAGCAAGGCTTGTTGAGCCAGCCCTCAATGCTATAGATGTCTTGGCCAGCTGGTTTGTTGTTATAGTGACTGTGGACTGCAGTGTTCTGCTGAGA
The DNA here is from genome assembly GCA_030674055.1 of Rhabdomys pumilio. Lineage (NCBI taxonomy): Eukaryota > Metazoa > Chordata > Mammalia > Rodentia > Muridae > Rhabdomys > Rhabdomys pumilio. Next base: position 59,515,635 of record JANHMN010000002.1, read on the forward strand.
CAACCAAGAATTCCTCCAGACATGACTCAAACATCCCTCAAGTGACAAAATTACCTCAAATTGATAGTCTCCTCTCCATAGCCTATGGTGTCCCTGAAATAGCGAATGCACAACTCTGCTCTGTCTTAGAACATTGTGGTTCTAGATAAGAAGTTACCTTATCCTAATCATGAACAGGGGTCGTTTTCCCTTTCAGACTAGATGTTCCCAGAAGGTAGGCCTTTTGATCTCTATGCCAGTGCTAATCGACTGCAGCATTTGGTAACAGAGTGATTAGCACACAAAGTATAATCTTCCCATCCCAGATCTGGATCACAGATGTCTTTAAAAAATATCATAGGGAGGCAGAGGCAGGCAGATTTCTGAGTTCGAGGCCAGCCTGGTCTACAGAGTGAGTTCCAGGACAGCCAGGGCTACACAAAGAAACCCTGTCTCGAAAAAAGAAAAAAAAAATATATATATACATATACATATACATATACATATACATATACATATATATATCATAGGTACTTTGCCCATGTAAGTGCAGATGCAGGGATTCAAGGAGGTTTGAAGGACCTCTGTAAAAACCACATAGGAACAGTCTGGTGGCCTCTGGTAACTGATAGTGACTTTAACATTAGATGTCAGAGTTCTTGCTTTAAGTCTGAAGCTCACTTGATGCTGGCTAGGATTTAATCTTCTCAGCCTCACAGGGGCTCAACAGCCAGCCTTACATTACCCTGGGAACCTGTCTGGGATAGGGTAGCAGTGAGTACTGCTCCAGGAGCTGGCTGTTCTAGCAGGACCAATGATCACTACCCCCTTTCCAGTAGGTGGTACTTCTGGAAGGAGTAGGCTAGCTAGACTGACCTACCCCAGGCAACAGCAAGTAAGAGACATACTGAAAGAGTACTTCAGAGTACTCTGAAGAGAGTACTTTGTTTTGGGGTAGTTTGACTGGTTTTGGTTTTTCTTGGGTTTTTTTTTTTTTGTTGTTGTTGAGACAGGGTTTCTCTATGTAGCCTTGGCTGTCCTGGAACTCCCTCTGTAGCCCTGGTCAAACACAAAGATCCACCTGCCTCTGCCTCCTGAGTGCTGGGATTAAAGGTGTGTATCACCACAGCCTAGCTAAGAGAACACTTTGTGCATATCAGACACTGTGTATGTATGGTGCTGCATCTATGTGAACTCACATCTCTCCATTCTGCCATTAGAAATGCCTAAAAGGAAGGGTGCTCCTTGCCTTTTGCCTCATAAACAAGGAGAATGAGCAAAGGAGATAAGCAACCTGCCCAAGCAACATAACTTGGGTCAGAACCTAAGCAGCTGGGGTGCTTAGAACTATGCCTAGGAAGGGCTAGAGAGATAGCTCAGCAGTTATAAGCATACACACTGCTTCCAGAGGACGGAAGTGCAAAGCCCAGCACCCACATGAGGGTGGCTTATAATCACCCGTAACTCCAGCTCCAGGGTAGCACACAGTATACCCATAAACAGACAACAGACACATACACAGAAATAATACATACTCAAAAAAAAATCTACTGTAACTCCAGTTCCAGGGGCTCTAACACCCTCTTCTGGTCTCCACAGACATCAGGCACACACTTGGTACACACACATACATGCAGGCAAAACACACATATGAAAGAAAGAAAGAGAGAAAGAAAGAAACAGAAAGAAAGAAAGAAAGAGAAAGGGAGAGAGAGAGAGAGAGAGAGAGAGAGAAATGAAAACAAAGCAAGTGAGCAAACAAACTACACCTTAGGGATGGCCATAGCCCTTGCAGCCTGAATCACTCAGCAAAAGTGAATGTTACAAATGAAACTGGTCACACTGCCACTTAAGTCACAAGTTGCTGGATACTTTCTTAGGGTCTACTCTCATCACTGGGGCAAAGTCCTATGCAAACAGAAACTGTGCCCAGAAGCAAGTCACTTTCATGTGCCTTCCCCCATTGGCCTCCACCTTGCCAGAAGAGAAATAGGTACTGGACACGTGTTTTACAAGTGAGGGTTAGAGGTGACTTTGTCAAGGGAAACAGTCATTGATACCATACCTTGTGCATGTTGCAAAGCTCTTTAGCAGTAAGAATAACAGTCCAGCACTGAGATACAGCCCAGGGTTGATACCCAATTGCCTAACAAGCTAAAGGCTCTACATTCCATCCAAGCATCACAAAAACAAATATCAACTCAATAGTAACAACCAAGTGGAGAGAGCTGTGTGCCAGCAGGACCCTCTTATTATGCTCATTTTTAAATGGAGGAAAATAGAGCCCTCCAAACTGTAGCTGATGCTAGGATTGGAACTCAGGCTGGCCTCACTGAAAATCTTTATGTCCCAAAGCTATAGGACCCTCTTTGCTTTCGATCACAAAACACATCAAGGTCATTGTCACTTTTAATGCTGGTAGCAATTCATATTCCCATTCTTGACAGAAGAAACTGATGCTGAAGGAAAGGGAAGTGGCTCCCCTAATTCCAGCAGTGGCTGGAACGTAGACATTTTCTCTGATTCTTAATCTGGTGCTTGCTGATCTGTCCCAAGAGAGCCCACTGTGCAGATGAGCAGTCTCCCCTGCACACCCTTTTGCAAGCTCCTACAGGTCAGGGTGAGTGTTAGGCAAACCTGCTGCCTGATCCCATTAGGCCTCTCCATTAGCAGCAGCAGCCTCCACCACACACACAGACACACACACACACACACACACACACACACACACACACACACACAAAGTGAGCAGCTCAGGCCTACAGACTAAGCACAGTCTACCTTGTGTTGACACAGATGGCACTGAGTCCAGAGAACAAGAGGAAAAGATTCCTTGGCTGGTTCCAGCACCTCATCCGCAGCTCCCAGCCAATGACATACCACTTCCCTCTCTGGGGCCCTGGAGCAGCCATTTCTCTTCTTCACAGGACCCTATTGCCCCAGGCAAGCAACTGTGCCAAAATGGGACATTGTCTACCTAGTAACAAAACTTCAAGAGCCCTGAAGACTTAACACTGGATTATTCAATGTGTGCACAGAAATAATGCTCAATGAACTAATGAAGAAATATCTGGTGTGGCCATAGCCCTCATGCATTTGACTGCTTTCTCTCCTGAACATAAGCCTATTCGTTTGTAGCAAGAACACCTCAATTTCTCTTACTGTAAGTAAGAGAAGTCCTGTAAGTCTCCCTCTCTCCTACTCTCGGCTCCCAAGGTTTCCTTCACCCCTGCATAACGCAGCCCTGCACATGCTTCTCTGAGTATCTGTCTCTCCCACACCTGCCCTTCTGTTTCAAAGGCCCCAGAACCAGCAGAACAAACTCTTGTCTTTTGGCAGCCAAGCCTCAGCCTGTGCCTCCTGTGGCCTCCCCCTCCCTGGTGTCACATTCCAATCTTAGGTCTTCAGTGACCCACCGGAAAGGGGCACAGCTCACCCTCATTCTTGGAGAAACAGGATGAGCCAGTTTCTTCCAGTCCCCTAGGTTTCTTCCAGTGCACCCAAGTGCAAGCATGCACGCACACACACACACACACACACACACATACACACACACACTTTCTTCACAGAGAACAGGCACCAGCCAAGGATCAAAGGGGCTTCTGAGTAGTTATGAGGTTCCTATCCTCTGCACTTCACCTGGGGCCCCTACCAGGAAGCATTCCTAAACATCCTAGTTCTAGACCCCACCCCTGGCTGTGGGCCCTGGAAGTAGTCACTGGGGCTCAGCTGCTCTAGCCTCATGTGCAAGGCAGAAGGGCCTATCATTCAGAGATCCAGGCTAGGCCACAGACATAGACAAAGAGAGATGACTCATTCTCTTGGAGGTCAGGAGGAGGAGACAGGATGTCTGTTTGGGTCTTGGGAGGCAGATGAAGGGCACCCAGGTGGAAAGGGCAGCCCAGGCAAACTCAAGAGGCTGGCACGAAAATAGCTAAACTAAAAGGAGGGTAGTATGCAGGAGCACAGGACAGAGAGGAACCTGGGAGCAAGCAAAGGACCCCAGGCTACCCTCTGTTCAGAAATCAAAAAGAGGCGTCAAGGTAGCTACTAGAGTTCAAAAAAAGATGCCAAGGAGGCCAACAAGGAAGTCTTGGCACAATGGCTCCTTCACCATTTCTCTTGAGTCAAGTGGCCAAAACACAAAGGCTCCCAAGAGCAGCAGGATCTTTCTCCCCGTTCTCTACCCCTGCCCCACATATTACTTGCTCACAACTCTCTCTTCCATAAAGATCTTGGCTGTTACCTGGGACTCACACACCTGTCACTGGGCAATAACCTGGGAAATGTTTCCTGCTTAGAACCTGGCATGGCTTTGAAAACAACAGGTCTGGACAGTCTGCAGTTGCTGGGGCCTGGCATCCAGGGTCTGTCCCAAAGAGAACTCTGGTCTGAGGGCATCATCACTGCCAATGCACATGGCTCCTCCTCCCTGGGAACCACAAACATGCATACATACCACGGCCCAGGCAGCTGGTTGAAGCAGAAAAGGACAAGTATGTGCTGCCATCGACATAGAAGACAGCCATGGCAGCAGTGGAGACACAGCAGCTGGCCTTTCTCAGAATCACCGGCCTAACCATCTATGGATTCCTACAGTTGTAGTGAGCACTGGGCTTCTCATTGTACAGATGGAGACACTGAGGCCCAGAGTGCTCAACAACTCCCTCAGCAGATGGTGGAGCCAGGAGTCAATCCAGAGTCCTCTCTGAAGCACCTCACCCACTCGCCTCCCAGAGAGAAAGGAAACCAGGGCTGTAGAATAAGAGATCTGGGTATGTTTTTACTTGGGGGAAAATAAAACTATGTATTTGAACATAGCCTCTTGCACACATTAAGTGACCGATGGAAGGATACAATGACTTTACAGTGGCCACCTGCACTGAAGGTCTGTTATTCTACATGTTTTTAGGCTATTTGCATTTTTTCACAGTGAGAACCTCTCTATATATTACTTGAATAATGAAAAAAGAGCAATTGTAGGGTCTCCATTATTATTTGTTGAAGGAATATATAGCAGATCCATTTCCAAGGCCTGCTTTTTCAAATTTGGTGTGACCTATTGGTGGTTATGAAAACAGATTTACTGGGCTACAACTAGTCATTTTTCTAATCAAATAAACAAGAAGAGAAACAGCACACGCAGTAGATTCATTCACTAAACTTTTGGGTTTTGCTATACATTATAGGTAGGAACAATACTGTGACCTAAAACCTACTTTGCACATGGCAGGAGGTGTGTGTGTGTGTGTGTGTGTAGCAGGATTTCATCTTGGGTAGGGCTTTTTTAAACCAATGGTCTATTTGGGGCCTAAAAAGAAATACCACCCCCACCCCACCTCCATTCCCAGAGACCTCATGGACCAGTGGAAATAAAGACACTTCTGAAGCAGAAAGCCCCTCTGCAGAAGTCAGAGGGATGCCTGAGTGTCAAGGAAGGTCACATTTTGCCTCCTCCCAAGATGGCCTCTGAAGCTTCAATCGTCCCATACACTCTCCTCTCCAAGGAATTACTGATGAGAGCCTGGCCAGGCTTCTGGGGGGAGGCTGCCTTGAGACTAGAATGGCTGTGTCTATGCCTTGTTCTTGGGCCCCACATACCCTCTGGGGTGTTGGGAGGAGGGGTGGGAAACTAAGATTACTCTCCAGCTTCCAGATCCCAAGGGCCACGTCCCAGAGAAACCTCTGGAAACAGCTGTGTAGTCAGCCAGGAAGGGCCTCCACTCCACTGCCCCCAACCCGGGCCTGGCTGGAGCTGAGACAAGAGTGTGTGGAGAATGGGGGAGGAGAAGGCGGATAGGATAGGAAGCAGAGCTCCCAGATCTGGGCTTCCATCGCGCTGGCGCCTCCACATCACAGCTTGCCTGGCCCCACTCTCCACCCGCCTCCCCTCCCAGGGCAGCAGACAACTAAAAAAAGATAAAATAAAAAGAAGTAATTCCCCTGCTCTGACGTCAGCGCGAGGTCTTAACAGCCCAGCAGCCGCATGAAACTAGATTGCAACCAGATGTAATGCCCTTGAATTCTCAACACAGCACTGCCGTTGAAAAAGGGGGTGGGAGGGGGCGCGGGGCCCGCTAGAACCGCGACACCGGCGCTGCGGGAGTGCGTGCGGTGGACTGGGAAGTGCCGTGCGGGCACGCAGCCTCACGTCCCCAGCCCTCAGGAGCGTCTTACGCTTGCGTTTAATCCATTCAGAGCCCAGGTCCTGGGTTCCCGGGACGAAGGCACAGCTTCTGGCCACACTCCTGCCTTGCTGTGTGAATGTGGGACTAGGAGCCCCAAGAGAAGCTAGCTGGTGGCTGGGAAAACTGGCGCCCCAGGAAGCTGGGGCCGCCGCGACCTGGAGCCTGCCTTGTGTTTCGCTTCCCCTCTGCCTCTCTTTGAAGGCCTCCAGTTGTGACCAAAGCTCCAAATGTCACCTCCCAGCCCTGCCAAGCCCTCGCCCCTGCCGCGCTCGGCCCAGTATCCCCACGGGTCTTCTTGCCTCCAAAGGCGTAGGACTCGGCCTCGAAAGGGCCCGCGGGCCTGGCCGCCGCGCCGCTTTCGGAAGGGCACCAGGCTCGCGTGTCCCAGGCTCCAAGCCGGTGGCGTCACCCCGAAAGGCCTGTGCGCCCCGGGCCTGGCCGCGACGGGACTCCTGGGTCGTGGGGACCGCTTCCTGTTCAACGCAGGGCCTGCACACAGGCCCAGGCGGGGACACGCGGCGACTGGCGCGTCCTGTGTCACCACGAGCGGCCCTCGCAGCCCGGACACCCAGGAACGGGCTACGCACCGAGCCTCCGGCTCCCCGTCCCCACCCAGAACGCACTCACAAAGCTCCCTCAGGCCCGCGCTGCACCGCCCCACGTCCCCGCCCCACACTTGGTGACACTGGGCCTCGGGTCCCAGCACCCGCGCCCGGCCAGCCACCGACTCTCCAGAATACCCTCATGCAGCTCCTACACGGCCACCAGCGGCCTCACGCCGGCGCCACACAAAGCCAGGCCGCGCGACCCCGCGTCCGCGCCCCACTCGCGCTCGGCCTCCGCCCGGACCCCTGCCTGCTGAGTCCCCACGCCACGCGCCGCCCCCGCCCAGGTCCTTGTCCCCGCACCGGGCGCCCCGCTCACCTCGGCGCCCGCGGTCACTCCGGGGCCCGGCGTCCGGCGCTGCGACTTCGCGGCCCGGAGGCCCGCGCGCCCATGGGTGTCCGGCGCGGCGGCCGCCCAGGCGGGAAGGAGGGTGGGCCGCGGCGCCCCCTCCTCGGACCTCGACAAGGCAGCCAGCTACCCTGGCCGCCGCCGCCGCCGCCGCCGCCACCACCACCACCACCACTGCCTGGCTCTGCAAGCGGCCTGTCCCAGCCCAGGCGCGAGCGGGGGCGGCACCGGGGCGCCGGGAGCCGGCGGCGCGCGTAGCGGGCCCTGACCGCGCACCCTGACGGGCCTGCCTGATGCCCGCGGGAGCCTGAGAGAAATGCGATCCCCTCCACACAGGAAGAGCGGCGGGCGGGCGACGTGCGGGGGGAGCAGGAGAGCGAGAGCGCGAGGAAAAAAGTTCCCGGGCGGCCAGGCAGCTCTCGCTCGTGGCCTCGGGTGCCAGGTGGGCCGTTCGCGCCCCGACAGCGCCCCCTGGCGCCTGCGCGCCCCACTGCACGCCCCATGCCCGTCTGGGGGCAGGGGCTTGGCAGAGGGCCTGAAGGTGCAGCCCAGCGAGAAAGGCCTGGGGACAGCCACAGGACTTGGTCTGGTAATCCGTTGCTGAGGATTTTGGACTTAGACTTGGGCCAGGCCTCCCCCGCTCACTCCACCACCATGTGGCCCTCACCTGTGACCATTTCTTTGGTTCGAGAATCAGTTTCAAATTTCCTCAAGTTAGATGTCAAATGTAGTCACCGCACATGTAGCACCTTGTTGGGTACTGAAGCGATGCGGTTCCTGCTTGTCAAGGAGCTGCCATTGTGTAGGGGAGACGCAGACAGCCAACAATGATCAGGTCCATAACGAAGATAATTTTAGAGAGAAATAAGTGCTAGGAAGAAAATCAGCAGGTGCAGTGATGGATTTAGCGGCAAGTGAGAGAAGGCCTGTCTGAACAAATAACTGAGGAGCAGGAAGGAGCCTGCACCAGCAGCTTGTGAGAGAGCATTCTTTGAGAGGAAAAGACAAGTGCAAGGGCCGCGAGGCAGGAGTGGTCTTGATGAATAAGCACAGCTGTAAGGCGGCCATACCCATGGGATGAGAAGTGGTCACGCTGAATTCTAGTCTAAGGCCAGAGCCTGTAGGACTACAAAGAGCCTGAAGGAAATATGGATGCCTTCTTAATGGTGTGGGAAATAAGCCACCAACAGATTTTAAGTAAAAAAATTTTGAATGGATTAGTAAATGAACCAACTCACTTAGACATACCCGTGAGCCATGGCTACCCACGGGTATGTCTAAGTGAGTTATTGGCTTCATCGAAGCCTGAGCCATTCATCCTTTGCTAGGTGAAGGTCGAAGCATCCAAGTCCTCAGGTGACTTGACACAAGTGAGTCACCCTTTCAGTCCTGTTTCTTCATCAAATGTGAGTGCTGTGCTAAGTTGAGTGCCTTTGTCTTGTACCGGGTACTTCACCCCTTCCACCTCATCCTATACATCCTGCCTGCTTCTCTCTTAGCTCACCACATCTATGAAAGTTCTCCACCTATAATGACAAAGCCAAGACCTGCCCCAGGTCCTCCCTGCCAACTGGTGGGAAACACAAATTCTAGGTAGAGAGCGGGGCAAGTGGGCACTGTGTTGTTTCTGATCTGCATTCAACAGTGACTCCAGACCTGGCTTCTGAGCATGGCATCTTTATTCCCATAAGCTAAGCACAGTGAATGGTCTTTCCAGACACACTAGGCATCAATCTCTCTCCACCCCCCCCCCTTCCTTTCCTGGTTGGGCCCCTTGGTAACTGCAAGGAGCTGGAAAAGAAAAGAAAAAAAAACAAAACAAAAACAAAAACAAAACCCCAACAGCAACAAAGCTGGTTCAGCTGTCTGGCTCCTACTTCCTCCCTTAGTCTTCTTTCCTCCTCTCCTGAGAATACAGGACTGTACTCCAGCCCCTTGATAATCGAGAATGAACTCTTCATTTCAACAAGAGCTTTTGTATAAACACATCTGCAACACCCAAACCCCCTTTGTGGTATCTGAAGATATCCCTAGGCTTCAGGGATTGGGAGTTGGCTATCTCTGAGAGCTGCTTCTTCCCGTACTGCTACCTCACCACAAGCCACTGCACAGAAGAGGAAACAGACTCACACCAGCAGTAGTGGGTCTGGCATCCAGCTACTTGAGAACCAGAGGCTGGACCATTGCCAGAGCCCAGGAATTCGATACCAGCCTGGGCCAGTGAGACTCTATCTTAATTTCTACATGTTTATGGTATGGGTAGAATAGTCTGGAAATCATCTGTGTAAAGTGCCAAGATTCACAGACACACCCAGAATTGCTCTCTCACAATTAATTTGTTTTTATTTCATATGAACTGGTGTTTTGCCTGCATGTATGTCTATGTGGGGTGTTGAATCCCCTAGAACCAGAGTTACAGATGGTTGTGAGCTGTCATGTGGGTGCTGGGAATTTAACTTGAGTCCTCTTGAAGAGCAGCCAGTTTTTTTGTTTGTTTGTTTGTTTTGTTTTGTTTTGTTTTTGTTTTTAACTTCTGAGCCATCTCTCTAACCTCTTTCCTCTTTTTAACCTTTATTTTTGTTTTATGTGTATGGGGTATTTTTCCTACATTTATTACTGTGCACATGATGCATCCAGTGTTCATGGAGGCCAGAAAAAGAGATTGGATTCCCTGGAACTAGAGTTACAGACAGTTGTGAACTGCTTCGTGGGTGCTGGAAACTGAGCCCAGGACCTCTGAAAGAGCAGCTAGTGCTCTTAACCCTTTAGCCATCTCACCACCCCACAGATCATTCAAGAGGGATTTTCTCCTCTTAGCCATAGAGGTTTCTAAGCAGCCTATCAAGACAAGGTAGCCTGGACACGACTGATACTAATACTGACTAAGAATGTGCATTCTTCAAGATGAGAACCAGGAGCTTAGGAATCACTGTCAGCAGCCCCAGCCCCAGGGAACTTGTCTGCTGAGAACCTGGTGTGCACCCTTAGTAGGATGCATGCAGGAGGGCTAGAAGGTGGGCATGCTGCCACACAGAAACCCAGATGCACAGCCTTGATGCAGGAGTCTCAAACTCAGATCAAAGGCCAAAGCATCTGGGCTGCTGGAGGGAGGCTCTGTTTGTTTTTATGGGGGTTTTGATGTTGTTACCATTGGATTTTATCCTTATTGTGTTGTTCTGAGAAATTGAACCTATGGCTTTGTATATGTTAGGCAAGTGCTCTCCCCCAAACCATACCTCCTGTTCCGAATGCAGGGCAGCTTCCCTTATGCACTTACTGCAGCCCAGATAGACTTCAAACTTGTTCTTCTTTTTTGTTGTTCTCTCTCTCTCTCTCTCTCTCTCTCTCTCTCTCTCTCTGTTTTTTGAAACAGGATTTCTCTGTATAGCCTTGGCCATCTTGGAACTCATAATGTAGACTAGGCTGGCCTCAAACTTACTGCCTTTGTCTGTCTCCTGAGTGCTGGAATCAAAGGTAAGTAATATTATTTGCTTGTATCTCTACTCTTATATATCCTTCCCTCCCTCCCTTCCTCTACCCACTTCTCACGCCTCCCCAGGGGTGTGTGTATGGGTGTGTGTGTGTGCACGCCCATGTCCTATGCACATGAGCATGCTGGTCGTGGAACCCAGAACCTCCCTGAATGCTAGTCAAGTGTACTAACTCTGGGCCACACTCTTAATCCCCTGGGGTGTTTTTGATTAAAAAGCAAGAACAGAGCAGTGTGAACTTTTGGGAATTGAAACCCCTTCAGGGAACATTACTTTCAGGGGAGCCTACCACCACCTGTTGTTCTAGACACTCTTTAAATCAGCTAGCTGACCTCCCCACCTACCTAGGTATTTGAATTTGAGACACCTTCCCCCAGCTATCCTAAGACTGGTTATCTGTGTGGCCTTGAACTTCCTCTGTTTTCTGTCAAACAAAAGGAGGTTAATGTTTCCTGTCTAGAGAGGCAGAGGGGCTGTTAGCTGAAACAAAAGAAAAAAATCTGTTTGGTTAAGATCCAGGCTTATCACTGGTCTTTAAATCTAGCCCTTGGGAGGTAGAGACATAACGATCTCTGTGTGCTTGAGGCCAGCCTGTCTAAATAGTGAGTGACAGTCAGGGCAATGTAGAGAGATCCTGTCTCAAAAAACAACAAACAAACAAAGGAAAAGGACTAGGTTTATCACTGGTTCACATAAAAGATTGTCATGAGTGCTTATTCTTGATAGCCAAGGCTACCCACCACCAGGGTCACACTTGCATCTAGAGTGATGATTTTAGGTTACACACACTGTCTGCTTATGTTCTTCTGGGACACAAGCTCCTACACAAAGACTTCAGTCGGCTCTTGAAAGCCCCAATGGAGTGTAGAGCTTATCAGTAGGACTGCCATCAGCAAAACATGGAACTAGAATTTATTTGACCCCCTACTATGTGCAATGAATCTCATTCTCATTATCTCTAGTTTGCAAAGAAGCTAGGTCCTGAGAAGGGGGCAGGAAACCCATTGTCTCTGTATACACAGCTGTCAGGAAGCTTTCAGAGGAGAATCCTTGCCCCACCCTGCCACCTGGTCACAGCTTGGCTCCAGCACCTCCCTGGGACTCCAGAGACTTCTGGCTTCTCAAGCTAAAACAATTTCAATACTGTTGAGCTCTGTACCACCATCCATCCCTGGAAGTCCAGCTGGTACAGGTATTCTGTATGGGCATTCCATTCCTCTGGCTTGAGGTCCTGTGCTGTATAGGAGAGAAGAAAGCTACTGAGCAGCAGTGACCAAGTGTGCACACGTGCTTTATTCTCCCTGCTCTTCTCTGAGGTTGTGATGTGACAGCTGCTTTGAGATCTGGCCTTGACTTCCCCACAGTGCCAGACTGTAGTCTGAAACTATAAGTTGAACAAGCCCCTTCCTCCCCAAAGTTGTGTTTTGTCAGAGTCCCTGGGCAGTAAAGAAGAGGAGTATCCATTTCCTGGGAAGAGCATTGATGAGGAGCTGAGCAAGGACAGACCCTTGGGCTTCCTGCAAGGCCTCTGATTTCCAGCAGAAAAAAAGGATGAAGATTGGAAAGGACTGCCTAGCTGTAGGCAGTGTGAGCACCACAGGGAAAGGGGTTTTGGGTCCAGTTCCAGGGATGCTGATCAGGAGATCCAGGCTGGGGGAACCAGAGCCAGATATGCATCACTAAGATCTTTCACTCAACCATCCACCCACCCATCCACTCATCCATCCATTCATCCCTCCATCCATCCACTGATTAATCCATCCATCCACCCACCCATCCATCCATCTTCACATCTATTCAATCATCTACCAGTCCATCTATTGATCTATCCACCCAGTGACTCATCTATCTGTTTACTTATTCATCCACATCCACCTACCTATTTATCTGTCTACCCACTCATCCATCCATCCATCTATCCATCCATCCACCACCTACCCATCCATCCATCCACCCATCCACCCACCCATCCATCCACATATCCAGCCAGCCAGCCAGCCACCCATTTACCCACCCCTGCATCCACCCATCCACCCATCCACTGCTGAAGTTACAGGTGGTTGTGAGCTGCCACATGTTTTGGAATCTTAACCTGGGCCCTCTGGAAGAGCAGTCAAGTGCTCTTAACTACTGAGACAGCTCTCCAGCCTGTATTCGTGTCTTTCTTTATCTATGGTTTTTGAGACACAGTCTTTCTGTGCTGCCCAGTAGAACCTCCAATGTGCCATTTGGTTGAGTCCTCCTATCTCTATATCTTGAATACTGGGATTGCAGGTGTCCACCACCATGCCTGGCTTTAGGCAGTATTGGGGATTTAATCCAAGGTCTTGGCATGTTAGGCAAGTCCTCTACCAGTTGAGCTACAGCACTAGTCCAAGATTCTGAAGAGAGAGAAAGAGAGATGACAGAGACTGACAGACTTGAATAGGAACTCTGGAGAGAGGCTTAGAGTAGAAAACCCTGGACTTTCAGGTAGGCAAGTCAACCAATTACATATGTGTGTTTGTGTGTGTTGTGTATGTGATATCTGTGGGAATGTACATATGTATATGTGGAGACTAGGGGTTGGTGTCAGGTATCTATCAATCTTCGTCTTATTTTTTAAAAAGTTTTATTTTAAATTAATTGTGTGTGTGTGTGTGTGTGTGTGCATGTGAGTGTAGGTGTTTGTGAAGGACAGAGGAGCTGGAGTTGTAGAAGGTTGTGAGCAGCCTAAAGTGGGTGCTGGGAACCAAAATAGGCCTCCTAGAAGAGCACTGTGCTCTTGGCCTGGCACCATCTCTCCAGTCCTTCCACTTCGTTTTTATCTTTTCTTAAGATAATGCTTCACTGAGCCAGGAGCACACTGATGGGCTAGACTGGCTGGCCCTCCATCATCAGGATCTGCTTGTCTCCATGGTCCAGCACTAGACTTGCAAGAGTGCTCTGCCACACCAGTTTTTAATTTAAGTGCTGGAGACCTAAACTCGGGTTCTTGTATGGCAAGGACTTTACCAACTAAGCCATCTTTCCAGCCCTAGTATTTTTTACCTTTTAATGTAATCAGCTTGAATTGGTTCTCTGTTATTTATTCTTTTAATTTTTAAAAAATAAATTTATAATTAAAAAATATTTTAAGCCAGGAAGTGGTGGTGCATTCCTTTAATCCTAGCACTTAGGAGGCAGAGGCAAATGGAACTTTGAAGCCAGCCTAGTCTACAGAGAAAGTTATAGGACAGCCCAGAATATACAGAGGAACGCTACTCGAAAATTAATTAATTAATAAGTAAGAAAATTATTTTTTAAAAAGTGTGTGGGGGCTGGGCAGTGGTGGCGCACACCCTTAATCCCAGCACTTGGGAGGCAGAGGCAGGCAGATTTCTGAGTTCGAAGCCAGCCTGGTCTACAGAGTGAGTTCCAGGACAGCCAGGGCTACTCAGAGAAACCCTGTCTCAAAAAAAAGTGCGTGGGAGGTGTTTTACCTGTATATGTGTTTGTGTACCACATGTGTGCCTGGTGCCCATGGACAATGTGATAGAGGGTATTGGATCCCCTGGAACCAGAGTTATAGATAGTTATGAGTCACCATATGGGTACATGGAAATTGAATCCAGGTCCTCTGGAAGAACAGCCAGTTTTCTTAACCACTGAGGTATCTCTCTATCCCCTAGTTTGTTTTATGTTGTGTTTTTTGTTTATTTGTTTTTGTTCTGAGACAGAATTTCATGTAGCCCAAGCTAGCCTCAAACTCACCACATAGCTGAACAGGCATTGAGCTCTGATCCTTATCCCTCAAGTGCTGGGATTAAAGGCGTGCTTGAAGGGAGCTGGTGTTGTTTTATTTATGTAAGTAGTAAGTGGGTATAGTTCAGAGGTAAGCACGTTACATAACATGTGAGCCCTGGTTTTTACCCCAGTACCGCAAACATAGATATATGAAAACACTTGAGAGTGTGACAGAATGCCCTGGCCTTGTATAGTAGTAACTCACGGACAGACTGAAGCTTCACAAGGCTTCACCTTGCAGCAGGTTTTAACCTGTGAAGAAGAACCTTCCCATGATCAGGGCTATTTACAGAGAGCCACAGGCTATCTCAGGAGAGAATATGAGCTCGCCATTGACTGAACCCTGTAATCAGAGGCAGTGAGAGAGAATGAAGCTGGCTGGAAAGGCAGAGATCCTGGAACGAATTAGAAATGACTCGAATGTTAGACCGGCTTCATTGCTAGAATTAGGGAATGTCAGATACACCCCAATCTTCTATTATAAAATGTTTAATCTGGTCAAGAAGGCACAGAAAAAGATCCTATAGTCATCTTGCATCTGCCTCTGTCAGCTCCAGAAATAAAACCTCCCAGACTGCCGGCTCCTAACCATAGTCTGCCTCATTAAGGGTCTCTGTTCTTCAAGCTCCAACCAGCTAAGCATAGTCCTTAGGATATGCGTTACAAGACAGTTCCCTTTAAGTAGAGGGATTAGCAGGGTATAGTTGCATACCTGTAACTCCAGTACTAGGAAGACTAAGCAGAGGATCACTGAGAATTCAAGGCCAGTCTGGTCTACCTAGTGAGTTCCAAGCCAACAGAGTGAGAAAATAAAACAAAAATCTAATTTCTTTTCCTTTGTGAATAAAAGCAAGGTTTAACAAAAACCATCACAGGCAAGTTTTCATTTGCAGATTTAATAGGCTCTCTCACCTTCTTTTACTGCATTCAGGTGACCAATAGGCCCACCTCCACTCTGTTTGCTACCCTGGCTAGTTCTAGAGAAAACGCTGAGACTGAGTGAGCCCATTTGAGCTCTGTGCATCCCTGGAGCACATCTATAATAGCAACCATTCTACTTTCTATTTTGTTATTTATTTATTTATTTATTTATTTATTTATTTATTTATTTATCTATCAGTTCTGGGAATCAGGCAAGGCCTTATAAATGCCCTGCAAGCCTCTACCACCATGTTGATCTCACCCCAAGTGCTCAGCTTTGGCACCCTCTGTTCTTATAGTCATTAACATGGGGGTAGTACCTCCTCTCCCTTTCGACAAGTTGTCACCACGTCCAGGATGCTCTGAAATATTTTGGGAGAGGATTTGATGTCATTCTTGGCCCTCTAACTGTAGCCTGTAGAACTGGTCTCTGCCATAGTCCTCATCCTTCCTGTACAGTGCATTTCTCCTTGGAGTGCCCCACCCTGAAGGGCCCCAAGTCTGGTCTGGCTTCACATACACCCTTTCCTATCTCTATTCCCACATAAGATTTTTCAAACGCCTCTTCTCCATTCGGAGTGTTCCTGGATGTGGTTTATTGTATCACAGATGCCTTTCCCTCATTGTTTTGGCTCCTCCCATTCTTACTCTTCAGGTTTAGCTCAAGACTGGTCTCCTCCAGGAGGCCCTCCCAGATCTCCTCTGGTAAATTCAGGCCTGGCTCCCTGGGCAGTGCATCCAGTCATGTCCCATAGCCTTCTAGTCATTGTCTTCATGAATCTGTCTCTCTAGGCTGTGAATCTCATGAGGGCAGGAATACTGTCTTCCTCAAGCCTTGGAAAATCAATTTCAGACCCTCCACTTTTTAAACATCACCATTTGATGGTCATGGGGGTCCATTCCTCTCATCACAGCACTCAAGATTGTGAGTGCTACACACTGAACTACTGTCTCAGACAAATAAGCAATAGCACTGTTCTGTTTTTCTGAACTGGGCTCTTCCTGGCTACTCTGTCTCTGTCTTGAGCTGGGGAGGGGGCCCTCTGCAGGTCCTACATTCCTGAAGGGGCGGATCTAGGCAGGATGGAGCTTCCTGGGGCTACTGTAACAGTCACCCCACACTCTGCAACTTGAGATAGCATTCATTTATCATCTTTCGATTCTAGAGTTTTAGAGTCAGGTCACACTGTGGGTGGCAGGGTCGCAGTAAGTGTCTAGCTTCTGCAAGCCTCAATCTTACTGCCCAGTATCTTGAGCTTATGGTTCTTCCTCCCATCCCCTCAACCTGTAGCTTCTGCCAGCATGCCCATCTTCTTTTCTCCTGTGTCATCTCTCCTCTCTATAGGCCTCTTTCTTCTAGGACTATAGGGCTTACCCTTGTATGGCTCATGACTGTCTCCTGAGCCTGGGAACACTATTCAACCACACATGCAGAGCCTTTTTGCTGACTGTGGGAACATTCACAAGGCCGAGACAAACATGCAGTCTTTGTCAAGGGTAGAGCAGTGGTAGATCTGAAGTTCTCACTGGCCCTGGCAGCCTATCAGGAGCCACTCTGAGGGTTTGCTCTGGCTAAACGTGGACATAGCCTCCAGGCAGGAAGAAGAGTATGGGGGGGGGGAAGGGACTCAGTGACTTGAGGGCAAGTTGTTCATAACCTGCAAGCTGGAGCCATTTCTGGGGAGCCCCGTGAAGTGCCAAAATGCCTGTTCTTCCACCTTTCCCCCAGCTTACAGTCTCTCAAGGACGGAGGGAAGAAAGGTGAACCATGCCTAAGCTGGTCTGTCACTGGCTCCTCACAGGCTTCCCCACCACAATCCTCTGCCCCCAGGCAGTGCTATGCATGAAGCTTATCAACAAAGGCTAATGTCTCCTCAGCTGGACCACAGGCTGGCCGTAGGCTCTGCACTTTACAGTTCATGCTTCCAGGATGCTCAGAGCAATTCCCTAAGAGGACAGCGTTATCTGTATAGAAGCAGGGACAGATCATTACCCAAGTGAGGAATGACAGAGCACATCAGAGCTGGAACTGAGCACTGGAGCTGTTTGACCAATTCTGAGTGGTAGCAAGGTCAGGCTTGGACCCCAGCAGCCCCAGCAACCCCAGCAGCCCCAGCAGCTCCTTCCCAGCCTCCAATCCTCAAGTCAGTTGTAAACAGGTTCCCGGAGCCCCTCTGAGTGGCAGAGAATGCTGGCACTGGGCTGTGGTTTGGAGAGAGAAGGGAGCAGGGGCAGGGATCTGGGATGTGAGGAAGAGAAGGGATAGCAGGAAGAATGGGAGGGAGGCAGTGAGGACCAGGAGGGTCACCATAGTAACAGGAGCTGGCTATGCTCCGACCTGAGTCTGAGCCGCCACCAGGGAAGGAGATAAAAGGTTTTCTATTGATCCCCATCAGGAAAGCCGTCTGTGATAAGTTGGCTGGAAGGGCAGCTGGTCGGGTGTGGATGAGGTGGCTGTACATACTTGTACTGGTGCTACGTTGTGCCCCAGAGGCTGAGGTCAGACTGTGGGGAGGTGAGCCCAAAGCAAGGCGTTTGGATGGGTCAGCTGCATTCTTGTCCTTGGGCCACCTTTGTTTGAAACGTACTCTGCACTGAATGCCTAGCTAGGTGGAGATACAATAATCAAAGCAAAAAGCACTATTCCTTCCAGGAGCTGACACTCTAATGGGAGTCAGCAGTGGGGGAGACAGACAAAACAGATGAATGGATGGCTGCAGATGATTGTATCTGTTGGGAGATGCTGAGGAGAGGGAGAACAAGCAGGCAGTGGTGAGCCAGGAATGCTCTCAGATCAGAGCTGGGGAAGAGCATGCTTGTGAGAAGGACCAGTGAGTACAAGAGGTCCCAGGACAGGGGTGCATGAGGAACAGGAAGGGGTCTATGTAGCTGCAGTGGGGAAGTGACAAGGACAGAAAGGGTCAGGAAAGGCCTGTGTGGCTGCAGGGAGGACTCTAGTTCCTGCTGAGTGACGATCATGGCCCTCCTGGCTTGCTCCCCATTAGGCCTTCCTGGTGCTCCCTGCCTCCTGTGGAGTCAACAGACGTGGGGCCAGGGTGGGATTGGGAAGACAGGCAAGGTGAGCCAAGTGAGCTCTGCCTTAGATCAGGCAGGCGTAGAAATGACCTGGCTGGGGTGAGAATTGCCTCTGAAAACGGTTCAACTTTCAAATGCAGTTGGACAGTTGAATGGATAGGATTTCCCCGAATGTGATGAGAGAAACAGAACAGGGCACATCCCAGGTTTCAGCCCAGTGACGGGCAGTAAGCCTGTATGAGGCAGCACCAGTGTGTCTAACTGCTGGAGGCCCAGGTGTGCCCAGGGAGGCACTTGCTGGGCAATACAAGATCTCTCTGAGTGCTCCTGCCTGGTCTGCTTAGAACCTTCACCATTCTTCCTAGGCCTAACCAGGCTGGCTCAGAGCCAGCCACCATCAGAGGCAAAATAGCCCCCCAGGCTCCTATTCAGGGTCCCACCCCATTCCTACTTTCCTAGGTTCCTAGAAATATGAGTCCTTCAGCCACTCAGAAGGACTTGTTCCCCACCTTGTTCATCTATGGGGGAGTAGATAGGTGGGAGGTAGACAAAGGGAGGCTGGCGTTGAGGCCACCCTTGAGCAATATTAGTAGCATGGATGCAGAACTTAGCTAGGATACTTCCTGCTAAACCCCTGTGTTTGGGGACACACAGTGCTGGAATTTGTCCTGTACCTGCAAGAAGAAACCAAATAAGATTCCACTGCCAGGCATTTTCTTCTAGAAGTCAGGAACCTAACCAGTTCATTCAGCTCTCAGCATCTGTCTTCCTGCACTTCCTCCAGGGGTGGGGGGCTCATAGCCTAAGGCCCCAAGAAGGTGAGTGCTTGAGTCAACCCAAGAGGCTCCCCTGCTGCCAGCTATTGCTATGTGACTGGGATTTGTCACCCCACTTATCTGAGCAGGCACCTCATCCCTTTAGCATGGCGTTAATGAGGACTGCCTGGTGGGGTTATTCAAAGAGAAGCTGCACAGAAGATTCTGCCAGCTCTGGGTTTCTGATGTGCCACGGAAGGCCACATTGGCTTGAGTGAGATGTTCCCCATAGTCTCAGACATTTGAACACTTAGTCTCCAGTTGCTGGTATTGTTTGAGAAGACTCAGGAGGTGTGGCCTTGTTGTAGGAAGTATGTCCCTGGGGGTTTTGAGGTTTTAAAACCTTGTGCCATTCCCAGTCCACTCTGTCTGCTTCCTGCTTGTGGTACAAGATGTATGTCCTCAGCTTCCTGCTCCAGCAGTTATGCCATTTTGGGGATCATGAAATCTAACCCTCCTGAACTGTAAGCTCAAACCCTTTCTTCTATAAATTGCCTTTGTCATGGTGTCTCTTCACATCAATAGAAGACTAAGAAAGGGTGGCAGGGAGGAGACTGAGATGCTGTCTTAGGGCTCTGCAGGGTCCCCTCTGGATCTTGTCTCAGTCCCTTATTTCTCTGAAATCTCATACATCTAAGAGCTCTTAAGGGCTGAGACCACAGGCTCATGAATCTATGCTATTGTGGTCACGGAGTCCCCAAGGTCTTTTGCTGTATATGACCCCTGGGTTATCTGATCACGGCTTCAGAGAGTATAGGAAGGTGGCTATGTAAGATCTAGATTCCACCCTCTTGTTGTTCATTGCCTTAGGCCTAAAAAACACCTCAGAAGTAGCCATGCCTGAGCCCAGAAATGTCTCCTTCTACATCAAAAGGGTCTTCAAAGATGTGATTAAGGGGCTTGAGACAGGGATGATCCTGAGTTTTGGAGGCTCCCTAATGCCATTCTAGGGTCTTTGTAAGAGACAGGCAGCCGGTGCAGGGGCACAGACTCACGCCCTGGGCACAGCAGCAGAAGCAGAGGCAGAACTGAGCTCAGGGACAATTTGGGCTTCAGAGGGAGACAGTGTCTTTCTGCTCTTCATGGCTATGAGAGAATGAATCTCCTGCTATAAGATACCAAAGGCAGAGTTTTCTCAGCAGTCAGGGAAGGTTAGAAACAAGAACGCCTACCTATAAGAACACCTTCATTTTAGAATTTCTTGGCTACTGTCCTGGACTCCTCCCACAGGTGTGTGAGGGTATGTGAGTCGGCAGGGTGAGTGTGGGCCGTTAGTTCTTCCAGAGCAGTGAGGACTCAGACCATGGGAGTCATCTGGAATGGTACAGGAAAAGGAGGTGGTAGGATCTGTGACCAGGAGCATGCTGTGATCTGTGCTGTTGGGTCAGGCGCTAAAGAGATGACCTGTGTATGGACGCACATGGGCTGCAGGCTCAGACATGCCAAGAATATCCTTATTTTCTTTAAATCAACCTATGTCTTATTCTAAGCAACTTCCTGTCATCCCTATTGGCTAGTGGGAAACTGAATCTCAGCCCTTATGGTTCCATCCTTCACCCCAAGTAATACAGCTATCCTGGGGCTTATCATGACCTCTTCTGGCAAGGCTGGAATAGGCCTGGTGACCACTTATTCCCAGAAGGTAAGAAACTTCTAGAAGTTCCTTAGAGAGGAAATGTAAGTGGCTGGGCCTGCTCAAAACTGACTTGAGGACAGGAATGGGCAAAAAGTGAGAAAAATTGAAATTAATATCAAGTGTTCATTTAGACCCTAGAGCTCTATCCTCTATATGGTACCGTTAGCCACATGGGGCTATTTATATTCCAATTAATTAAAAACAATAAAATGTAGACATTTGTCCACTCTAGCCACATTCCCAGGGCCCATAAGATAAGTATAGTTACTGTTGGTGACATCACCCAAGGAGTGTCCTGCTACAATGAACAGATGAGAACAGGCATGTCTCCAGTTTTATAGATAGGCCATGCAAGGGTCAGATCTAGAAGACCTGTCTATAGGAGGAGCTTCCCAAAGGCCTCTCCCTGCAGAGGGAATCCTCAGGGCCACAGAAGTTTCTGGCTGCCAGTGTGTCCGGGTGAATGCTCACCTTGTAACTTCCTGCAAGTTGCCTCCTGTGTCAACTTCTGCACCAACTAATTTGGGGAAATGTCCTGACTTGTCAGAGGTAGTCTTTCCCGAGCTTTACCGGGCATTACTTTCAATCCAGTTTTCCAGGTCTTGGGATGGAGCTGCTACAGGCTTTCCTGAGTCAGTACTTGTGACATGTTCAGGACGTGTCCTGGGACACAGTAAGGGACAGCATAGTCCTTGTGCCTCAAAGGTGACAGTGTTCAGCACAGAGGAGCCGCACCACACTGATTTTAAGTGGCCACTGATTCCTAAGACTTCTCAGAGGTCCTAGCTGGAATTCTTTACATTTGGACTTCCCAATTATTCAGTCTTGCTTTGTGTGGCCCTGAGCCAATGACATGTAAGCCTGGTGATGTGAGGACTACGCGGGGCAGGCAAGCTGGTCCTAACATAGACAACAGCCAGAAAAAGATGCATGGGACCAGAGACCTGGATTCAACTGTGCCTGAAGCTAGTAACTTCTAATTTTGCTTGTGTATGTATGGGTACACATAAATACACAGAGACACAGACAGACAGACAGACAGACAGACACACACACACACACACACACACACACACACACACACTAATTGCAACTCAAAGAATATTTTTAAATTAAATTAAAATTTATTTGCAAAGTCAGCTGAGCCAGCTGGTCTGCTCATCTTGGGTCTTTTCCACAGCAGCTCCCACAGCCTTCCCTTGAATGCTCAGAGTGGGGCTCTCACATGGCAAAGCTACCCTACCCTGACTACTCTTGGTTGAATGGGATACACAGAATGTAGGAGTGGAAGGAAGGCATCATGGCTCTGGGTAAGACATCCAGGTTTAGATGCAAGATGGATAATGGGAAGAGGACTCTCCATGAACCAACAGACCCACTAGCAACCCACTGTGTAACTGCAAGCAAGGCAGGGTCCCTTGACCAGGGATCGTCAGTCTCACCATCTGGAAACCTGGTTTTCCACAGTACTCGTCTGGCAAGGACACCATCAGGATTACACAGCAGTATGTGTGGCAGTCTGCACATGCAGCATACACATACAGTAGGAGCTGCCTAGTGAGAGCAGAGAGATGCCCTGTGGCCTTGGGGACTTTCCTCGGGACTATTCTTTCCTACCCTCAGCTACAGTGACACACAACCTGTCTCCCACGTTTCCATGTGGCCAGCAGTGTTCATACCCAAGATGTGGAGCTGTCTGTTGTCATAGCAACCCAGGCCTATGGTGTCCTGTCCCTGTTAGTACCAGAGCTTGCCACCGTGGGGTGTCAGCCTGCAGGTCTGTGAGTGGGTATGGGTGTATGAGAGGGATTCCTGAGGGCACCAGCCATGTGCCAGAGCACGAACAGGATTTCTTTTCAATGAAAAAAGAATTCTGCCCAGGCAAGGCTGGAACCTGTGCTGTGGGCATCTCGCCATGGGTGTGGTGTCTGAAGTGCTTGTGTGGTCTGCATGTCCATGGGGCTCTTGTGTGATGTGGCTCTGGGATTCTGGCCCCAAGATGGAGTGGGTAGAAAGAAGCTGGGGGGAGAGAAGTATGGTTTCTGCTGTCTGCTGCTCTGACAGTGTGGTCCTGGAAAGGGAGGCAGTCGCTGGACCTTTCTGAGCCTCAGCTTCCTGCAGTGTAAACAACAGCAGGCTGTGAGGGGGAGCACACCTCATATTAGTCCACAGTTACTCCTTTGACACAGAGTAACTTCGGTTACTGAGGTTCCACTATGTTTTGGTTCCCAGGGATGCAGCTCTCTACAGCAGCCCCTCCTTTGAAGATCTTCAGCCTGGAAGGAGGCAGCAGTGCACAACTGTGTAAACAGAATACAAGAGACACAGAGCAGATGTCCCATGAAAGTGCACAATGATGGCTGAAGGGCTGAAGTGCACATGCACTGAGGTGCACATGCTAAGCACACCCCTGCCTCAGCATGGCAACAAGCAAACAAACAACAACAACAAAACCCCAAAACTCAGGCAATAGATTACTTGGAGTGGTGAATACTGAGCCCGTGGTCACAGTGCGAACCTCTGAGTATAAATCTTAAGGAAGGATTGGCAGTCCTGGGGAGAGATAGCAGGCAGCAAGTACAGCAAGAGCAAAGGCCCTGTGGTGGTCTAGAGTTTCCTTTGTCTGTGGCTCAGCAATGTTATGTGCTAGCGTGTGTGACGGGAGTGGCTGCAGCAGTTTGTGGAGCAGAAGGTAGGCACATAGGGTGCAAGAATCTGTGTATAGCCGACTCCCAAACTGGACAGCAGTGCTGGGCCTCTGGGAAGTGATGGGGTGAGGGAAAAGATAAGGCTGCCTTTGGAGTGCAAAGTGGGGAAGTAATCTGGATATGGAAGGATGGTGCGTTGTGGCCCTGGTTTCCTTATCCCCAAGCACCATCCTCTGCCTCTAACTAAGCTGAAATCTGCGACACAGAGATGCACAGCCCTGTGTGGGTTGTGGTCATATTCAGAGTAGTCAGCAGAGGGGCCAGGGAATAGAGCAAGGACTATGAAGAGAAGGGCACAACCAGTTAGAGGGGATGTTTGGGTGGTACTGGAGCTGAAGAGAGAAGGCAGTCATGTTTGCCTGGAGCATAGAGAGACAAGGATAGGAAGCTGACAGTGGGAGGAACTAGGGCCCAGAGCTGTCCACAGGGGCCTGGGAAGGAGTTTAAGACTGTAAAAGGCAGTGACACATTGGTATGGCCTGCAGTGACAATTCTGGAATTTTGCTTTCTTTTAAAAACATAGAGCTATTATAAGAAAGTATTTTCATTTTAATCCCGTGTGTGGGGATATGGGGCTGCTTTAGACCGTCTGTAGAAGATAATGATGATTTGTTTCACGCTCTAGCAGAGGAGTGGTTTTGCCAGCTGTGATTTTTCTGGGAACTTTTCAGAGGGTCTATAAAGGCTAGGGCCCTGAGAGGAGGGGTTGGGGTTGGGGGCCATTTGGGGGGGTTGGTTGTTGTTTGTTAGTAGTTGGACCCAAAGAAGAAATGAGAAGAAATTATATTCAGTGATCTCCATTGCTCTCCCTCCCTCTATCCTTCTTTCTCTCCTATCTAGTGACAGGGCTGAAACCAGGGGAATAAAGGATGGGAGAAAGAAGAACCCGCAGAGGAACAAAGTCCACCTACAGTGGCCTGCTATGTTTGGGGCCAAGAGGAAGGTAGATGGGGGCCTGAGAAGCAGAGGTGACAGGGTGTTGGTGATAACCTTAGTTTCTCTGTATAGAATGATCAATTGCTCTAGTCTAAGATGTACTCTCTGCTCAGAAAAGCCAAATCTTGTTCTCTCACAGCTCAGGAGACAAAGACAACAATAACCCCATCAAACTAGCCAAGGAGTGATGCAAAGCTTCCCCTGACTACATAGCCTGTAGCCTGAGCCAGGCTCGCAGAGAGATACCTTCCTTTGTCTTGCTTGTCTCTCCAGCATTTGCAAAAGCTGTTATCTCTGCCATCACCCAGACATTAGGAAGTCAGGGCTCAGCTCTGAGGCCTGGCCAGCACACACTGTTCACTGTAGCATCCTCCCAGTCTTGCAAAGCTGTAGGCTATGTCCAGGGGTGTTGCTGAGGGATGCATGTCTTCTCTGGAGGAGGAGCCCTGGCTAAGCTTCCTTCTTCCTGGCCACAGGACTCAGTGCCTTTATTGGCCAGAGTCAAGTTCACATATGACTGGGAGCTTAGCAGTCTCACTGTTCAGAAATGTATTTGAAAAAGAATGGAGAAGTTAGAACTCTGGGCCTCTCAACCATGGTCAGTTAGGATTCAGTGTTCAATGCCCCTAGAGGTCCATATGCTAAAGTTTGCTCACCAGCCTGCAGGAGGTGGTGGAACGTAAGGAGGTGGTGCCTACTGAAAGGAAGTTAAGTCACTGGGGTAGTCCCCTCGAAAGAACCTGAGATCCTGCTTCCTTGCTTTCCAGACACCAAGAGGTAGTTAACTCTGTCATACTCTTTTGATTCTATCATGATGCTGTGTTTCATCACAATAGACCAACCAACCACGGATCGGAAGCTCTCAGACCTTTAGTCGGCATCTTAGGAGTTTTGTCACAGTGATGAGCACTGACACATCCACTGAGGCGAAGATGAGAAAGGCATACATTTTCTTATGAGTGGGAATGAGCCTGGGAGAAGGATGACAGATGAGTAAAAGGACTCAGAGCTACAGAAGGCTGAAGGGGCGGAGCCAGCCAGAGCCGAGTGTAGCACTAGCTAGGGGAAAATGACAGAATGAGGCACGAGAGGGAGGGGAGGGGATGAGAGTTCCACGGTGGAGCCATAGACTGAATAGCACCTCCCAAAATTCACGTCCACCAAGGTACTTGGGATGTGACTCTTTTACATTACTCTAACAGAGTATCACAGAAAAAAAATGCGGTATCAATTATTGTGTATATTATATATTGAATGCATTTATGCTCTTAATATAAATCTTCTATAATACAAAACTTAGGAGAACATTTTGCCAAGCTAGCTGGGGTGTCCTCCAAACTAGAGTTTTTTTTTCTTCCTTTCCTCTTTCCCTCTTTCTCCTTCCCTCCCTCTCTCCCTCCATTTCCTCCTTCCTCCTTCTTTTTTTTTCTTCTTTGGTACAGGGTCTCATGTAGCCCAGGCTAGCCTTGTACTTTTTATGTAGCTGAGGATGACCTTGAACTTCTGATTCTCCTGCTTTTGCCTTCTAAGCTCTGGGATCACAAATGTGTGCCCCACACCCCTGAAACACTGTTGAAACAGAGCTGAAGTTGTTGAGGCTTGTACTCATGTGGTTCTAATTACATCACGGCTGTTCTCTGTAAGCAAAGAGAACTGGACAAGTTCAGATACTGCACCTCATAAAGAACCTCTTTAGTGATGAAAAGGTATTAACATTGGTCATCTAGGGAGGGTAGCTGTAAACAAGCACATTTCACTTTATTTAGAAGACAGCTTGTTCTACCACTCCTGGGTACATCCCCAAAGAACTCCGTGTGCCCCACAGAGACACTCGTGCATCATGCTCGGTGCTGCTCTCGTCACAATAATGAGGAATTGTAACTAGCTTAGTTATCCACAAGCAGATGAATGGGAAATGCGGTTCATATACACAATGAAATTTTATTTGTCTGTAAAACAAAACAAAAAACAGAATCATGAAATTTGCAGGCAGGTGGGTAGATCGGTTTGTTTATTCTTTAAAACAAGAACGAAACAAACAAACACATTGGTTGATAGTACTGGAGAGATGGCTCAGTGGTTAAGAGCACTGGCTGCTCTTCCAGAGGACAGGAGTTCGATTCCCAGCATTAGTATAGCAACCTTCTTTAACTCCAGTCCCAGATTCAACATCCCCTACTGGGCTCCATGGGTACTGCACTCATGTGGTCCACAGGCGTCCATGCAAGCAAAACACCAAAACAAGAAATTATAATTTAAAATGAACTTGGCACGGTTCTGCACACCTCTAGTCCTAGCACTTTGGAGGCAGAGACAGAGACAGGTAAAATATTTGTGAGTTGACGGCCACCCTGGTCTACATATTAAGTTCTAAACCAGCCCTAAACAGTTAAGTGGGGATTTGTATATAACCTCAGCCCACTGCCCTGGCTGAAACAAATGTAAATGTGTTTCTGAGAAGAAAGGTGGGCCAGCTTGACAATCCTGGGAGAGTGCTGCCAACCATAATTATTACCCTAAACTGTTCTGCGTAATGAAAAGAAATAGATTCTTTTGTTAATTACCCATCATGTTTTGATGCTTCCCTCATGAATTTACAACCAAGCTCATGGACTCTGACTCTAGGAAGTACTTATTTTTCAAAAGTGATTTTGTGAAGTTTTTGCTTCTGGCTGTGCTTTATATTCTCCTCGTTACCGCTGTGTACTGCGGACCTTTGACATTCTGCAGGAATGAGACTTCTCTTTTTAAATAATTTATTTAAACTTATATGATGTGTGTTGGTGTGAGGGCGTCAGCTCCTCAGAACTAGAGTTACTGATAGTGGAAAACTGCCACGTGGGTGCTGGGAGTTGAACCTGGGAACTGGTCCTCTGGAAGAGCAGCCAGTGCTCTTAGCCACTGAGCCATCTCTCCAGATCCCAGAAATGAGACTTCAAACAAAATAACCTCAGCAGTGGTTTTGAGAAGCCAGGACATCACCCATGGGACAGACATGTAAACTTGAGCCCAGACTCCAGGTAAGGCCCTCTTAGGACCTCTTTTTTCTACAGCTCTTTGTTGTTTGAATTTAACCAAAAGGGGAGGGGAGCGACAAACATTTGCCACTTACCTTGCCCTCAACCTCCATGCAAGATCAGGCCAGATGAACTAGAGCACATTTCACCACTGTGATGAGAGACAGCCAAAGTCAAGTGCTGAGCTGACTGACCAGTGATGTATTTGGAGGAAACTGTTAAGAGTCAAGTGGGTAGGGAGATTCTGACAGAATTGAAATGAAATTATGCTGGACGGGCTGATATGCCCTCGTAATTTCAGAACTGGGGAGCTAAAGCACAAGGCTCCTGAGCTTGAGGCCAGCCTGGGCTATACAATGGGATCAACAACAAAAATAGGCTCACTTGTGCCAGCCATTCTAAAAGTAACTGGAGTCAGGGGGCTATGGAAAAACAGTTCTTGTGCATAGTTACCTGAAACCAAGTTTCTTTTGCTGGAATCTATTCTTAGTAGTTTATTGTTTATCAGAAAAAATGACTCCCTGCAGAATTTATTTGATGCCGTGCCTTCTAACTGTGGCTCCTTTTGTATTTCCCCTTTTCAGGGTTTTACTTACAGGCTTCCACCATTAAAGCTTGTCCCTTTTCATGTACTAGTTTATCACTGGTCCAGAGAACCTATAAACCAGGTCAGCTCATGCCCCTACCCACACACAAGGGAAGAATTAAAGCAGACACTTAAGCTGCTCTGCCAAAAAGCGCTAACTCTTCACTTGGGCTACAAAAGAGCTAGAAGCAAGAGGGAAGCCTGGTATTTGTGCTTCTATTTGTGTCTGTCTCCTTTTCTTTTGACAGAAACACAGAGGTAAGATACTGTCCTCCATCTTTGCTCCTGAGCCACTGGGGTATCCCTACGGGGAGTTTTCAAATTCACCCCACACTCACACACTCCCTGGTTTGAATGTCTTCTGAATGATGGGGATGGTTCCCACTGTGGTGGCAGTGAGAGGATAAGACCTTTGAGGGGCGGAGCCTATTTAGATCATGGGGCTCTGTCTGGCAAGAGTAGGTCGGGCACAGTAGGAATGGAGTCATTCTCGCTAGAGCAGATTCTTATAGAAACAATGAATAACTAGCAAGCCTACAGCTGATGTCATGGTAAATAGGGAAAAACTCAAATGCATTTCCATTGAAATCAGGAACACAATAAAGATAACTCTCCTCTCCTGTTTGATACAGGACTTGAAGTCTTAACTAGAAAAGTTTTCTGGGCAGTGGTGGCGCACACCTTTAATCCCAGCACTTGGGAGGCAGAGACAGGTGGATTTCTGAGTTCGAGGCCAGCCTGGTCTACAGAGTGAGTTCCAGGACAGCCAGGG
Source organism: Rhabdomys pumilio (assembly GCA_030674055.1). Lineage (NCBI taxonomy): Eukaryota > Metazoa > Chordata > Mammalia > Rodentia > Muridae > Rhabdomys > Rhabdomys pumilio. Next base: position 59,544,439 of record JANHMN010000002.1, read on the forward strand.
CTACACAGAGAAACCCTGTCTCGAAAAACCAAAAGTTAAAAAAAAAAAAAATTAAGGAGATAAAAGGGATACAAATAGGGAAGATAGAAGTCAAAGTATCCTTATTTATAGATGATATTCTTTACGTTAGAGACCCCAAAGATGCCACCAGAAAACTCCTAGGGCTGATAAATACATTCAACAAAGCAGAGGAATAAAAAATCAATGCACAAAAAAAGTCTCCAAAGGAGTAACTCATGGAGAAGGAAACTGAGAAAACACCACCTGGATTCACCACAGCCTCGGAACTACTTGAGTAGAAGTAGCCAACAGTGGTTAAGAGCACTGGCTGCTCTTCCTGAGGTCCTGAGTTCAATTCCCAGCAACCACATGGTAGCTCACAACCATCTATAATGGGATCCAATACCCTCTTCTGGTGGATCTGAAGAGGGTGACTCATGTATGTGCACTCATATACATAAATAAATAAATCTTACATAAAAAGGACCCAAACCAAAAAACAAACAAAACAAACCAGCATCACCAATGCAACTTATAGGAGACTTTATTTGAGCTTATAGTTCCAGAGTTAGGAGTCCATCATGACAGGGAGGCAGCGAGCATGGGGTTTGGAACAGGATGCTGAGAACTCACACTGTGGACCACAAGCAGGAAATAGAGTGAACAATATGGCTCACATTTTTAAACTCTTAAAGCCCACCTCCAGTGACATACTTGTACCAAAAAGAGCAAATCTCCCAATGCATACCCTCTCCTAAAATTCGGGCATCTTGACAGAAGACAAAAGACTGTAACAGACAGAGGCAGATGATTAGAAAGAAACTGCTTTCTGTTCACAACAGGGCAGTTGCACGTACGACTTCATGATTGTGGCAACATTCACAAGATCTCAAGATCTGCAAAAGCTCACACCAAAAATGATTCCAACATGAGTATCGAGGCTGGACACAAAGTCTCGCTCCTATTGGGGAACTACTGTTCAGAGCTGTGAGGGAGAGTCAGTTTAAGGATGGGACCCCAGTAGGAGGATCGTGCTCCAATCAGGAGCCACATATCCAATTGCATGGGTAGCACACACTGGTGTCAATGGATTTAAAAAAGGAGAGCACAAAGTCCAGTGGGTTGGGAGAGGATGTGGATGTTGGAGGGACTGGAGGAGGGGTTGAATATGATCAAAACATATTAAGGCCAGCCTCGGTAAAAATGCATTTAATCCAAGAGGGAGAGGCAGGTGGATCTCTGAGTTCAAGGTCATCCTCAAGACAGCTCTTCTTGTTACTTTTAACAAGCATTTAACTCACTAGTAAACTGTTTGCATCCCTAATTCTGTCTCAGCAACTTCATCCTAGAGGATCTGAATGAGCAGGACCAACATCCAGCGTTCCCCAGTGAATGCCACTTACAGCTGAGTCCTGTTGTTCAGAGATGAAATCTTGCATCCCTCTGTATTCTCCCCGGACCTAGAATTGTGTTTCCTCCACCCACATCCTGTGCTCTACCAAGTTCAAATGATGAAGCCCAATCCTCAGCCAGGTCTGTTTCTAATGCTACATCCTGGGTGATCAGGGAAGGATTTGAGGGAGAATGAGTGTGATCTGACCCAGAACACTGAGAAGATTCCAGCCATGGCAAGAGTTGGGAATGAGCATGCCACTAAGAAAAGAGTAAGATGAGGGGTTCTGCCCTTCACATCCTATTCCCAGACAGCAGCACTCAAACTAGGCTAGGAAGCTGTGCATGGGACTCAGGAGGCTGGGAAGGCAGGACGGCCACAAACTAACAACCTTAACAAATTGAACCAGGCCAAGAAAGACCCAACCAACCAACCATCAGGACTTTTGTAGAGAATGGCTAAGCTCCTGTCCCAGGAGCAATGGCAGATGGTTTTTTTTTTTCCCCTACTGTGGGACACAAGACAGATGATCTCTGAGTAGTACACTGTGGAGGGGACTAGAGTACATTTCAAAAATATGGGTTCACTGTTAGAATCCCCCAGATGGGACTGGCACTCTGATTTCCAGCTGTAATAATATATTGTGGCTTTGGTGGGGTTTTGTTGGTGTTGCTGTTTTTGTTGTTAGTTTTTTCCTCTTTGCCTTTGGCCTTGGATCTCTTGGTGGTGCTGGTGCTGGTGCTGGTAGTGGTGGTGGTGCTGCTGCTGGTGGTGGTGGGGGTGGGGGAGGGTGATGGTGATGGTGGTGGTGGTGGTGCTGCTGCTGGTGGTGGGGGTGGGGGAGGGTGATGGTGATGGTAGTGGTGGCGGCTGCGGGGGCAGCGGCACCTAGGGACCAGTTTGTAGCAGCACATGGTTAATTCCAGAAGTAGTGGTCTGCCATCCACTAGATGGCGCTGTTTGCTTGGTGTTGGGTAGACTTAAACCAGCAGCTTTTAAAGACCCGGGTGTGACAGCTCATGCTTGTAATCCCCAGTTCTTAGGACAGGAGGATTGCTTTGAGTTTGGGGCTAGCTCAAGTTACATGGCAAGACACCGTCTTAAAAAACAAAAACAAGTGAGGTAGTCATGGCATACACTTTTAATTCCAGCGCTTGGGTGGCAGAGGCAGGTGGATCTCTGAGTTTGAGGCCAACCTGGTCTACAGAATGAGTTCCAGGACAGCCAGGACTACACAGAGAAACCCTGTCTTGAAAAATAAACAAGCAAATTTAAAAAAAAAGTCAGGTAAATTGAGATTTCAGAATTCCCAGGGCCCTATCGCTCACATGTTCTCTCTCTCTCTCTCTCTCTCTCTCTCTCTCTCTCTCTCTCTCTCTGTGTGTGTGTGTGTGCGCACGTGCATGCATGCTCATGTAAAATCCTTGCAGACCACCAGCTGTGCTGTGTGATCAGATGTACATGACTTCCCGTGGCTTCATGAGAAGGGAAGAGTCGGGACAGACTAACCTCTGTTGTATGACATTGGTAACTACTTCCCTGAGCTTCAGTTTCCTCCCCGAGAAACCAGGGGTTGATGCCATGTTGAGATTTTTGCCAAGCAGATTGCAGCCAGTCCATTGATGGTATGACACAGGTAGTCACTGGAGTGTGGTAGCGCTTGTTAATCTGACCATGGGAGCCAGGCTCTCCACATATGACACCCAAAGGCCTCTGGGTCCCTTCTAGCTGATGCAGTGGTTGGGTGAACAGGACTGTTAGGGCATTTTTAGTTGCTGGTGATTGCCTTTGAAGGTACAAAGGCTCTCACAAGCTAACAAAGCTCCTGAAAAAAAAAAAAGAAAGTGAAAGGAGAGAAAGAAAAAAAAAGAAAGAAAGAAGGAAAGAAAGAAAGAAAGAGAGAATGAATGATGGCTTTCATACTGGCCCCAGCTCTGTAAGAAATTAGTCATCTGAAGAAAGAGGTCCCTTTTTCTTTTCCATGGTTTGCCTTGTTAATAAGTTGGTGAGGGTTGGGTGGCAAGTAGGTTGACATTCCTTCTGGGTTACATATCTAAGCCTTATGTTTTATTTTATTTTTTACCATACTGGGGATAACCCAGAACCTAATGTGTTCTGGGAAGGCACTCCATTACCAAGCTAAACCCAGCCTCAGTGAACAAAGGCTGGTCTTGAACTCCTGGATAAAGTGATTTATGATTCTCTTGCCTTACCTTCCTGTGTAGCTGGGATTATGCTTCCTGCCTGTCTAGGCCCCAATTCCTCTCTCCCTTTTTTATTTTGGACAGCCTGTGCCCCAGGCTGGCCTTGAACTCACTATGAAACTGTGAATAGCTTTGAACTCCTCATCTTCTTGCCTCTGCCTCTCATGTGCTAGGATTAACACAGTGCTAGAGGTCAGACCCAGATCTTTGCATGCAAGGGAACAAAAGCCTAGCTGAGCCTTGCTTTTGATTTTCTTGAGACAGGACCTTATGTGTATCCCACTCTGGATTCAGACTTACAGTTGCTCTAGTTTAGCTTTTTCTATGCTGGGACTACAGATTTAGAGCCACATTTATGCAAAAGTTATTATTTTTTTGAAAACGAGCACATGTGGGTCCACACATTCTTCTATTTGGTTGGGCATTCACTCTATTGGGGACAGTGTTAACCCAGTGAAAAATGAGGCATTGGCTATCCTGCCTCATTTTATCACCAGGACACACCTGGCTGGGCATGGTGCAGCCTAAATAACCACGTGTGTCAGTCAGTGCAGCAGAATGAGGAGTTGGGAAGGTATTTCCTGCTGTGATGCATCGTGCTTGGTGGTACAGGTAGAAGGCTCTTGGTTCATTCTATGCAAGGCATTCCTGAACAAAACAAAGAAACAGATTACTCAACAGAAAGTTATCATATGTTTTAGAAGCAGAAATCAGAAACCAAGCTGTCTGGGGGCTACCCCCTCCTGCCACTCCACGGGAGCATCTGTTTCGAGTCTCTTCCAGCTTCCATGGCAGCAGAACCTTCCTCCCTCTGTTCTGTCATCACGTCCTGGTCTCCCTTGGCCTTGTTGAGTCCACTGTGAGCAGAGTCCACAGTCATGCCTCAGTAAGCCTTGCATCTCAGGGTCCTTTACCACATAATGTGTGGTGGCCACCTAAGAGAGCTCAGATTCTGAGATCAGAGTGTGGATGTCTTTTGAGGGGCATCTTCTCAAGAATCTCTGAAGTGGGTGGTGCAGAGACCCAGAGGGTAGATGTCTGGAGGAGGTGACGGGCAACTGAGCAGCCTCAGCCCAGAGCGAGGCATGGTAATGCTCACTGGTGACACAGTTCATTGCTCACTCGATTAATAAGTGAGAAGGCTGCCAACAAATACCTAAGAACATACTGTTTGCTGTGACCTTAAAGTCTCTAACATCCTCAACAGGGATGCCAGTGTTTGTGCAGGCATCTCCTTGCCTGGAGATGACCTGGAGCCTGGAACAGAAGGCAAAGCTCTGATTCTGGCATGCATTTCCCGGCTAGCCGCCAGCCTCTTCCTGCCAGGTCAGGAGCCTGGGCATACAGCTGGTGCTTCCCTTTGGTTTTCTGGTTTCTCATAAAAGCCATACTGTCTGGAAAAAGGAGGTGTTTAGGTGGTACTTTCTTCTTTCTCACTCTGCTCCATTAACTCTGCCCACACTCCCCCATGCATTTTGTAATTGCTTTATGAGGATTTGTTCACTTTCAAATGCAAAAACATGATCCTGAACAGACTCTTATGATTCTAAACAGGGCCTGTGAGAGAGGGGACTTGCCTCCTTCACTTCTGTTGAGTGAGGACACAGTGTTTGGGGGTCCAGCAGAGTCCAGGCCACACTACACATCAAAGCTGCCAGTGCCTTGGCTTTGGATTCCCCAGGCTCTAGAGCCATAAGAAACAAATATCTGTTCTTTATAACTTGCCTGGCCAGCAACACTCTGCACCGGTGGACTACGATATTCACAGAGATAAAATTAGGTCTTCCTTGATATCTTTCTGGTTTTAGATATGACCACTGAGCAGGGCTTTGGGTCTTCAGTGCACACAGGATCCCTGAGAGCCTTGGGTTATAGCTTGCTTTTTATATAGGGGCGGGGGAAGTTATTTGGCTTACAGGATACAGTCTCCCATAAAGGCAAGCCAGGGCAGAAACCTGAGGCAGAACTGAAGCAGAAAGAAGTCTTGGAGGAATGTTGCTTACTGGCTTGCTTTGCATGGCTTGCTCAGCCTGTTGTCTTTTATAACCCAGGACCACCTGACCACAGGTGACGTCATCCTCAGTGAGCTGGGCCCTCACACATCAGTCATTAATCAAGAAGATGTCCCTCTGACTTGCCTACAGGCCAATCTGATGGAGGCATTTTCTTAAGTGAGAGGTTCCCTCTTAAGTGACAGATGACTGTGTCAAGTTGACAAAAGCTAACCAGCATGCTTGTCCTCAGGAGGTCTGGATGACCCCAGCCATTCTCAAAGATGATTTCATAGCTTGGGGAGAGCCACATAGGTACTTTAGCATAATGTCCTCACAGCACATTAGTGACAATATTACTTAGAAAGACTCCTCAATTGCATAAGGGAAGATGGCAGTGTAGGAAAAAGCCTGCTAGTGTTTAAGTCTAAAGGTGCAGTTGAGGGTGTAGGCAGGTTACCTTCTAGCTGAAGTCTTCATGGCTATATTAGACATGCTTCTCTAGAAAAAAAGAACTGATAGAATGAATATATATATATATGTATGTATGTGTGTGTGTATGTGTGTGTGTATATATATGTGTATATATATATGTGTGTATGTATGTGTGTGAATGTATATGTACATATATATTCATATACACACATATTTCTCTCTCACACACACACTCACACACACACACACACACACACACACACACACACACACACACTAGAGTAACTTACAGGCTGTGGTCTGAATAGTTCAACAATGACTGTCTCCCCAATGGAAAGACTAAGGATCTGACAGTTTTTCCGTCCGTGAGCCTGGACGTCTCAGCAGTCCCAATTGCTGCTGAAGTCCTTCAGAGCTGCTTGGTTTTTGTCTATGTTAGAATCCAGAAGAAGTAGATTTTCATACCAGCAAAGAAATGCCTCAGTAACAGGTCAGACGAACCTACCAGGACAAGCAAGGACAAGCAGGCAAAAGGCAAAATCTTTCTTCTTCCATTATTCTTTAATGTGGGCTGCCATCAGATTTTGAGTGGGTCTCCTCACCTCAAAAGACCTGAACTTGGGGTCTTGAATCTTCCTACCTCAAATGATCCAATCCAGAAAAATCTCTCAGGTGGGCCCAAGCTGCTTGAGTCTTAGTTGATTCCAGATGTAGCCAAGTTGACAACCGAGGCTGGTCATCATAGCGGCCCATAGGTCCAGAGAGGCTAATGGCACAGGGCAGAGCCCCCAGATGAAGCAGGTATGGTGCTATCCTGTGATTTTGCCAGTTAGGTTCCTGGTAACATCTGAATTTGGAACATTTTGGTCCCATCTCCAGGCCTTTGCACCTACTTTGGTTGCTATCTGGCCTTTTCTTCCCAGATATCTTTGCAAAGTTCTCTGGAAGCACTTGGTGGAGCTGTGGGTTCCCCAGTCCAACATGCTTGGGAGCCTCTCAGAGCCTCTCTGCTCAAATCTTGGTTCTGTTTTGCCATTCTGTGTAAGCAAAAGCCTTGCATTCTTTATTTGGTAAACCAGGAGGGTGTCAGTCTCCATCTTCGGAGACTGGTCTGAGGGGTAAGTCTAGCACCAGGTCCTGTTACATAATAGATGTTTTCCCTAAATCAGTGGTTCTCAGTCTTTCTAACACTGCAACCCTTCAATACCATTCCTCATGTTGTAGTGACCTCTAACCATAAAAATTATTTTCATTGCTACTTCATAACTGTAATTTTGCTGCTGTTGTGAATTGTAATGTAAATATCTGTGTTTTCTGATGGTCTTAGGTGACCCCTGTGAAAGGGTTGTTCAGTTACAAGAGGGTCACAACCCACAGTTTGAGAAGCACTGTCTGTCTTAGGGTTTTACTGCTGTGAACAGGCACCATGACCAAGGCAAGTACAACATTTAATTGGGGCTGGCTTACAAGTTCAAAGGTTCAGTCCATTATCATCAAGGTGGGAACCTGGCAGCATCCAAGCAGGCACGGTACAGGAGGAACTAAGAGTTCTAAATCTTCATCTGAAGGCTGCTAGCAGAATACTGGCTTCCAGGCAGCTAGGTGAAGGTCTTAAGCTCACGCCCACAGTGACACACCTACCCCAACAAGGCCATACCTTCTAATAGCACCACTCCCTGGGCCAAGCATATGCAAACCATCACACTGCTCTTAGGCATCACATAAAGAATGGAACAGCCTCTCAGCTGTATGTGCTCACTGTGGGGAGGGAAAGGAGGCTCCCATGTGTTGTAGGTGGTCTGGGACTGTGGCTAAAGTGGACTGATGGAGAAAGGTCCTTGATTACTTGTCTGCTTCTGCTTGTGTTACCATTGGGTCAGGTGGATTGGGACTCCAGAGATCCAGAGCCAGTCCCAGCAGTCACAGGAAATGAGGGCTACTGTTTGTGAACTGAGAGGACCCCAAGAATCTTCTGGAGGAGGAAGTAAGGGCCAGCAGGAAGGATGCTTTGTCTGTATCTTTGCTGATCAAGTTGACTCAAGGCATCCTTAGCTAAGTTCCTGTCACCCTGGCCACCTAGCCCCGGAGTAGGCCTTTTCTTTTCCATTAGTTAAATGTGATGTGAGCAGGGATGAGGTCTGGGTCTTCTCAGCCCCTCAGGAACCCTTCCTTGAGAAAGCCCCCCAAAGCCCTGTCTCCCTTTGATGAGCATCTCAGGGTGGGATCCTGCAATTGGGTAAGCCTCAGTGGCTGGGGACATCCCAGGTCTGAGAATGGGAATGTGGTGCTCACCCCATAAACCAAGCATGCCTGAGCTCTCAGGGGGCTCAAGGTCAGGCAGAGCTAGCGGGAATGCTTTCTCTGTCTCAGCTGGTCTAGTTTCTCCCTGCGTCTTGGGGCTGGAGTTTTCACTGATCTTTCTGACTCTGGCCTCATTCTGGTTCCTTTCTGTACTTGCCAGGATCTGTGGTCCTGCTTTCAGGCCTCCAGACCTCTAGAGCTCCAGGCTTCCGGGCCTTCACGCCTATTGTGCCCCCTGTTAGTCTTCCAAACATCTTTCCAGATCTGATTTTGTGTTTTGTTTCCAACATAGTATTTCTATTGAGTCTTTGGGAATTTCACAACACACACCTCTATCACATTCCCTTCCCAGTCCTTCCCTGACCACCCTGTCCTACCCTTGAGACCCCCACCCCCAAGCCAAAAAAAAAAAAGAATGAAAGAGAACTCCAATTTGTGTTATCTATTACTCACTGGATCATGCTCAAACTCTCAGTGGCCTGCCCCTTGAATAGAGAGCTGAGTCATTCTCCCTGCATCCTCCCGGAAGCCATCTGAAGCTTTGGCTCTCTGAATGTTTTTGACTGGATATTGGCTCCTGTTTGCTTTGTCCTGTAGTAATTCCAATACCTAGTATGCAGTGTGTGTGTAATCCATGGGCTACATGTCAGACAACAAGTAGAAGGGGACAAGAAAGTGAGGAAGACTGGGGTAACAAGACAGGAAGGCCCACAGGTGTGGGGGTGGGGAGAAGAGAAGTGTGTTTAACAAGAACATTAAAAGAGAAGATGGGGCACTGGGTGGTTTGTTCAGATCTTGAGGGATGTTGCTGCCTTGGGAAGGGTATTGGGCCAAGGTCTGGACTCCCTAAGCCTTGCAAAGGAAGGGAAGGGGCAGTCATTTCATCACTGGGCTTGGACTAAGCTTATGCTGGGCACAGGGCCAGTGTAACCAGAGGGGACTGCTGTGCCTTGACCGTGGCTTCCTGTCTGGAGTAGACAGTGTGGGGTGGTGTGTAGGGGAAAGGACGAGGTTGGTGTGCCCACTGGGGAGCATGGGCAAGTCTGACCACTTCTGACCTCTGAAACAGCTCTGAAATAGCCAGTTCCCAAGATGCTTTGCTTGGCTCTAAAGTGAGTCCTTGCTATGTTTCTCAGGGGCTTGTGATGACTCAAGGAGGGAGACAGACTGCACACCTTGGACCCTCTTCCTTGTATTTAGAACCTTCAGCCTCACTCCCAGTCTGGCTGCAGCTCTAGACTGTGACAAGCTGTCTTTCCCTTTTTTCCTTGGGCAGACCTTGTCAGAGCTGCCTTGGCATACTGTTACTGTTACCCCTTCTGACTTTGCAGAGTGCTGTCTTTCCACCATGTCCTCAAGCCTACTATGGCTCCCACTGAAAGAATCCAGTGTTTGGCCATGATATCCCCTTGTAGAAGCACACAGTGTGGCCGGAAGCCTGCTTTGTGCTTCACGTGATGGCTTGTGTCTAGTTAACAAAAAGCTAGTTAGTACAGGACAGTGGCCACTCCTCTAGAGTCATGGGGGATCTGATGCCCTCTTCTGGCCTCTGTGGGCACTGCATATACATGGTGCATGGATATACATGTAGGCAGAACTCCCATATGCACAAAACAAAATAGAAGGAAAAATAAACAAAAACAAAGCAGATGGTTTGTGAGGAGGCTCCATATATGTGCGCACCCACATACAAGTACACGCTTTCATACCTGCTCTCTCACACTCATATACACACATGTGAAAATGTGAAACTAAAGATACCTTTTCTATCTATAAATTAGTTTCTTCAGCGATTTTTATGTTAACAAGATATTGGCCATGTTAACAGGATACATGCCTCAAAGAATTGAAAGCAAGCACTCAAATACTCACATACAAACCAATAGCCTCACACTGCCTTTAATATTTTGGGGTGCTGGTAACCAGAGCTTGGGCCTCACACATTCTAGACTCATGCTCCACTCCAACCACACCCAACCTTGACCCCCCCCATTACAATAGTTAAATGCCTGCCAATGAAACAACAGCCAGAAACCTGTTGGGTCCTTCAGAACTGTGGCCTAGTCAGCAGAAGGGTGTCTCTGGGAGTGGTTCCTGGAGGGAATATCCACATTTGGCGCTGTCCCATGCTTCTTGTGTCCTGTCTACGGTCTGTAAACAGTCATCACAGGCTCCCACCACTACTGCTAGCACCCCTTCAGAGCCCCCCTACCCCCCAGCTACAATCTTGCTTAAATTACTTCTGTCACCTGTTTTCTCACAGTGACAAGAAAAATAACCAACACAGAGAACAAACCCCAAGGACACTATGCTGAGAGGTTAAAGACTACATTACTATATGGCTTCTCTTACATTAAGCAGTTGGTCTGCAGAGAATGAAATCTGGTTGTTAGTGGCCAGGACCTAGGGTAAAGAGACAGCTTCATAGGATCAGGGTTGTTTTGAAAGTAGAGACATTGGCTACACATGGTGAAGATAGGAGATGCCACTGTGTTATACACTTAAACATATGTGTGGGTGCTTGGCCTGCATGCGTGTCTATGCACTATTTGTGTTTCTGGTGCCCTTGGAGGTCAAAAAAGAGGGCATTGGATCCCCTGGGATTGGAGTTATGGACAGATGTCAGATGCTACATAGGTGTTAGGAATTGGACCCAGATTCTCTGGAAGAGCAGCCAGTGATTTTAACCACTAAGCCAGCTTTCCAGCCCTCAAATTATACACTTTTAAATGGTCACGTATTTTGCATAAATGTTATAATCAAACAACCCACCAATCAAGAATTCCTATGTAGCATGTTGGAGGAACTCCTGCAGGTCAACAAGAAAGAGGGCAGGAAGCCCGTTAGGAAATTACCATGTGCTGTGAATGACAGTTCACTGGGCTGAGTGTAGGCAGGGATATACTGGAGCTCACTCACAGGCAGAGGCTTGGGGCCAAAGCCACATATACTTTTCTCCATCCTGGGAAGAGCTGATAGGCAAAATGGTCGTGATTGGTGACTAACTAACATGGCTGCACTTTAGACATGTGTCTTAGGAAGGAAGACAAGTGTCTGTGAGACTCACTAGCTTTGGACAGGTGTTTACAGAAGGACTGTGAAAACTCATTAGGAGCCTCTGTGTGTGAACTCAATTATTTAACGTGTTGTATATATATTCTAGACAGGGCCTCAGGGCAGAGAACTCAATCTCCTGGGGAGAGACTGAGTAAGGGAGGGCAGAGCACACAACTTCTTGTCATGAGGGACTAGTGACTGCTGCAGGCCTCAGGTTTAGGAAGAGAGATCTGCACAGAGCCTCAGACAGAAGAAGTGCCGAATGATGGAGCCTTCTAGGACCATGAAAGGGGTCTTGGTTTTTGGTAGAAGCACTGACTGGAAGTAGCCCGGAGACCCTGCAAGGGACGGGCATCTATTCTGCTGCCCTCCCAGAATCCAGGCTCCTAACATGTGGCATGGAACTCCATTAGCCTGTGCTGTTCAATCATGTAGGATACAGCCTCTCCCAAAGGGCACAGGTAGAGGGCGTGACTACAGGCCTCAACCTCAAGAGATTTACATACTAATGAGATACCTGAAGGCCAGGGGGCGTAGCCAATTAAGCGGTCTTCCCCAGCCCCTCCTTCCTTTCTCCCTCCCTATTTAACTCAGGTCTGCCCTGAGTTTCATGGGGGTGCACATCCAGATTCAACCATCATCCGTCATGCCAATAAAGCCATTTTGGAAACCAACGGACTTTCTCATGTCATTGGGGCTGCTCTGTGAGGAACTGTGGAGAAGGCCTTTAATGAGCTGCTGTAGCCGCAGCCGCTGCGCCTAACTTCCCGTCTTGAGGACCTTCCTGCATTTCCAGTCACCCTGCCTACGGAGCCTGAGGAGGGAGCATCCTCAAGGTGCAACAGAGGCAAGGAGGGGATCCTTGTGAGCTTCCAAGAGCCTCTTGTCTGCCTCTGCCTGCCTCTAGCAGTTCTGGGAGCAATTGTGCAGTTGTGACTCATACAGAATGCACTGAAAACCCAAACCAAACCAAGTGCTCAGTCAATGCCCTGGGCAACACCCCCAGGAGGTGCTAAGGTTCTCCCACTCACTCCACAGGGGCCCTGTGCTGGATTCCTGGCCCACAGGCCCAGGTACCACACTTTGGTGCTGATGACTCCTCAAAGCCAGAATCTTCCCGAGGCCCCTCACATATGGTCATGTTTCCAGCAGTTTTGGGGGACAAGGTGGTAGCATGCCTACCAACCCCTAGATAATCTCCACCCTTTCTTCTGAGAAGCAGGATTAACAGACTACAGCATCTAGATTGGTCCCAGCTCCCACTTTGCCACCAGGCCACCATCACTGGCCTGGCCTCTAACAGGGAGAAGGCAGAGGTGGTCACTTCTGTGTGTAGGAGGATGACTTCAGGTTGCCTGGAGTCAGAAGGATACTGACAATTCCCATCTTGTAGCTGGGGAGGCAGAGATCCAGGGATAGCTAGGCTGGAAGTTACACAGGGAGTGTGAGCCTTCATTTGCATTTCCCAAACCTCCTTTCTCTCTGGGTAGAAGGTGTCAGAAACTCCTTTGAGGAGGGCTCTGGGTTCCCAGGAGGAGATAAGTTGGAGTAAGACTGTGAGATAGAAGCTTGGGGTAAAGCTCTGTTTTTAATATTCCATTGTACATTTCTCCCATCTTTCCTGGAGCAAGCTCTGGAACCCTGGACACTGCTGCCTGTGACCTTGTGAAGACACCTCCTGCCAAGCTCAGTCAGGCCATCCTGCATTGCCTTGGATAATGTGAAAAGCGATGTGCTTGGATTTGTCAGCCAGGGTCTCCCTGCTGTCCTCGTTGATTCTGGGGGCACTAGGCAGTCTCCTGTCCTCTGTTCTTGCACCTGAGAAGGAAGAGTAAGCAGATACTAAAATGGGTGATTCTGTCCTTTGTGTATTGGCCATGGAGACACCTTACCTGACAGACTCCCTGGTGTCAACCCAGAGCCAAAATTCAGATCAGCAGAGGGGTTTTGTGGGTAATACTGAATGGGGCACCACAGGGCCTACTACAGGGAACAGTTCCTGTTCTCCCACAGACACGGATCTGTCCCCCACACAGATGGGAAGACAAAGGACCAGATAGTCACATGGCTGTGAAGTTCCTGGTGGGGACCTTATTTAGTTCTTTGGGAAACTCTCTGTGACCAAAGGCTCATGGCACCTCAAGTGGGGTAATAGCCCAGCCCTAGCCAACATGATCACCAAGGCTAGCTTCAGAAGAGACTGTCTCAACTCCCAGGGGGAGAGGCCATCAGGCAGAGAGGGTGGCTGTGGTGAGTGTATTTTCCAGACACACTCTGGAATCTTCAAGATTCCCTTGGCTCCTTGAGCAACTTGTCAAAGGAGAGATAACAGTAGAGAGACAAGACCCAGAAACTGCCCTGATCTGTCTTGTCAGTACCAGAGATATGTCTCTGTTCCATGTTACCAGGAGGCCCTCAGGCCGTGATGACTTCCTAGGACCCTAAAACCAGGTGAGACGAGTGTCCTGGTAGAACAGAAGCCTGGCCTCACCACAGAAGCACCTTCAGGTCAGTGAACTTCGGAGGACCTGGAAAAGTGTCTGCTAATTGTTCTCTGTCCTTTTGCTTTCGTTTTAGATGCTTTTCCTAGGGAAAAAAAAAAAACCTTGTGAGAATTGTTGGTATAGTTGGGCACTGACAGAGGCAGTGTGTGAACCTGCCTTTATGTCTGAGGATCCAGAATTGTGTGAGTGTGAACGTGAGGGAGGATTCAGTCTGAGTGTGTGTAGGAGTGGGTAAGTGTGAAAAGGAACACATAAATGAGTATGAGGGTGTGTGAGTGGGCTTTCTCCTGAGTGTGTGAGTGAGTGGGGGCACGTGATAGAGTTCATGAGCGGTATGGGTGGACATGTGAGTGGGTATGTGCCTGAGTGTGAGTGGTGTGAAGGAGTGTCTCCCCTCAGCTTCCTGAGGATGGTTGCAAGGATCCACTCTTGAGGTGTCACAGCCCAGCATCCCCAAGAGCCTGGCAGCCTTCCATGTACCCAGAGGCCCTCCCAGCAGTCAACAGACTGAGCTTTTGTTCCCATGGTGCAGAGGGAGAGACCCAGGTTCAGAGAAGTGAGGCCACTTCAGCTGACATGGCCCCATAGTCAGCTGAAACCCAGGTGAAGCTCCAACCCTGTCTGAGGCCTGGAGATTTGTTCCAGCCAGTCACAGAGCAAGTTGTGAGTGCGTTCATCTTGAAACTGTGCCCCCACATATCCACCACCCTCCCAGCCCCCACACATCCACCACGCCTCGCCTCCACGCATCCACCACACCCCCACGAATCCTGATGTGTGAGGCACTACCACAGCCATTGGCTAGAGTCTGTCTACTGCTCAGAGGCCACACAAGATAAGTGGTCAGCTCAGCCAAGAGGAACCTGGGTGCATACATAACTAGGAGGCAGGAGGAGAAGGAAGACCCTCTGCTGCCTCAGAGAACTGGCCACCATACTGCTGCTCACTGGTGGCTGTCATGAAGTGAGTCAGTTTGGCATACATACCTCACAGCCAACAGTTTCCTGGCCTCGATAGTGTTCTCATAAGGAAACCACAGGGCATGAGACTCTAGCAATTGTGTTTAAACAGCACCCACTGGGCCTTCAGAGGCCTTCCTCACAGACATTCTGGCCCTCTCATCTCTTTTCAAGGACGCTCTCTTAAATACAAACGGTTATTCTGCAGTGACTGCACCTGCTGTTGCAGTGGCTGAACACTGTACATCCGCAGGGAGAATGCATTTCATTTCCCCTGGAAATATTTTTAAATTACATCTTAAATTTATTTATTTTTTGTGTGTGTGGGGGGAGGGTGATCGTGTGCGAATGCTTGTGCCACAGCAGGTATGTGAAGGTCAGAGGACAACTGGATGGAGTCAGTTCTTTCCTTCTTTCATGTGGGTCTTGGTGAGCAAATTCAGGTGGTCAGGCTTAGTGGCAAGTACTGTTTCCTGCTGAGCCATCTTGTCAGTCAACATCTGGAAATATTTCAGCAGTAATCTAAGATAAGAACTGGTCTATCAAGAATAAAAGCCACTATTGTAACCATGGAGAAAGTGCTGATTTTGCAAATGCTTTTTTTTTTTTTCTTTCCTGCAGCTTTCTTCTTTGGTCTGTTGATATGACGGATTATATAAATTGATGTTTGAGTGTTGAACTAGGCTGCCTTGCATGCTGGGATAGATCCTCCATAGCCTTGATGAAATAGTTATTTTTATCAATTATTGGATTTGTTTGTCAAGGATTTTTGCATCTATGTTCATGAGAGAAATCAGTTTTAATTTTCTTTCCTTGTAATGTCTGTGTCTAGTTTGGGCAGTAGGGAACAGGGGGTCCTGGAATGTGTTAGGATGTGTTAGGATGTGCCTACTCCCTATGCCTTTGTCTTCTAGCACCGACTTATAGACAATCGATAGGATTTTCCTCAGGATTTTGCAGACCTCACAGTGGGCCTGGTGCTTCTTCTTTTGCAGAGTTATTAGTAATTGACGAGACTTCTTTCACAGATGCACATTTACTCAGATTGTCCACTTTTGTATTTTTCAAGGAATAAAGCCAAACACCTTTCAGTCTTTTGGGTAAAATCCAGGACTTAGTCTATTTCACCTAGGTTAGCACATTTGTGGACAGAGTTGTTGATGGCGTTCATTTCCTATCTTTGTGATGTTCATGGGGTCTCGTTTCACATCATGAGTGAGTCACATGCATCGCGTCATCTGTAGTTAGCCCGGTTATCAGTTATCTGCAGCAAGGGATGTATTAATTTTGTTGATTTTTCCCCTGAAAGAATCTGCTTTGGATTTTGTTCATTTTCTGTGCTCAGTTTTATTGTTTTTTTTTTTTAGAGGGGTGTTGGGGGGCAGAGGTGGGGAATACTTTGCTTCTTCTCTCAGTGGTTTTCTAAATTAGAGCTTTACATGACCGATTGGGGTCTTTCATCCTTTTTCATATGTACATTTAATGTGTACATTTCCCTCTAAGTACTGCACTGCACAATTTTTATGTTATGATATCATTTTCATTTAGTTAAATATTTAAAAAATTATCTTGAGAGTTATTTACACCAGGTGTTATTTAGATATTTACTGTTTTTTAAACTCAATTAAAATATTTTTTGTTTCTTTTTCTACTGTTGATTTCTAGTTTAATTCCACTGTGGTCTGAGATTAGATGCAGTATAATTTGCATTTTTTTACACTTGCTAAAGTGTGTCTCGCCACCTAAAAGACGGTCAGCAGGAGTGAATACAGAAGGATCTGTGTTCTTTAAATTTTTTTTTGTTTGTTTGTTTTTTGGTTCTTCAAGACAGGGTTTCTCTGTGTAGTCCTGGCTGTCCTGGAACTCACTCTGTAGACCAGGCTGGCCTCGAACTCAGAGATCTGACTGCCTCTGCCTCCCAGGTGCTGGGATTAAAGGCGTGTGCCACCACTGCCCGGCTTATGCTCCTTAATTTTTAAAGTGCTTATCTAGTTAATTCATGTTCTTACTTATTATTGTAGGAGTGTGGCACAATACAAAGATGGGAGAGCTGAGGACAACTTTCAGGAGTTGGTTCTCTCCTCCTACTGTCTGGGTTCTGAGAATCCAACTCAGGCTGTCAGGTTTGCAGCAAGCACCTTCATCTGCTGGGTCATCTTGCTGGCTCATCAATTTTGTTTGTTTGAGACAGGGTCCCTCTCTACATAGATAGCCCTGGCTGCCCCAGGAACTCACTATGTAGACTAGGTTGACCTCAAACTTACAAGATTTGCTTGCCTCTGCCTACAGAGTTTTGGTATTGAAGGTGTAAGCTACCGGTGCCCAGCCCAGCATTTGTATTCTGTCACTGGATGAAGTGGTCTAGAGATGTCACTTCATTCAGCCAATTAAAGCTGTTTGTGAGCCCACTTGATTTGCTTCCTTGAAGTAAATACTTCTGGTTTCTTTGGAAAGTCAGTTATGTCAAATGATGATTTGCTAGGGCACACAGGTGAAAGATGTTTGCTATAGCAAACATGTGAAAGGACTCATGATGTTCAGAAGGAATATAAATATGACCCCACAGACAGTGGGAGCTACAGCGTTGGGTTTCTTTGCTCTGCCTGGATATCCTTCGCTAACAACATGCGTGTATTGGCTCATCTTACATTGCTGTTGTCGAGCTCAACTTGTGGTTAATGCTGCCATTGAGAGAAACTCACCAAAGAACTTCTCGTGAGGTTCCTGAAGCTTCTTGCCTCTGCCACGAACCTCAGGCAGGTTGGTGAGCCTTGCTGCAGCTTCTTCTGGATTGAATTGCCCTTGCTGGGTCGTGTGTGGTGACTGTGGAAAGGACCGTACTGCAGCTGCTGATTTGATTAGTATTTGGTGTTTGCTGCTGGACTGAATTGCTGATATCCTGACAAAGAAGATTGGACTCGCCTCAAAGAACTTTTTCTAAACAGGTCTACTTCCCCTGTGTCCTAATAACTTTTCTTTTCTACCACCTCTGGTGGGTGGTAGGCCAGAGGGAAGGTTGAATGCTTATTAAAAATAGGTTGAGAAAAATTTATGCCTACACTGCCTCTTGGATTTGTCCATTTCAGGTGGAGGAGTCTTAAAGTCTCTACTTTCCGTAGTGCCATCATCTATTTCCCCTGGAAATTCATCTGTTTGTTTTTAAATGGTGCTGGGGCCTGAACCTAAGACTGCACACACGCCAGACAGAGCTTCACCACTGAGCTGTATAGCTTATCCTTGCTGTCATACATTTCAGTAGCCAGCAGTTATGTGTGTTATGTTTTGCATGTATGTTTTAAAGATTGCAAATTTGTAGTAACTTGCTTTCTAATGTTATAAAACACCCAAAATGAAAGCAACTCGGGGAAGAATGAATTTATTTGGCTTACATGCTGTCATCATAGTCCATCCTAAGGGGACATGTGGGTAGGAGCTTGAGGCGGAACTGAAGGAAACACCATGGAAGAATGCTGATTATTTGCTTGCTCCTAATGACTTGCTCAGCTGGCTTTCTTACATCACCAAGACCCCTGCCCAGGGATGACCCCATGCACAATGGGCTAGGCCCTCCCATATCAAAACAAAAC
This sequence comes from Rhabdomys pumilio, assembly GCA_030674055.1. NCBI lineage: Eukaryota > Metazoa > Chordata > Mammalia > Rodentia > Muridae > Rhabdomys > Rhabdomys pumilio. The sequence continues at coordinate 59,562,870 of JANHMN010000002.1, forward strand.
AAAGCACGAAAGCAAAACCAACTTACATGTGCTTTGTTTCACATCTCATAGATCTATTCACCACCTCTGACTCACGGAGGGCAGAGGGTCACTCTCTCTTCAGATGCACACACTGAGGCTTAGAGAGATGACGTAAAGATATCCCAGTCAGAAACCCATCTGCAACAGGGGCACTGTTTATCTTCAACTCTGGGAGTTCTGAGGGTTGTTCTCCTAAATCAGGAGTTACAGTAGCTGGTTGGGGAGAAATATCTGATTGTTGTTCCTCAATCATGGTCTTCACGTCAGAGATAGCTGATAGTAGGTTCAGGGATGGTGTGGCATCTGCACAAAATGATTAGAAGCTTAGATGCCACCATCTTTAGGGTATGGTTGTCAATGTCAAGATCTCCTCACTGTCCATGGTGGCTTCAGATGCTTCCATTATTCCATGTGGCTTATAGGCAGGGAGAGCGAAAGAGAAGGCAAAAAAGCCAGACTCACAACTCCATTTTTATTAGTAACAACTGGGCTTCAGGAGCCTGGGGAAAGAGTCCTTTCAATCCTATAGGTACCACTGAAAGATCAGAGCCCAGAGAATGAGGAAGAGCAAGGTCTTGTTATCGGGTCTTCTGCGCCAGCCTGTGGCTTCCCAGGTGGCATCCTCACGCCTACAAAAATTCCTCAGACCATGTTGTGATATACACTTTATTGGTAAGTTGTCATGTGCTCTTTGAGTTATCTGAGAGGCTGATTCTGAGAACAAGGCCCATCTCTTACCACTTGAGACCTAAGCCTCAGGACCCCACTAACATTGTGACGGGGAGGGAAGAGAACAGAACAAACACTCCAGACGTAAGAGCATTAAGTCCTTGAGACCAGAGGGAAGGCAAACCTTTTGTATTTGACTTGATGATGTCATCTGTCTGCTGCTATTTATTCCTTTACTTGGAATTCTCCCCCAAGAGAGCACTCTGCTCTCCCTAGGATTCTCCCTATTGAGAATGTCTGCTGGTGGCTGTAAGGGCTCGTTATTTATTCTTTTATGTTGGCTTGCTATATTCTTAAGAAACTCACTCAAAAAAAAAAAATCCCAAAACAAAAAGCCCAAAAGTACATGGGGCATGGTGGTACACGCCTGGCACTCAGGAATCAGAGGCAGGAGGATCTCTGTGAGTTTGGGGCCAGTCTAGTTTATAAAGGATGTTCCAAGCCAGCCAGGACTACACAGTGAGACCCTGTCTCAAAAACCAAACAACAACAACAAACCAAACCAAAATAACCCAATTGTATTGTAGATCATTGTCTGGACCATTGCAGCACAGAAGCATTGTAAGTCCAGCAGGAGAGCAAGCCAGTGTTCTTGGCTGCTTTGTATGTTGGAAGCTTGGTCCCAGAGAACATGTAACAATGTGAAGAGTTAGTGATTACATATCACTGCCTGTGGTCTCTAAAGGGCTCTGTGATGTCTGTGTGTAGAGCCCTTGCTCTTCCATATTGTGATCCTGTGCTGCTGGTAAAGAATGTAATGAAGCCCTGACTCCCCTTTCCCTTACCTGTGACCTCAGTAGAGGCACGGCTTACAGTGGCTTCGCCCCTCTGTGCATAGCTCAGTGCATCTGTACTGCCTGTATGAGCCCCAGGGCTTTCCCAGTGAGCCTAGGAGGAGGAAACTGAGGCATGGGAGATCAAGCACAGCCACACCTAGGGAATGGCCACACTGGCAAATGCCTGTGGCTTTGCCTTCTGCACAGGGCCTGGGCAGATCCCTGGGAGCAAGAGAGGGGAGGCTGGAGGTGGTTGTACTCATTCCACCAGAGAACTCTAGGATGGGCTTCCCTCAGCGCTTGGCTCACCAGATACTCGGAGCATAGGGCCACCACTGTCTTGTCCCCATGCCCTTGAGCTCTCCCCTTGATTTCTCACACAAGCTCTGTGTCACTTGCCCTGGGCAGATTCTTCCCTCATTTATTTGTACTTCCTTCCGTTTCTTTGGAATTCTGAGTTCTAGCCGGGCTGCTTGGAGGACCTGGCAGTTTCTCAGATGGGAGACTTGAAGCACTGTGTCTATTTTGCAGAAACTGACGACCAGACCCTTCTGGAAGGCTGACTCCAGGTCTTTCTCTTTTTCCTGGGGTCAGGGTCCGGCCTCATCAGAACTACTGGGTTGTGTCTGCTGGTAAAGGCAGTCTGGCAAGCAGGTAATGGTTCCCTGAAAACTTCCTGAGCCAAAGCCCCAGGGTGGAGCCTTCACTTCCTGCCACTTTGTCCTTACAGAGCCCAGGTCCTAGAGGTCTGGGCTTGCTGGTCTGGAAAAGATAGGTGAATGTATTTCTAATGCACAAAAGCTGGGACAGGCTGGCCAGTGAGGAGACATTGCAAGCTCAGAGACAGCCATGAACAACAGCTCTTCTAGGCTTCTGTGTTCTGTACCTACCGCTGGACCATGGAGAGATGCAGGAGGCCAGGCCCAGCTCTTCCCTTTTGTTTTTGAGACAGGGTCTCACTGTGTAGCCCTGGCTGGCCTGAAACTCTCTTTATAAACTAGACTGGCCCCAAACTCACAGAGATCCTCCTGTCTCTGGCTCCTGAGTACTAGGACCAAAAGCATGTGCCACCATGACCCACATGTAGCCAGCTCTGAAACACTGACGGAATGGGACTACTGTCTTAGGCTTTTGCTATCTCTGCTGATCTAGACAAGTGCTACCCACAGAAAGCCAGTAGCCATGACAAGGAAATCTGAGTGGCAGAAAATCATACAGCCAAGCCCCTGTGGGATTCATGACAGCCCGTCCTTGGCTAGGGAAGTTCGAGGGCATAGGCTTTAAGGATCTAGAGTAGAGGTTCTCAACCTGTGGATCATGACCCCTTTAGGAGGCGGAATGACTCTTTTGTAGGGGTTGCCTAAGACTACCAGAAAACACAGATATTTATATCATGATTCGTATCAGTAGCAAAATTACAGCCATGAAATATCGACGAAAATAATGTTGTGGTTGGGGGTCACCACAACATGAGGAACTGTAGTAAAGGGTCACAGCGTTAGGAAGGCTGTGCTAGACTCTTGGCTCTACCTTCTCTGTGCCTTTTCTCGTCACCGTGGCATGGGACCTGACATAATCTAGTTTGAGGAAGAGGAATTCATTTGGGCTCGTGTTTCAGAGAGTTCCGTGAAGTCATTTGCCATGATGCTTTTAGGCAGAAGACTATGGGAGTAAGGCTCTGTGGTAATGAGCTCTCACCTCATGCTAGATAGGGAACAGTGACAGAGATATCCTAGGAGCCTGTAACCCACTTCCTGTAGATAAGCCTTACCTCCTGAAGATTCTAGAACCTTCTAATGTAGCACCGCCAACTGAGACCTAGGCTTAATGCAATGCATTTGAGAGATCATTCCATAATCAAACCATTAAGGTTTTCTCAGCGGAGAGACGGGGAAGAGAGCAAAGGTAGTGGCGGCAGCTGGATTCCCAGGCCAGGTCAGAAGCGGTTATATCACTTTCACATTCCGTCAGCTACACCTTTGTACACATCTAACTGTAAGAGTGTGCAGAGAAATGGAGTCCCCTGTGTGCCCAGGAAGAAAAGCAAAGACAGATGCTGTGTGTATCACTTGATCCCTCTGAAGCAGTAGGCATTGTGGGAGGTTCTGCCATCTACCAACCCAGCAAGGCAAGTCTTCCTCTTATGAAAGCCACACAGCTGGGGGTGAAAACAGATGGGCACCCTCCCTCATCACCCCGTGACTGTGCCCATGACTCCTTTCAGCATATGTGGTCTTTGTCAACATTCATGTCTTCAGAAGTACTAGAGATACCACTCTTTGGAGACCACACCCTGCTGTGAGTCCCTCTGGGATGAGCAGGCTTCTGCAGCACTGTGGTGCCCAGCTTTGTGGAAGTGGTCCTGCATATTGTAGGACTTCAGTACTTCCTTGGCCATTAGCCACTAGATGGCCACAGCAGCCCCTGAGGAGCTGACAACTGAGGATGTTTCCAGGCAATGCCCAGCCTCTGGGGTGGGATTGGGGGAGGGGTAGGAACATGGTGCTCTGTTTCCACCATGGCAGGTGCAGGAACTCTGGAGTAGGAGTGTTGAGAGAGGACCTCTTACCCCTTTGATAAAAATCAAACAAAAGTGGCAGCTGTGTACCTGAAACCCATTTCATTCTGGATGCAGTCAGACCAGCACTGAAGGCGGTTTCTGCAGGGCTGAGGGCTCCAAGATGGACAGATAGGCCATCTCTGCTTCCTAAGCTTTGCAGAGGACAAGAAGTCCTCCTGGTGGTAGAGATACAGAAGAATTTGTCATATAGGGCTGTGGAAATGGTTTCTGGTGTGAGTACCCAGTTCCCAGAGGAAATTATATGATGCATTATGGGAACCAGAAGTGTTTCAATATGTCTGAGTGGCCCTGGGGCTCCTGGCTCAACAAGTCTATTTCACGTTGGTTTCTATCTCCTTACGGTCTCATTTCTCCATTCCTCTGTCTTCTTGCTGGTCACCCTGCTGGTCACCCTGCTGTGGCTTGTCCTCTTTCAATTCTTGTCTTTTTTTTAAAAAATGCATGCATGTATGTGTGTGTGTATGTATGTATGTATGTATGTATGTATGTGTATGTGTGTGTATGTATGTATGTGTATGTATGTATGTATGTGTGTATGTATATGTGTATGTATGTATGTGTATATGTATGTATGTATGTATGTGTGTGTGTGTATGTATGTATGTATGTATATATATATATATTTTTATATATGAGTGCTCTATCTTCACACATACCAGAAGAGGGAATCAGATCCCATTACAGATGGTTGTTAGACACCATGTGGCTGCTGGGAATTGAACTCAGGACCTCTGGAAGAGCAGCCGGTACTCTTAACCATTGAGACATCTCTCTAGACGACCCCTGCCCCTTTTTGACACTGGGTCTCTCTGCATAGTTCTGGCTGTCCTAGAACTCAATAGTTAGACCAGGTTGGCTTTGAACTCACAGAGACCCACCTGCCTTTGCCTCCCGAATGCTGGGCTTAAAGGGATGCAACGTGATACCCAGCTACTCAGTTACTGGGTTTTGTTGCTTTGTGTCCCATTCCCAGAACAGTCTCAGAAAACTGAATGAGTGAATGAACCAACATGTGAAGGAGCAGATTTCTGATAGCAAGACTAGAATCCCAGCACTCAGAGGCTGGGGCAGGAGGACCAGGAATTTCAAGGCCTACCTGGGTGTGGTTGTGCATGCATGTGATCCTGGTACTGGGGAGGAAGGGCAAGAGGAAGAAAACCAAAACCAAAAAATAACCTGAGAGCTTCCCTTGTGGGAAGACCCTGTTTCCAAACAAAACTACCCAAGTATGGAGGGCTACAGACAGCAGCCTGAGAAGCTGGGACCTAGAGGGGTTATGAGGAGTGGTCCTCTGAGGGTATTGCTACTAAGTTCATTCTGTGGGACAAACAAAACAAAACAAAACAAAACAAAACAAAGCAAACTACACCTGGGAAGGAAGACTGAAACAGAGAAAAAGGGGCGGACTTGGAGAATTCGAAGGCTGAGGCAGCAGAGAAAGAAGTAGACCTGGGGAGAAGGAAACTGAAAGGTAAACTTCAAGCAGACTCCTCCTGTCAGGATGGAGTGGGGTGTGTGTGGGTGTGTCCAGAGCTGGGAGTCTCCGGGGCTAATCTGGGTTCCAGTCTTTTCCTTTGCTGATTCCTTCTCCTTCCCCTGACTGGTCCTGCCTATGTGTCTTTTCTTGGGTGGGCTCTTTGACTTGCCAGTGGGTTCTTTCATCAGGCCATTAGCAGTTTCAATCGCTGCAAGTTGCTCAAGGAATAAGAAGCAGATCCTGGCAGTGAGAAGCAGTCTCTTGGAAAAAAGTTAGTTCTTGCTTTCCTGATAGGTTTACAGTCCCCTAACTCTCCCTCAGAGGGTCTGAGGATACCCGCCTTAGAAGATGGGATCTAGACAGCCTTCAGACAGCAGTCTGAGAAGCTGGTCTTTAAGCAGCCTTAGAATGCGGGACTTGGTGTGAGTGGTGGAAATGGGGCAGGCTCTCCATGAGGCGTTGCCTTTAAAAAAAAGGCAGTAGCAGGGCTGGAGAGATGGCTCAGTGGTTAAGAGCATTGACTGCTCTGCCAGAGGTCCTGAATTCAATTCCCAGCAACCACATGGTGGCTCACAACCATCTGTAATGGGGTCTGATGCCCTCTTCTAGTGTGTTTGAAGACAGCTACAGTATGAATCCATAAGTGCCTAGAGGTACAGGGACAGAGGGTGCTTAGCAACCAGGATTGGAGTCCTGCTTCCAACCCTTTCTGGTTACTGGGGTGTCACTTAGACCGCTGAGACTCATTTTTTGGTTACTGGGGTGTCACTTAGACCGCTGAACCTCATTTTCTGATTGATAAACTGGATTCCTGGGAGGTCCAGAGGGATAATGTTTATCAACAGCGTGGTGGGGTGTTGGGGAGGCAGTGCCTGGAGTGCACAGGATGCAGTTTTGACGTTACTAGTGACTGTCTAGTGTCCATGTAAACCTGGCTTCAGCCTCAAAGGGAACAAGAGACAGTTTATTTTGGAGCCAGATACCTGTGGCCATGGCTGGGAAATGTGGGTTTAGGTTATCCCAGATAAAATGTTCCAATTGAAAACAGTTTCATGGTGTCTATAAGTTGCAGAACAAAGGGAAATTTAAGAAGTGTACAAGGTGCTTTTCAAATGCATTGGTGGGAAGCTCAGGAAGGCCAGTTACAGGGAAACAGGAACGCCTCTGCTGGTGACACAAAACCGCAGTCCTAATCACAAAAGGGAGAAAGGCTCGTTTATTCTGGAGCCAAATATATGTGACCATGGCCTGGAACACAGCTCCAGCTCTCCCCACAGGCCATGTTCCAATGAGGGGCTGGGCTCAGAACTTTTTATGGTAACAGAACAAGGAAATCCACAAATCAAGACACTTTTCAAATACATTGGTGGATGTCAGGTAGCGGGTTATAAGACATAAAGAGAATTTTGCTATTAGATAGCTATTAGGCTTTAGATACTATCAGTGGCGATGTTCTTTGGTGGAAAGTGAGGTTTTTTTTTTTTTAATACATTTTCAAAAAGGGTTTTAACCTGCTAGTGACAGGATATTAAGTCTGACACAAAAATAGGCAGAGAGATAGCTATTTAGGGGCTAAAGATGGTCCCGGATAAACCGTAATTAGGTTCTGAACCTGCAACATTCCAACTTTTCTACATCACCGAAGGTCTAACCAGCCCTTACAGCTACAACTTCTTTCTCGGAATTCTTGTTCATGCTGCTATCTGACGCATTCTTAGCTTCAGGCTGGTGGAAACTGCTGGTCTGTTAACCGTACACTTCAAAAGGTTTCACAGTGGTCACAAGGACGTTATGTTAGATGAAAGTATGCAACAAATGGTTACTAAGGAGACAAAAGGTAGTGCCACGTAATTTGGTTGTAGATTCACAACATTCCAACTCTTTACAACCACCTACAAAGCTGCAATCAGCCAATCAGCCTTGTAGCACCTTTAACATAGTTGTAGCATTTTTTTTTCCTGGAAACTTCAGTACACACTAGCTGCCTTCAGCTGGCTTCTTCAGAGCCAGCTAGAAATGCATTTAAAGCCTTATTTCATGAGTGAGAGACAGAAGTGTTTAATGTCTTACTCTTTCCAGGCTAACCAAACCACAGGGAAGTTGCCCTGCCTTATGCCAAGTACCCTGAGCCTGAGCACACTCTTTCCCCCTTTGTGCTGGGGACCGAACTTAAAGCCTCTGAACAACACACTCAGCCTTGAACAGACTCTATGTGGGCCCTTAACTTACAGGTGAAGAAGTAGGGCCCAGGGGAACCAGGCAAGGTTGGGACCAGGACAGGTGGGCTAAAAGCATTTGGACCCATCCCTGTAGTGTCTGAGGCCTTCCTTTTGCAGGCTGCCTCTGGGTCATATCTGAAGTTACCCATGAAGTCAGCAGCCTGGTACTACTGGGACATTGCAGAGATGTCTCTTTAGCCAGAGAACACGTGGTCTTCTTTCTCCTGCTAGTCAACATTAATGTGTGCCCACCAAGTGTAAGTCTGGGAGGGTTGGTGATGGATACCCTTCACTCACTGTGTCTGAGAACCAAAAGGAACAGCACAGGTTGGCATGGGGCTCATGTCTGTCATCCTAGAACTCAGAGGGCTAAGGCACGAGGACTCCCAAAGTTCAAGGCCAATCTGGCTGCACAGGAGATACTATGCCAGCCAGGGCTGAGACCCTGTCACAAACCAAACCACTAAGAAAAATCCAACCCAACCCCCAAGCAAAAGCATGCATAAGAGAAATGGTTCATTCTCTTATGTCACACTCTGTAACAGGGCGGCTGGGCTATGGAGACACTCAGAGTCAGAGCACTCAGTGAGTTGTGACAAACCTCAGAATCCCTGGCTGGAGCTTTCTAGAGCTTCTGACATTCTTCAACCTCTAAAATATTTATGTTTGAGGCAGGATTTCATTCTTTAGTGAGGACCGGCCTGAAACTTGTGGCGCTCTAGCTTTAAGCCTCCCAAGAGCTGGAGTATAGACAAGTACTACCACACACATATTTAATGTCTTTCTCTTTCTTCTCCTCCTCTTCCTCCTCCTACTTTTCCTCCTTCTTCTTCATCAAATTTGGCTAATTAGTGTGTGTGTACATGTGTGCATGCACATGCATGTATACATGTACACACATGGCATAGTGCATATGTGGAGGTCAGGGGACAACTTCTGTGATCTGGATCTCTCTTTCCACTAGTAGATTCTGAAAATTGTACCTAGTCCTTCCATCAATTTGGTGGCAAGTTTATCCCCTGAGCCTCTCACCTTGGCCTGCCTCCCCTGTACATTTCTCTCTCTCTTTCTCTCTCTCTCTCTCTCTCTCTCTCTCTCTCTCTCTCTCAGTGTGTGTGTGTGTGTGTGTGTGTGTGTGTGTGTGTGTGTCTGTCTGTCTGTCTGTCTGTCTGTTATGAAGTCTCACTATGTAGCCCTGGCTACCCTGGTACTCATTCTATAGATCAAGTTAGCCTCTAACAGATATCTACCTGCCTCTGTCTCCTGTGTGCTAGAATTGAAGGTATGTGCCACTATACCCAGTCCACCAGTATATTTCTAGGGACAAAGGCAGAATAAAGCAGGCTATCTCTGGCCTGCACTGTGGATCTCAGAACTGCATATGATCAGGACCATCTCAGTGTGGTATGGCTCTATGCTAGCCCACACTATTGTGTCTCTGTAAACTCTAGTCCTGAGCAGTGTGCTGCGGGTTGACAGAATGTCCGTTCTTGAATTCCCAGCGAACTCAACTCAAACAGTTAGAAAAAAAAAAAAACAGACTATAAAATCAGAAGCAGATGAAACATATGCCAAGAAATGCGGAGGCAAATCGGGTGGGAGGTGCAGGGAGCCCACTGGATAACTCACGAATGTTTTATTGTGGCTTCAAAAACTTTGAGATAGAACATCCTTAAGGTATATGTCTTCTGGAAAAAAAAGTCTGGGGCGTAGCACTGCGCACTTGCCTAGCAGAGGTCATGGGTTTGATTCCCAGCTCTGTGTACCAAACCAAAGCACCCTGAAATGAACCAGTCACACTTATACAACTGTATGGAACAAAATCACCTAGGAAAGCATTGTATTTCCCTATTTGTAGCTCCACTATGTATCAGAGTGAGCCATGCCATGGGTCCTGCCATGAGACCAAAGTCTGTCTCATGCTTAGTACAGGGTCTGATTTGGCTGATGTTCCCTGGGAACCAGAAAAGCATCCTGACAGAGCTCTGATTAGTTTTCCACAGTTAGAAATTAAAGAATCAAAGAGAGCAGGTCACTTCCCCAGAGTACACAGCCAAATCTGGAAGGGCCAACATCTCAGTGGCAAGAGGTAACTTTGGTTTTCAACTTGGATGATAGACCTGGCCATATTGCTCATTCCACAGACAAAGTCACTATGGCTCAGAAAGTTGCCTTGCCCATGATCCTCCACTTAGAGTGGCAGAACTGTTCATCCACCGTTGCTTATTGAGTGCCTGCTTTGTGTTAGGCATAGGCTGAGGTCTCCAGGGAAGATATCAAACCACTGCCCTGGTGCAGTGCACATCCCGGTGGAGCTGCCCAGAATAAAGGGCAAGTGAAATAGTTCTGTGGAGCTAGCCAGTGACAGGGATGTGAGGAGAAATAAAAGTGGTGAGGGGGACAGAGTGCATTGATGGGTCATCATGCATAGCATGTGGAAGGATGGCACCGAAGTGGAGTTTGGAGGGGTGAGGAAAGTCTCTATGAGAAATCTGGGGAAGAGGACCGCAGCAGAGGGAACAGCATGTGCAGACGCCCCGGTGTGAACACATGGCTAAGATAGTGTTCTACTATGTCAGACAGTGTTCTACTGCTGTGAAGAGACACAATGACCAAGGAAACGTTTATAAAAGCAAGCATTCAATTGAGGGGGGGGGTTGTTTACAGTGTCAGAGGTTTAGTTCATTATTATCATGGTGGGAATCATGGCACACAGGGTGCTTGAGGAGGAGCTGAGAGCTATGCCCTGATCCACAGGCAGAAAAAGAGAGACACTGGACCTGGTGCAGGCTTTGAAACCTCAGCCAACCTCCAGTGACATACTCCTCCAACAGGGCCACACCTGCCAATTCTTTTCAAATAGTGCCATTCCCTGCTGACTACACATTCAAATATAGGAGCCTAAGGGAGGGGCATTCTTATTCACCCACCACAATGCATGTAGGAGCAACCAGGAAGCCAACAGGAAGCAAGGATTAGTGTGAGTTGGAGGTTGAGGGGCAGAGAAGCCCACTAGCAACAATGCCTTTGATGGGTTCTTCAGCTGGCTGATACTGTGGAGAACGGGGTTCAGATGAACTCACTCACGTGCCCTTTTGCCACCATGAAGGTAACAGGGAAAGGGCCATTTTCCAAGCCCAAGGTGGAAGGGAACATGCGGGAACTCTGTGGGGCATGCATCTCCAGATGCTGTCTGCTCTAGAAAGGGCTTCTCACCACACCTAATCCTGACCCCTGCAGAGCCTGTGCAACTGTAGAACAAGTGTGCTCAAGACAGGAAGATCATTTTATGGATAGAAAATAGATTGTAAGCTGGGAAATGCACCAGTGGTGTTCAAATAGCAATGATAGCTTGATCAGTAAAAGCCTCTTTTTTATGACTCCCTAAGAGGAGATGCTATACCAAGGGAGGACATCATGGAAGAAACTCTGGATCAAGGGACTATCTGGAGCCAACTGAATGAATGGCTTCTCAAGAAGCATGAAAAAGCAGAGAGAACTCTAAAAATAGAACTAAAAGTTCAAGAATGGAGACTGAACTATGTATTATATTATAACTATGAGCTGTATTGTGAACACCCCAACAGAGGAGCAAGCTACTTTGAGGTGGTGAGCCTCTCATCACTCAGAGCATACAGAGTGCACTTCATTCATCAAAGAAGCCATGGAAGAAAATTCCCACTGTTGGAGATTGACTGGGTAAAGTCTCTGCAAGTTCAGATGCAGAGGGTTCCAAAGGCCTCAGGCAAAAGCTTTTGCCTCAAAATATCATCTTTGGGCTTGTGACTTGAACCCCCATAGCATTTCAAGTGGCAAGTTTGGCTTCCATGACATCAGAGAAGAGTCACTCTGGTGGGGTGATCTGAGTAGGTGGAGGGAATAGATTTCATCAGTTCTTACATGACCTTTAGCCTTTACCTTTCTCTGTCCCCTGAAAAAGCAAACAGAAATTCACAACCACAGTTCAATAAAATAGCTAAAGGTGTTTAATAGTTGAGAAGACTGGATCTTTGATGGAGAACATGTCTGGTAGATGTGGAGGATGCCAGCTAGGAGAGCTCCAGATAGAAGCTCTCTGCCTATTAGAAGCCTTCTTGTAACACAGCAGGCCCAGGCTACTGATCTTTGTGAGCAGCAGTGGTCAACCAGAGAATAGCTATTGAGCATTTTGTGCCCAGCCCAGCAGTGTCCAGTTCTGGTTCCCATAGGTCAGTTCCTTTGTGATTTAGTCTTAAAATGTATACTCCCTTTATTCCTAAGTAAGAGAAAGCTGGGCTTGGCTCCAGAGCTACTGTGTGTCCTTCAACACCTGCGTCCCTCCTGCCTTCTTGGTCTGCTTGTCCCATCCTAGCCATTTTGTGAAGACTGGGAGCACCTCACAGGTGGCCAGGCATCTGCTCAGGAGATGCTTGATACTTGATGTATGGGTGTGGGGTGAGAGTGGAGGAGATAGTGGGGGTATGGGGTGGGGAGAGGAAGAGGTTGCCGAGTTGCAAAGACAAGGTACAGAGAAATGGTCCACAAAGAATTAGAAAGTAACTGAGGTGGGTGATGTCCTGCCTAGCCTTGGGTTGGCTGAGTACCTGAGCCAATCTTAGAATTTTGGATTCTATTTCCCCATATATCTAACTAGCTACAAAGGGATTCTCCTGGCACCCATTCACCTGGACTCCTACTTGCTCCCCACATTCCATCACTGTGTAGAGCTCAGTTGTATTCCCTGTTCTCAAAGCTTCCCCAATGCTGTCCTGCCTCCTGGTTTGAGCACCTCTTCTTAGCATTCTAGGGCAGGGACCTTCCTTACTATCTGATCCAGCCTCCAGCCTTTCTCTCTATACCACTCAAGCTATACCCATTTGTTTTGTCTTTTATCTCTGGAGGCATTGAGGTCAGGGATCTTGGGTTTGCTCTCTGAAGCACCTCCAGCAGGAGACATGTCCAGCAAACACTTAGGAGTGAATAAGAAAATCTATGAAGGAATGAGTAGAAAAGGGTCTCTGGTTGAGTCAAAGGCTCCCGGGGCTTTGGGGCTCCCAGAGGAGCAGTGTTGGTGTTGGGAAACTGTGGTTGGCCTGGCACTATCTCTGGGTGGGGGTGAGGGACACTGGCCTGGGGTTACAGCAAGATGATAAAGGGGTGTACATAAAGTTATGTTTCTGGTACACTGCTCCAGTCTTTAGTTCTGTCTACAGAAGAAGCTAGCTTCCTATCCTTTAGGGACCTTCTCTCATAGTGGAAAAGAATTGCAGGAGAAGCCAGTTTAAAGCAGAATTTATTGGAAAGAAGGTTTAATATAGATATAAACATGTGGATTAATAAAGAGTGCTCAGCAGAAGAAAGACACTGAAATGAGTGGCTATGGGCTTCTCAGAGAGCTACACTCAGGTGTCCTAGCAGTAGCCATATATGTCACTCTGGTGACTTTCAAGCTACATGTTTTGTTTGTTTGTTTTTGCAACAGGGTTTCTTCATGTAGCTCTGACTGTCCTGGAATTCGATTTGTAGGCCACTCTGGCCTTGACCTCAGAGATCTGTCTGCCTCTGCCTTCTGAGTGCCGGGACAAAAGGCATGTCTGACTTCAAGCTACATCTTAAAGGGTTGATAAGAAACACCTTCCACTGATAAACAAGATCATAGGGTGGCTCCAGATGTGGTTCGAATTGTAATCTGGTAAAATAAACCATGGATTGCAAGAGAGACCAAGACATATCTTCTACTATAAATGGGATTTGTGAGAATCCTATAAGATTGTATAGGTTTATAATTGGAAAAGGAGACAGGCCATATATACTCTTAGGCCTTAAAGGTCGTTGCATTGCTAATTTAACATTCTTATTTGAAAATATCCATATAAGAGGAACATTATCTCTACGTAGTCAAATTTCACAGTAACTTAATTGTGCTGGAATCCTTGATCCTAAGCTGGCAAAAGTGTTACAACCAGATTCTGGAGAGCCTCTTTTTTCTTCCTATAAATGTCTGTGTCTTTATCTCAGTGGGAAGGGAGGTAGCCTGGAGAGTGCGGGGAGCAAGACACTTGTCTCAAGGTAGTAGGGTAAGGAGCCTCGTTCTAAGGGACAGTGCCCTAGTCCCTCTCTCCAATAGTGCTCTGGGACTTGTAGTCCTCCGCTTCCTGAGACTTAGAAGTACGCCCCCATGAGGCACTGTCCGGAAACTACATTTCCCAGAAGGCTAGAAGGCGTTAGGGACACCAGGAAAACCTCCCGGCCGGCCGTGTTTCCCTAAATGCCAAGGGGCCCGCTCTTCGGCCATGCGGCGAGGCGAGGTCCCCACGTGGCACCTCCTGAGGGGGCTCGCGTGATGGAAGAAAATACGAGTCCGGCAACTACACTTATAAGTAGCTCTGTGGCGGGGCACGACTGCTGTGGAGGCCTCGGCAATATCGACCTTAGGAAGGTACAGCTCGGCTTTACAGAGAGGGGAGGGTTGAGGCCGGAGCTGACGGGCGCCGCCTTCAACGCTTGATGGGCGGGACTACCCTGTTCCCAAGCAACGATGGGCTGGGCGGAGCCTGAAGGAAAGGGGCGCACGCGCGATTGGCGGTAGTAGTGGTGGCGGGGTTTACAGGGGAGTGTACGCCAGTTGTGTCATCTCAGTTTGTCGCAGCTTGGGTGATGTAACCTGTGTCTGTGATTGTGTAGGGCTGGGAAATTTTGACTGTCAGTCTCTGGGAAAGTGTGAGTTTGGGATTTTTTGCATGTGAGTTCCTGGAGTTGTGTAGTCAAAGTTGCGTCGATGTTCAGAATTGAGTGCGAGTTGAGAGTAGGCAGCTAACTACCTTTGAGTGCCTGCTGTGTGGATGTGTGGCAGGACCCCTCGTGCCACTTTAGGACCTGGTTCGATCCCCACTGACTACCGCAAACTCACCGGCATCTCCCCAGGCTGCTGATCCTATCTGATTCTCTTCTGCGTGTTCCCTCCCTTGTACCAGCCATACTTCAGAGAGCCTAAGATCTCTGCCTGGAATAAGTGAATGCGCTTCAGTGTGCACACATTCATTCTCAGATATGGTCAATATCACAAAGAGACTGCCGAGGTCCAGTTTTTGGAGCAGACAAGGGCTGGCCACTGCCGAGTTTTTGTTCATGCAAAGGAGACTACAGGCGTAGAAGTAGGTCTTGAAAGGAGTGGAAACTGTTTTATAGAGTAGCAGGTGAAGAGAAGCAGCCTTGCATTCGAGGGAGGAGATGGAAAGGTAAGCAGTGAGTGATAAGGAATTGGGGTGGGAATTCCTGGTGGAGGGACAGCAGGCACACAGGAAGAAACAGGAGACAGTTACACACTGGTGTTAAGAGCATGAAGGACAGTTCAGGTGGAAGGATGGGCAGTGGCTGTTGGAGAGTTTTCTTCTTTAGCATATTTGTTATTGAAACATATCCTCCATCCAGTTAGATGAATGACAAGTCCTAAGTTCATCTCCAGCGTTTGCACAGGGCAGATCTCGCCCTCCCCCCCATACTCTCTTCACTACCCCTTTTATTTCCTGGGCATGTGAGACAAGTGTTACACCAGCTTCTGCTCTTCTGAATCATGCTCCCTAACCCAGTGTGTCATCTAAGGGAAGAAAACTGCCTGAAGTGCTGGGTAACCTTGAACTTGGGAATGGGGAAGATGCATGGAGATAAGCTACAATGCAGGGGGCATTTGTAGCACTGCCCAAGGGTTCCTGGCTTACCTCAGGATAATGGAAACAAGACCTGTGTTATAGGTCTAGAGCCAAGAGCCAAGTCTTCCTGGCTGGGATGGCGCCCTGCGTGTGAAGACTTCCTGTCCTCCTCCCACTCTGTTCAGTGGGTTCCCCTGTCCTGCATGTGCCTGGTCTCATTCAGCTGGAGAGCCAGGGCTGTTTCAGGATAGGTCAGGATGACCTTTGTTGAACAGCACTGTGTTTTTCTTATCACAGCCTGGTCAGCACAGTTGAGCTTCCTGTTTCCAAGTGATATTCTCTCTCTCTCTCTCTCTCTCTCTCTCTCTTTCTCTCTCTCTCAGATTTATTTATATACTTTATTGAATACGGATGGATGTTTGTCTGTATGTACATTTTCACACCAGAAGAGAGCATTGGATCCCATCGGGCCACAGTACAGATGGTTGCTGGGAACTGAACTCAGGACCTCTGGAAGAACAGCCAGTGCTCTTAACCATTGAGCTATTCCTCTGGCCCCTCCAAGAGATTTTTCTTAATAAAATAAAATGAAAGCAATAACATCACTGTCTTAGTTACTTTTATTATTGCTGGGATAAGACATGTGACCCAATCACTTTATAGAAGAGTTTATTGGGAGCTTGCAGTTTCAGAGGTTTAGAATCTATGATGATGGTGGAGTATGTGGCAGCAGGCAGGAATGACTCTGGAGCAGAAGCTGAGTTCTTCTTGATCCACAAGTGGGAGGCAGAGAGAATTAACTGGGAATGGGATGGGCTTTTGAAGCCTGAAAACTCAATCCTAGTGACACATCCCCTCTAACAAGGCTATACCTCCTAATCCTTCACAAACTGTTACACAAACTGAAATAAGCATTCAGCCATGCTTTAGAATGGCTGTGGGGGCTGTTCTCATTCAAGCCACTGTAGCCATTACACACATTAAGGTCCTGTTATGCAGGAGAGCTTCCCCTGTCAAAATCTCAGTAAAATGTGTTAATCCCTGACCTAAGAGAACTTTAAGGTTTTTCTTCACCCGTGGACACCTGAGCTGAGGTTCTCAATGCTGTCTAATGGAAAGGTTGTGTGTCCCATGTATAATTTAGAGTTTTGTGCTGCAGCAGGGGCAGTGGGACTCAGAGATAGAGAGAGCACTTGCCTAATGTGTTCAAGGCCCTGACTCTTGATTCCCATCATCTCCGCAAACAAAAGCAATGTATTTTTTGGTATCCACATTATTTAAAGAAACATATGAAAGAGGGGCTGAGTAGATGGCCTATTCAGTAGAGTGTTTGTTTGCTGTGCACACCTGAGGACCTGAGTTCAGATCCTCAGCATCCACATAAAGGTCTAGTCTAGGTCTAGTCACAGCACCTGTAATCCCAGTGTGGGAGAGGAGGACATACGTAGGCCAAGGCCCAGCACTGACCAGCCAGTGTGCAGCATGTGCACCTGGAACCCTGTGGATGGAAAGGTGGAGACTTGAGGACTTCTGGGGCTCTCTGGTTAGCCAGTGTAGCCAAGTTGGCGAGCTCCAGATTCAGTGAGAGAGCCTGCCTTTCCACTGAAGTGGAAAGCATAGAGGAAGACATTCAAAGTCAACCAATGGCTTCTACATGCACCACCCTAAACACACAGAACAAAAATGATTTTCCCAAAATACAGTTTCCCTTCATATCTGAAGTTTCCTTATCTGCATATTACTTTATCTGGATTAAAAAAAATTATGTGCACATATGAACAGATTCTTCTTCATCATACCATTCTCTGAACATAAAGCAGTAACTGTCTATGCAGCGTCTCTGTTGTGTTGGGATATGATTTAGAACATGTGAGGATGCAAAGATTCTACACAGACATTCTGCAGAACACGAAGTTTCAGTTTCCTAGAGTGTCAGGGTCTGCAGGGGGTGCTGGAAGGGCCACTGAGGGATGTCTGTATTTGATTATCAACTGTATTTAAGGATATTTTATCATCAATTCCTGTTGCTGGTGGCTGTTGTACTGTACTGAACAGCTCAGCTGTTGGGAACAGGTCCTTAGCCAGATACCTGCTAGCCCCCTTGGCTATTGCAGTCTTATTTTTGTGTTTAGCTTAAAAAACTTATTGGTTGGGGCAAGAAGTTGGCCTGTTTAATCACACAGACTGAGATCCTTCTATTCTTCTGCCTGGCAGTTGTATAAAGTAAGCTGAGAAGGGTCTGTCCACATGTGGGAGCTCTTCTAAGCCACTTAGGTTATCTGTAATGGCTATTCCTGGTTGTCAACTCTATCTGGAATTAACTATAAACCAGAATTGTGATCTAGATCTTGAGGCTGGGAGATACAAGTTTCTGACCTGAGTCTTGGCATGGAGATCTTGAGGCACAGTGGCTATGAATCCCAGGAGACTAAGGCCAAGAAGATCTCTGAGTTCAAGGTCAGCCTGGGACAAACAAGTCCCAGATCCAGGCATGGTGGTACATACCTTTTATCTGGGCCACACCTTCTGCTGGAGACCTACATGAGGACATTGGAAGAAGGAAGATTCTTCTTCGCTGCTTGCATTTACTTGCCAGCACATCTGTTGGAATCTATTTCTCCAGAAGACCAGCTGAAACAACTAGCCTCATGGGACTGAGCAACTACTACTAGAATTTTGGACTTCCAGTTCACAGCTGACCATTGTTGAGAAGTTAGACTACAGACTGAAGTCATCATAATAAATTCCCTCAATATAGAAGGATGTTCCATATATTCTGTGACTCTAGAGAAACCTGACTAATAGATAAACAAACAAAAAAGGCCCACTCTATGTTATCTCTATACTCACTGGAGCATGGTCAAACTCTCTTAGTGGCCTGCCCCTAAAATAGAACTAAGTTCTTTCTCTCCGACACCTCCACCAGAAGCCATCATTGTGGGGAGCTACTATTCTTCAGCATCTTGATCACACTTTTTAAGTGTTCTCTTCAGTGGCTTCCAGTCTAGGCTGTTAATTTTGGTGGCAGTTGGGAAAGTAGGAGTTGTCACAGAAGCCTTGCATGTCCCTCCCTCTCAGCTGTGCATTGGCAGTCATCAACACCATAACAAAAGTAGCCTCCTTACTCTTCATAGTCAGCAGGAGTATGGATCATGGGCCTCCACGGTTTCTGGCACCAATACAAACCAGGAACACGACCCCCTGCTGTTGTCGTATGACTATGGATCCAGAGAAGGCCCTTACAGGCCACTCAGATCAGTATGGCCCCTGGTGGCAATGAGGTTTATGGGTATAAACATGGTTTCAGGCTGTAGCATAGACCACAGACATCTGAGTGTCCCTTGATGTTAATGTGCCACAGACAGTATCCCAGGCTTTTTTCTTTTTTTAAAGACAGGACTCGCCGGGCAGTGGTGGTGCTCGCCTTTAATTCCAGCACTTGGGAGGCAGAGGCAGGCAGATTTCTGAGTTCGAGGCCAGCCTGGTCTACAGAGTGAGTTCCAGGACAGCCAGGGCTACACAGAGAAACCCTGTGAAAACCCCTCCCCCCCAGAAAAAAAGACAGGACTCTACTACATAGCCCCAGAACTTGGCTATGTAGACCAGGCTGGAATTAAAGGAGCATACCACCATACTGGGATTAAATTATTTTTCAAACTGAGCATGGTGGTGCACACCTCTAATTACAGTACTTCAGAGGCTGAGGCAGGAGAATTTTGGGGTTTTAGGACAGCCTGAGCTACATAATGAGACCCTTTCTGAAAACCAAACTAAGCCAAACCAAGATCCTTTTCAGTTTTATATTTAAACAAGTATCAGGCCATAATTTTAGATGGCTTATTTTTTGATGTTTTTGAACACATACATTTTGTCTGATTTTGTTTTGTTTTTCCCATTAAAACAGACCAGGATGGGAACTTTCTTTGGCGCTCTTTGTATTGTTGGGTAAATTTTTTACATCTCTGAAAAGTATCAGATACAGTCCTGCTTCTGTTGACCTGATGTGTGGTTACTAAGACAGTGAATCCTGTTGATGCTTTGAGCTCCAGGGATGACTGCCACTTGGTCTTGGCATGTTATCCATTTTTTTTTAAAAAAGATTTATTTATTTTATCTATGTGAGTACATTGTAGCTATCTATAAACACACCAGAAGAGGGCATCCGGATCCCATTACAGATGGTTGTGAGCCACCATGTGTCTGCCAGGAATTGAACTCAGGACCTTTGGAAGAGCAGTCAGTGCTCTTAACCACTGAGCCATCTCTCCAGCTTCTGGCATGTTATCCTTTGAAAAAAAAATTGCTGGATTAGTTTGGAGATTTTTACTACTGTGCTGATGAGAAATGTAGCTTTTATTTTCCTATGATATCTTCATCTAGTTTTAGTATTAAGGTATTGCTGGTCTCATAGAGCAGATGGGAAACAGTCCCTCCTCTTGCACATTCTGGAAGTGACCCTGTGGATCTGGTATTATTTCCTTAGGTCTTTGGTAGACTTCATCCAGTAAAACCATTTGACCTGGAAATTTTACTTCCTTCTTTTGAGATTTTAAACTATGAGATCACTTTTTTTCCCAAAGGCACACTACACTATTGTTCTTGAATGAATTTTGGCACCTTGTATCTTTCTCAAGGAAAAGTGCATCTCATATTCATTGTTGAATTTATGGGCATAAAGTAGTCTCTAATGTTTTCTTACTATTATTTTAATGCATAGGAACAATCCTTTTATTGCTGCTATTGGTAACTGCCCCACCCCATCTCTATCTCCTTCTGGGAAGGCAGGGTTTATTTTGGCTCCTGGTTTCAAGGGATTCCAGCCCATCGTGGTGAGAGGCTGGCAGGCTGGCTCCTGTCCCTGGTGGCAGGACCTCCAGGCTGCTCCTTTCTCAGGTTGAAGGCAGGCAGGAGCTGTTAACTTCTGCCTTCTCTTCTTTGCTTCCATTCAGTTTGACTTTCTTTTCTTTTTTCTTTCTTTCTTTTTTTTTTTTTAAAGATCTGTCTTCAGATGTACCAGAAGAGGGCATCGGATCTCATTATAGATGGTTCTGAGTCACCATGTGGTTGTTGGGAATTTAACTCAGGACCTCTGGAAGAGAAGTCAGTGCTCTTAACCTCTGAGCCATCTCTCCAGCCCCTAGTTTGGTTTTCTTAGGGCAATGTTTCATGTTGTTATAAACTGTTTCTTTCTGTGCTCAGCCTTGGCTGCACTGCGTGGTTTCTGATACAGTGTATTTTCACTTTGATGCACAAAGTGGTTTAAAACTTTCTTTGAAATTACCTGTTTGTATCTTGTCTGATTTTTTTTGTTACTGTTTTCCCATTTAATTCTATTCTGGTTTTTAATAAGTTTGGTGTGTGTGTGTGTGTGTGTATGCATGTATGTTTAGGTCAGAGGATAATTTTGGAGGTATTGAATTCTGAGTGTCAGGCTTAGCTGGCAAGCTCTTTTATCCATGAACTTTTACCAGTCCTTTTTAATTCTTTAAAATTTTTAATATTTTTATTCTTTGAAAGTTTCATACATTTATTTATTTATTTATTTATTTATTTTTGTTTTTTCTGAGACAGGGTTTCTCTGTGTAGCCCTGGCTGTCCTGGAACTCACTCAATAGATCAGGCTGGCCTTGAACTCAGAAATCCGCCTGCCTCTGCCTCCCAAGTGCTGGGATTAAAGGCGTGCGCCACCACCGCCTGGCAGTTTCATACATTTATATAATGCATTTCCATCTATCCATTACTATCTCTCTCCAACTCACTTTAGCCTTCCATCCCATCTCCCTCTCCACTTAATGTCTTCTTATATTGTTATTAATTATACACCTTGAGTCCAGTTAATGCTGTCTGTATGCACATGCGTGTATGGCCTTCCACTGGGGTATGGACAACCTACCAGTAGCTATGAGCATCATCAGCTGACAGTAGATCTTCAGCTAGGGTTGATGCTTCAGGTAACTTTAATTTTTTTAATGCCTACTTTTAAGGATGGTTCTTAAATTCTTTAACCTTCCTTCTAACCCACAACCCACCAGAGGTAGTGGAAAAGAAAGGATATGGGCGGTGGGAGTGGGGAGGGGAAGTGGACTTGTTTAGAAATGACTCTTTGGAGCAACTCCATTCTGTGTTGTCAGGAAATCAGCAGTTCAGTTCACAGGTCAGCAGCAGCAGCTCAGTCTACTCGCAGACACTTGCCGGATACACCAGCAGTCCAGTTCACAGGTCAGCAGCAGCAGCTCAGTCTACTCGCAGACACTCGCCGGATACACCAGCAGTCCAGTTCGGTAGTGCTGGGATAGCAGTACCAGTGGCACAACCTAGCAGGAACAGCTAGGCCTCAGCCGAGTCAACAGGAGGGATCTGGATTATCGGGAATGCCAAGAGTGTTGCACAGCTAGCTCTACCAGCAGGCTAGACTCTGTCATTGTTCCTTCAGTCCTGTTTATACCACCTCTAAACATCACTTGTGTCAGCGTATGAGTCTGTCTCAGCTGACATCACTCTGCCAATGGGTCCAAGTCTGCAGAAGCAGCAAGAAGCTGCAGCACACCACTAGAAGGGTTTTGTTTTTTTGTTTTTTGTTTTTGTTTTTGTTTTTGTTTTTTTTTTTTTGCATTTCTCTCTAGGGAGTCTGGACAAATAGAGTTCAACTACTCAGTGTAAAATGGACCAGCATGCTGTTGTGAAAGAATCCTTCATTTGTCCTTTCACAAGCTTGCTTTAGCAGAACATCCTTTCGCCTGTGTTTACTTCAGTGAAACGTTCCTTCGTGTGTCTGCTTTAGCAAAACACCATCCAACACAACTGACTTTCCAAAGAACCCTTGTTTCCACGTCAGCTTCATATGCCCCTCCCTCATGCACTCTGGGATGTTTTTTCCTGCTCCCCCTACCTTCCCTGTCTCCTACCTCTAAGCTGGTGTGACATGGCTGGGTCAATCTGTGAGAAAGCACATGCTGGGAGGTTGCAGAACCAGGTCTAACACTTCTGAGGGACTGAGCAGAGGTGGTCTAGGAGGTGGGGTCAGGTTCTAGCCATGTGCCCCTCTGGGAAGACTTTGTGGTGCCATAAGGGAGCCAGCCTGCCACTTGGCACCAACCTATCAGGACTTGCCAAATAGTCAGTCAAGGAACCATCCACCTATCTGAAAAGGCAAGAGGGAAGGAGCAGCTGCAGTGTTCTTCTCCTTGTTATTGGGGATGAACCTAGGATCCTCAAACATGCGAGGTGAGTGCTCTGTCACTGAGCCATGCCTGACAGCTTGAAACTTGTATTTATTTTTTTTTTTTTTTACTGAATGTTGCTGGGTAAGTGTCTTTTGGTTCTTGCTTTAGGACATATGCCTGCCAAGAGGGTGAGAGGTGACACATCTGTATTTCTAAGTTAGGGTATAGCAGAACAAAGAGTCCAAGTAGCTTGACACCAGGGCAGCCCTCCATATCCCGATACACTTTTACATCCGTATTTCACGTCTGCTCTTCACTCTGTCCGTGGGTAGTCTTGGGTGGCCATTCTTGTTAACCCACTTCTGTAAAGGAACCTGGCCTCAGATTGGTCCTGGTGGTTACTGTGAGCTTACCGGGTCCTTACTCAGATCCAGGCATGTCACAGTGTATGAAATGGGGAAGAAGGGTTGCCTTAATAGTAAACGTGGCACCTCCTCCTCTTGGGAGTGTAGACCTAGGCAGAGTACCTCGTTTCTCTCTTTTAGGGCACAGGGCTCTTGTGGAATTGCCCTGTGAATGTTCCTGGATCTGCTGGCAATTCCTGGACACTGGAGCAGCTGGGAAGAGGGGGAAGGGTATGCAGCTGCAGAGGGCCACTTTATGGGATAAAGGAACATGTCCCTATTCTGAGACAGCCCCATTCTGTCCCTTTTATCCTTTGATGTGTATGGTACACGTCACAGAGTGGCCCATTACTTTCAGGTGATCAATGCAACTCTGACTGTCCTGGGCGCTTGCTGTTTGTTTGGATGTCACAATGTGGCTTGCACCCTGGGTGCTGTTGACCCCCTGCAAATCATTCCCTAACTACAGGACATTGCTCTGAAGTGTGTCCAGGTGCCCAGTGCAGTAGAACTGCTATGTGCCTCCTTCCTTCCAGCCTGTGGGGGTTCTGCAGCTGAGTTCATCACCAGGGACAGGTGACCTGAGCTGTCCCTGGAGCCCAGCTCCCATCTCCTTATGGTAGGTTGGTTCTCTCTGTAGCCTCTACTAGGCCTCTCACCTCAAGGGAGAACTTAGGAGTCAGGCCTCCTGAAGCAGGTTGAGACTGGAGGGGCCCCTCTCCTTCCCTGAGGTGGCTCCCATGGAGCATCTGACACTGGCTGGGAGGCAGGACTTAGGGGAGAAAGCCATGGCTTCTCTGTTCATGTCAGAAGGATTTGGGGTTAATTTTGGCTAATCCAGTTTTGAGTGGGCTTTGGGAGGGGTGCCCCATGTCTCAGGTGTGGAGAGCTGGGAGCATGTTCCTCTGCTTCTGATTTCTGCTTAGCATTAGTCACTCTCTCCTCTGAAGCAGCTCCTTCTCCAGGCAACAACAGTAAACCCTCAAGGTGACCTGGCTTCCAGATGAACTCTCCCCACCTGCTGAGACAGGCTGACCAGGGCACTGGGACCTGGTTGTGTGGTCATGTTCTGGATTGGATCACTTTGGCTTTAATTGAGAGACAGATGGATGGCAGTTTTTGCAGGCTCAGCCATGTTAACTAGCTGATCTTTGAGTGTCTCAATTTTCTTCTTTTGTCTTAGCTCTCACAAAGCAGGAGAGAAATGTGTGATTCACTGCCCACTTTACCCATCTCATACTGGGAATCCAGGATCCAGAAACTGTCTTTTATTCTTATCTACTGTGGGTGCTGGGCCCTCCCCTGGTAGTCCACATCTTGTAGGGTTTCCTGCCTAGGGTCCAGAAGGGCTATGCTGGTCCTGGTCCTTACAGTCTGGGCTTTGCAGGTTTCTCCAAGCTCCTGGTTGTCTCATCTTTGGTGAGGTCAATGATAAGTCCTCTTTCAGACCTCAGTTCCTTGACCTCAGTGATGGGCCCTAGGAATGCTCTCAGGCCTGGTCAGTTTTTGCTCTTTAACATCTTATACTAGGACAGGCTCCCTTCATGGTGCTCAGCACTGGGAGAATGACATTGAGTTGAATTCTTGACAATCCTTTAAAGACTGTGAGAACATTTTTCTCTCTGGAGGTCATGGAGAAAGAGGGTTCCCACTGCAAGGGCAAAATGGTTTCTCCTCCACTTTCCTTCCCTAATATGGTGAGCTTACTTTTAAAAAATGATATTGTTATCTATTTTATTTGCATATGTATGGGTGTGCATTCACATGCAGTACACTTAGGGTCTATAGGACCTGCAGGCCTAGAATGTCCTCCTGTGGGAGCTGCAGGGAGGCCAGCCAGAGGAGGACACAGGTAAGGGAGTAGACTGCAAGGGAAAGTGGGTGGTGGATTCAGGCCAGGCTAGAGCCTCAGGACTGCTGGTCCTCCCGCCTGTGTCCTCCCTGCCCGCCTTCACCCCTAATGTGCATACCTAGGAGCAAACAGTCCCCACCTGAGGACTCGAAGCTGCTTTGGGAAGTCCCTCCTCTCCCACTGGCTTGGCATTTCACCTCCAGCAACTCTTGTAAAGCACTGCTTCATCTTTCAGCCCTGCAGACATGTATATCTGTGAAGCAGTGTCTGGGTAGCTGGTGATTCCAGGTCTTTTGGTCTTACGAGAAGCCATGCCTCTTTGTCCAGAGGGGCCTGTTAGTCATGTTGACTGTCCAGTTGTCCAGCATCTTGCAAAACTCCCTCCAGGGGCTGCCTTGGCAATTTCTTGTCTCTTTCCAAAGCTGGACTGGAGGAGGCCACACAGTGGCTCAGCCGCTGAGCCCCTTGGAGATGACCATTAGCCTTCAAATTGTATTGATGATGAAAGAAGGGGTTCTATTCACTTAGCAAATATTTACTTTCTGCCAACGTTGGCAGTCAGAAATGGAGTCACAAAGATCAATGAAAACATGGTCCTTAGCCTGAGGAGCAGCTGCAAGACAGGGATGATTATCAGATAATCACATAGGCTGAACTCCAGGAATACCATAGAGTGCCTTGGTCAGCAGTAGGGGATTTTCTCATTTGGGTCTTGAGGGATGTGCAGGAGGTTGTTCAGTGTATAGAGGAATAGATGGTATTCCCAGCATGCACAGAACCTTTGTGAAGAGATAGGTAGCAGGCAAGGTTGTCCACTCTGTGGGGAGATATAGGGCCCACCTGCTGGTGTGCTATGCTGAGTGAGCCAAATGTAGGTGAGGAGGCATGAGTGAGGGTGGCCAGCAGGGTGTGAGCTGCCGTCCTGGAGGGCTCAGAAGGGAAGCGGAAGACAGGAGCTCATGAAGGTTCTTTACAGTGCCCTGGGGGAGCCTCGGTGAGGGTAGGAAATGGATGGAGTGGTTATGTAAGGAATCTCAGAACTGACTAGACGAATGAGACAAGGGTGTGGTGGGAGGCTGTGGTGGAGGGCTTGGGATGTGTATAGACTTCCTGCTGGATAAAGGTATGTGATCCAGCTGACAGAAGTAAGATCAGCATGCACTGGGAGTGTCAGGACTGTTGTGCCTAGGCCGGCTTCCTCTCTTCTTTTTCTGCAGCCCCCGCCCACCCCCAGCGCAAGGCCTTGTGATCAGGGATGCTTAATACCTGTCGTCAAAGGGAAGAAAGACTGGCTCTCCTGTTGGGCTCAGATTCGAGAACCTTTAGGGCTATACACAGCTCCAGTCCCCTCTTTTTCCTGTAAGGCACATGGTCTGTTTTGAGGGTTGATCCGGGGCTTCCTCCTGCACCAGTGTTGTGTACCCTAGGGACACATGACCTTACTTCCCACAACCCAAAGTTGTGCTGAGACCCTCATCTTATCCAGGGCTTCCTGAGACTTTGTCCAGGGGCGCAGGTTTGCCTGCTGTATTCTCTGAGTGTTCTTGAGCTGTCAGCAGCCTGGGATGAGGCAGTGCCCTCAGGCTCATTCTCCCTGCAGGTTCCTGAGCAGGTTCTCTGTCATTCATTTATCAACACCCTGGTGAGCTCACTGAAGCTCTTCACGTCCCTGCTCCCACACTAGTGCACCCCTATTGGCTTGTTTTCTGCCGAGCAGGATGATCCCACACCTGTAGCCAGCAGCTGTGGTCTCCACAAGCAGGGCGGTTAGTGGAGCAGAGAAGAGAGGGAGAATTCACACCACTTATTTTAGTCTGTGTTAGTTCCGGTCTCCCACTCCCTCTCTTGCTTTT
This sequence comes from Rhabdomys pumilio, assembly GCA_030674055.1. Lineage (NCBI taxonomy): Eukaryota > Metazoa > Chordata > Mammalia > Rodentia > Muridae > Rhabdomys > Rhabdomys pumilio. The sequence continues at coordinate 59,589,573 of JANHMN010000002.1, forward strand.
GTTTCTTGAGACAGTTTCACTTTGTAACCTTGGCTGACCTGGAACTCACTAGACTAGATAGCTCATGGACTAGACTAACCCATAGAGATCAGCCTGTCTCTGCCTTCTGAGTTCTGGGATCTCAGGTGTGTGTCACCATGCCCAGCTCTGGTTCTAGCTAATGAGTAGTTATTGTTAACCTCTTGATGTGCCTGGTTTGCAAAATTTCTATTGGAGATGCATATATATATATATTAGAACAGCAACAGTATAATACATGTAGTTTTTGGTGCCAGCTACACTGTAGGCATCTGTAGAGGTCTTGGTGGATATGGGTATCTGAACACTGGGTTTGAGTATTTAGCAAGTGCTTAGCCTGCCTTTGATCCCATATCCTGGTGAGAAATGTGGTCCGACTGGGCAAGGAGGCCATAGGAAGACCTTTCATGCCTAGTGACTTTCCAGTATCCCCTGTGTCACACTGGGCAACTCTGGCTGGATGGCAGACTGAGTCTTCCCAGGAGATGGTTACTGGGTGAAGTAAGAACATGGGCAGAGCCTGCTGCTTTCTCTCCAGGGATGGGCAACGCTGGACGGGTCTCTGTGTGTGTGGGATACTAACAAATGTAGCACATTATTTCCTTGCCTCCCCCTAATGTGAGGGGCCGGTGGGGGGTGGAAACAGTCTTTGAAATGAAACAGTTAAGCATGCCATGAGAGTAGAGTCTGAGAAAGGCCATAGGCTTGGTACACGAAGCCTTATTTACAATTTGGTGCGACTTTTATTTCAGTTGCATGTGGGGAAGACAATACAATATTTTCAATGCTCTGGGCCTTCAAGATCTTTCCTAAACTGAAAACTGGAGATGTTTACCGGGGAGGAAAGAAGTCGGTGCAGAAAGTAGCTGCCCCTTCCTCTCCTGTGGGCAGAGCTCCCTTCCACTCAGGGAGTTTGTTTCTAATGTACATTTGGAGACATCTCTGGTTGCTTCAGTAGGGAGGAGTTACCACTCTCCACTGAGTGGAAGCCAGGCTTGGGGGGCTGCAAGGCATCCTAGAATACATAGCATAGCCCAGCCCAGCACTGACAACTCACCCCAAATATCAAGCACTTCAGGGCTTTTATGTATAAATGGAACTGTTCAATTTTGTGATTTGGGGCCTCCCACACACTCAGGCCATACCTTATTTCTGCAGCTCAGTTGATCTTGTGTTTTTGTTTTGGTGGTGGTACTGGGGATAGTAGCTAAGGTTTTGTACATACTAGGCAAGTGCTCTCCCACCCTGGGTTGTCTCTGACTTGTTGTTGTCAGTGTAAGCCGGCGGGAGTGCTGCTACCTGCTCTCTTCCTGCTGTATGTAGAATCACTTGCGCACTTGCAGTCATGCTGTTCCCCCTGAGACTCTGAGAAAGGTGGCCATTACCTGTGGCCACCAGCTCTTCCGCTGACTCCTGAGGCCGAGCTTCCCTTCCCATGTATTTTGGCCACCTGAGTTTTCCTTGAGTCTCATGAGAACCCTCATCCAAGAGGATTTCAATCCCATCCAGGATTAGCATCACTTCTTTCTTGGGAACCTGCCTTCAGAGCCACAGAGCTCTGCATGCAGTGCCCATGAGCACCTCCGCAGCCATTAGCCTAGCACTCTCATGGCAGCTGACACGGCCCACTAGTTTTCGGCCTTTTATCTTCTGTTTTATGAGACTTAAGTGCAGTGACTGTGTCTGCACTTGGATATTCCAAGTTCCCTTATGTTCCCAGGAGTCTTTGCATCCTAGGGGTGCACAGGTCCTGGCAGCTTCTGGGTGTTGCTAGACAGGCCTCCTGCTGATGGCAGCTCTGTCCTTGCAGGCCAATTTCTTCGTTATGAGCTGGCTGCTGGGATACGTGGACCCCACAGAGCCCAGCTTTGTGGCGGCTATGCTCAGCATTGTGTTCAACCCACTCTTCTGGAATGTGGTGAGTACCGTTGTGCTGACAGAGGCTAGCTGGTGAGCCTGCTGGGGTGGGATCACTGTTTCCAGCAAGCTAGACACACGGACAGTGGGCCCAGACATATGGACAGTGGGCTAGACGGTGGCTGTCCTCTCTGCCTTTCCATGCCTGTCACCGTTCTCTTCTCTTCTTCCCTCTCAAGGTGGCACTCAGTGAGTGAACACTGAATGAGGGGAGACTCTTGCCTTCGTGGAGGCCAAGGGGCCAGTGTCAGGGTGACCTAGGGTATCCCAAGAGTCTGCAGCTGTCAACAACATGGGGGAGGCCTCCCACCTGCAGCTGGCCTTCTCACTGGAGGGCGTGGGCTGACTGGGATTTTACCACACAAGGACTAATGGGAATGGAGGCCTGAGTGCTCACTGAGGCAGAGCCGGGGATATTCTGTGATTGCCTTGGAGCTAGTCTGTAGAAGGCTGTGCTTGGTGTCATCAGCACTCTGACCCTAGACTATTGTCAGTTCAGCTGTACCAGGGTGGAACACTGTATTCTTTTCATCTGGTTTATGGCTTGGGTCTTTTTTCCACCTAGTGGGTGGGGGCAGGGATGCTTACTTGGCACAGAGCCACCACCTTCTGAATGTTTTGTCCCTGCAGTCCTGAACATGCTGGACCTGCCTTAGGAAGGGGCTGCTGGGAGGGGTACAGAGGTCAGACAAGACCACTGTGACCTCCCCTTGCTCCTGAGACACCACGGCCTTGGAGTGTACTGTTAGAGTGTACCAGTGCTGGCCCTGGTTTCCTGATAGCTTTTTTCTGGCAAGGCCAGACACATGGTGCTCCCTGCCCTATGCCTAGGAGCTAGCCTGCCAGGCTGCAGGACACTCTAGGGGACAAACACTGATCTTAAGCCATGAGAGAGTGTTTCTGATGTTTTGAAGGAGTCAGAGGAAGCTAGTGCAGGGCATTAAAGAGGCTTCTGGCCTAGCTAGGAGATACCTCACTCTTAACTCACTCTCCATTAGATGTGGTGTGCACAGGGCTCTCCTGCAGGAAGCTGCTGGATTGCATGGCTGGATGGAGCCTGTGTTCTCTCTTCCGGAGGCCTAGGCTGATTAGCAGTTACTAGGTGGGGCCTGAGCACAGAGAGAACAGCCGACCAGATGCAGTGGGCACTGGGAGCACTTTTACTGATGTCCAAGCTCCCTTTGTTCATTTCCCACTGATCCTTGAAGCAGTATTTTTGGCACACTTAATTTTTTTTTTCCGAGACACAGTTTCTCTGTGTAGCTCTGGCTGTCTTGGGACTCACTCTGTAGACCAGGCTGGCCTCAAACTCAGAAACCCACCTACCTCTGCCTCCTAAGTGCTTGCACACTTAATTTTGAAGCTGAGTTTCATCCACAGGAACAGCCCCAACAGCCTAAATTTGGAGACGAAAGCCTTGTGTCTGTGCATTTATCATAAGCGGTTTCTTTCTTTCTTTCCTTCTTTCTTTCTTTTTTTTTGGTTATAAGTTTTTTGGTTTCCCTCGTTTTGAGCATTATGCCTTGGAAAGATGTATTGTCATTAGTGGAAGAAGGAGTGAGCTCCTCATGGTCAGTCTGGAATGAGAAAAATGTCATCGTGTTATGGTTGGGTCAGGCGCAGCTTGGAGGAGCTGAAGTGGCATCTAGATGCAGGAGGACAGGGCCTGGAAGCCTAGCTCTGTGCTTTGTGGGGACAGGAGACTGCACTGTGAGCAGGGGCATGCTGGAAGAGGGGTGCAGCATCTTATGACTGCAGCCCTGGGCATAGCTCACTGCTCAGGCTTTCTGCCTGGCAAGGCGCTGCTGTTCTCACGCTGAGAAATGGGCTGGAGGAGGGTTTTAGCACTTTCTGTTGCTTTAACACAGCAGTTCTCATCCTGTGGGTCACAGCACCTTTGTGGGGGTCAAACGTCCCTTTCACAGAGGTTGCACATCGGATATGCTGTATATCAGATATTTACATCATGATTCGTAATCGTAGCAAAATTACAGGTATGAAGTAGCAACAAAAATAGTCTTATGTTTGGGGTCGCCACAACACGGGGAAGTGTATTGAAGGGTCACATCATCAGGAAGGCTAAGAACCTGCTTTCACAGAACAACTGGTACTAAGAACTGTGTAGTAGGAAGATGGATGTTTAATTCATAATCTCTGGAAGATCCCAACGCTGTGGTGCCAGCATCCTGTCTCTCTCGACAACTTAAAATATAATGGAGAACCAGAAAGGAAAATGGCCACATGCATGAGGCCAGACGTGTGTGGGGAGTTTCACTTTATAAGAATCTACCCTCAAGAGAAATAACAGTTCTCCAGGACCAATGCCACTCCCTTCCCAGGGAGGTCGGCCATGATCTAATTACCTCACACTCACTCCCCTTAAGGGTTCCAATCCCTCCAACACCGTCATGCTGAGAAACAAGCCTTCAGTATGTCAGCTTTAGTGGACACACTGAAATCATGCCCAAACCATATCAAAGAGATTTGTCCATTATTGTCTGGATACTTATTGAGGGTGCCTGTAAGAGTGCATGGACCTGACCCTGGTGCAGTGGCATCCTAGGAAGGGCAGTGAACGAGTAAACATACAAATCAACCCCTTAGAGACAAAGCAGGTAAGAGGAAGAGACAGGAAGGGTTGTCCGGGGAAGGTCCTGTCTGAAGGGATGGCCTTTGACCGAAACCTCACACTTGCATAAGAAATTGCTGGGTTTCTGGGGGAAAGTTGTAGGGACTGAGTTGGTTTTTTTTTTAAGGTGGCATATGAGAGGAGTGGGGAGGCAGCCAGAATGAGCTGGGAGGCCAGTCTACTCTGGAGGCCCAGATGGTGGCATGGAAGTGGGGATAGCGGCAAGGAAAAGCCTGGCAGGCTTGCAATAGCAGCAGTGTGGCCGGTCCTGCTGTGGAGCCGGTGTGGCCAGCAGGAGGGCTGCTTCTTTACCAACCCGGGCAGCTGAGGAGGGTATGGTGTGAAGGATGAATGTGAGCAGGAGCAACCTTCAGAAGAGTTTATTTGACTGATGGTTCCAGAGGGATTAGAGCCCATCATGGCGGGAAGGCATGGCAACAAGGGGTAAGCATGGTGGCAGGAGCAGGAAGCCGAGAGCTCACATCTATAACCACAAGCACAAAGCAGACAGGGCATACTGAAAGGGCCACGAGACATTAAATTGTCAAAGCCCAGTCCCAGTGACATACTTCCTCCGGTGCTGCAGACACTGGGCTCAGCCAAGGCAGCCATCCTACAGCCCCAAACTGCAGCTGTCAGTAGGAACCATCATGTGGTCTCAGACCCTGTGTCTGTAGCAGGCATCTGCACTGCTCTAGCTTCTAAACTGGTGGCTCTTACAGGCTCAGGAGGACTGTCACTGTGGGTAGAGGTACGGCTCTTAGCCTGGCCAGGGTCCTTTGTGTCAGGTGTCTTTTTACTTATATCCCTGGTTACCCTGGTCCCAGCCCCTTTCTGGATGTATGGTCCCCTACTTTTCTAGGGCTTCCAGAAGACTGTTGTCCCTGTAGCCAGTGGTGATCTTTGGCAGATCGCCTTCTGGGTCTTTTTCCCTCTCTGCCTGCCTTCTCTGGCTCTAGATTGCAGACATTTGGGGCCAGTTACCCAACACACTGTAGGAGGGGCAGCAGCCCTGGCTCCTGCCCAGCAGAGGTCAGTAACGCTGTCTTTGGAGACTATTGCAGTCGCCCGAGTGATCAGAATGCCTATTCTGTATCTCATGCATCCCTTAGCATAGCTGCTAGGAACACTGATCCTGTCATCTTAGAGTGCTCCAAAACACTTGTTTTTCCATCTTGTCCCCAGCCTGTCATGCACTGTGTTCTAGGTAGCAGCTGCTGCTTGGCCTGCATCTGAGCGGACTAGCCAGGGTCCTCTTCAGGGCTCATGCCTTGTGCCTGGTGTAGTCAATGCCCAGGAAGCGCTTCTGTTTTCATGAACATGGACTGACTCATCACTCACCTTCTGTGTAGCATCCAGTGGACACATTCTGTATCCATCTGACATGAGCTCACACTCATGTGGGCAAACCTGGGAAGGAAAACACTTCAGGGTCTATGACAGATTCCAGGAGACATGAGGTAGATGGCTCTGTGAAGCCCCAGTGGCCACACTTTGCCTGGTCAGAGCCCTGGAAGGCCAGGGCCTGGATCCCAGCAGTGGCCTTGAGCTTGGGCTGTTTACTTGAGGAAATGTCACACAAGCTTTGTTACCATTAGCCAAATGGAGCAGATGGCCGACAGCAGCCAGCAACCAATGGAGACAGTCTGTTTGGATACCAGGGCAGACTGATGGACTATAGAGCATGGCCCTGAACCAGTCCATCCCAGGGCCCTGGGTCTGGAGTCAGCAGGACAGGCTGCTGTTAAGATTCTTGTCAAGGCATCTGGTGTGAAGAGGGCAGAGCTCCTCACAGTTTCCTTTCTGTGTATGCTTGTTGTTGTAGACCCAAGCCACTCCCTCAGGTCAGAAGCAACTGCCCTTCCCTAAAGGTTGAAGGACATATCATGCTCTTCTGAGGAAGTGTTAGTTGTACCAGCTACCCATAGGCAACCTGGGCCCCATAACTACCACAAGGTAAGCCTAGCTGCAGGCAGATACCTGCTGAAGCAACTTAGCTCTGGAGGGTGCCTACTTTTAACTGGAAGGCTGTCCTAAAGGCCTCTAGGGTGGGCCTAGGCAATGGTCACTGTGTCTGGGGAGCTAGTTTGAGAAAGGTGACTGTCCTTACAGAACTTGGGAACAGCTTGCTGTGCTGTATGTTGCATGTTTGAGTCCTGGGACTGGCCTGGTGGCAGAGGTGCCTTGGAAGAAGTTTAGGGCTTCTGGACAGTAGGTGGCGCTATGGAGGTGAGAATGACAGGATAGGAAGGGAAGGCAGGGAAGAGGTCACAGAGAGGAGAGGGGAAGTCACAGTGAGGGAGAGATGACAGTGGACAAGGAGGAGGTGACAGTGACATAGACACTGAGAAGAGGAGGTACCTAGTGTAGGAGAGGGGGCAACAGGGAGGAGTGTACTGACTTTTTTGGTATAAACTTGATGCAAGCTAGAGTAATCAGAGAGAAAGGGGCCTCAGTTTTGAAGAAGTGCCTCCATGAGATCCAACTGTGAGGCATTTTCTTATTAGTGATTGATGGAGGAGGGCCCTGCCCACTATGGGTAGAGCCAGCCCTGGACTGACAGCCCTGGGTTCTATAAGAAAGCAGGCTGATCAAGCCAGGGAAAGCAAGCCAGTAAGTAGCACACCTCTGTGGGCTCTGCATCAGCTCCTGCCTCCATATTCCTGCCATGTTTGAGTTCCTGCCCTGACTTCCTTCAAGGATGAACAGCAATGTGGAAATGTCAGCCAAGTAAACCCTTTTCCCTCCAACTTGCTTTTTGGTCATGGTGCTTCATCACAGAGTAGAAACCCTGACTAAGACAAGGAGATAATGAAAGTGAAGGATTTGGCAGGGAAGAGGAGATGCTGTTGAGGGAGGAGGTGACAGGGAGAAAGGGGAGGTGACAGGAAGAAGTTACCTAGAATTGGAGTGGATAACAGGGTGGTAGAGGCGTGCTTTGCTCCAGTGGTGGCCAGCAAGAGCCCTGGCCCCTCTGCCCTTCAGTGCCCTTCTGTCTTCTGTCTCCACATCTTCTGTTTTCTGCTCCCAGCCTGCCAGGTGACAGTCATCTCCGTGAGGGGTCCTCTGTGGTGCCAGAGACGCTTTCCCTCTGCATCCACTGGGGGCAGCCTAGGTTTGCAGTCTGGCTCTGGCCTTGCTGACTCCATGGTCAGGTTTGTGCACTGAGGTCTGTCTAGCTGTAGAAACTTGCCTCTTACCCAGGCCTGGCCCGTGGTGGGTTATCTTGGGACATTACTGTGCTCTCCTGGAGTAAGCATTTGGCTAGAGAAGCATGGATACCAGAAGAGAAGCCAGATAGCCAAGGGTGTGCTCACGACACAGCTCCCAGACGCACTTAGGAGAGAGCACAAGTACCAGGTCAGGCTTGAGGATAAGTCATCCAGTCTGTAGAATGGATGGCGTGTCTTGAGGTGGGCTTTTTAGAAGAGGAAGAGCATTGAGGGATGAAGGAAACTTGCAGGGGAATGTGAAGTTAGGGGGTCAGAGGGGTTTTGGTTCCCTGAGGAATGATCCTGCCTCTTGGTCTGCCACCCAAGCTGTTTCCTAGAGGCAAGTTGTATGAGAGTGTGCATATGAGTGTGATGAGCAGGGACATTAGTGGGCAGTTTGGGATTCTTGCTCCATCTGGCTTAGAAATCTGGCACCTGGGGCATGACCTACACACTAGGCTCAGAGCTGGTGCTTCCCGGTCAGGTGTCTTCTCTAGTTTTGTGCTGCAGAGGCTGGCCTGGCTAGTTGCTATAGCTCAAGGCAGCTGAAGGCCTCACACAGCAGGAAGCCTTGGTTGTGTCACCAGGCTCACACCAGCCAGCCACTAATGCCTGATGCATTACAGCACTCCCAAGTCTCCCGTCATTTGTCTTAGCTGTACTCATGGCTGTGGCCCTCCAGAGTCAGTGTTGGCCCAGCCTCATACTGGGCTGCAGGCAATCTTTAACAGTGACACAGCCACACCCTGTCAGTGTTGGCTCAAATGCAGTGGCTGCGTGTTTAGCTGGAAGCAGCCTTAGCCTACTCACTGACCCCATCCTCTTATGGTGGATGTGCCGATCCCTCCAGCACTGGGGTTACTTTAGAACCCAGCATCCTAGCAACATGGGGTGAAGTGCCCAAAACAGTGTCTCTCAAGTCTGTGCCAGGACTGCTCAGAGACACACAGCAGAGAACAAGAGGAAGGCTGGGCAAACGTGCTGAGGGAGGGTTGTTCCGTGCCATTGGTCTAGGTGCTGGCTTCTGTTATCTTGGCGCGTGCCAGCTCGATGGGGCCTGGGTGTCTTCCTTCCATGGTTATTTTGTATTGGCTATTTTGCTGTATAAGATTAGTTTGGTGTTTCAAGGCTGTCCTATACCAAAGCATGGATGACATCAATAGACCTGAAAGATGGTGGACAGGATGCTTGGTCATGCAGATTGATACAGATGACCTCTCGGACACAGGAAGGGAGTCTTAGAATTTCACTGTTTCATCTGTATCCCTGCAGACCAGGCTGGTCTACTGCAATGCCTGCCCTCCCTCCCTCCTTCCTTCCCTCTCTCCCTCCCTCCCTCCTTCCCTCCCTCCTTCCTTCTTCCCTCTCTCCTCCTTCTCTCCTTCCCTCCTCTCTTCCTCCCTCCCTCCCTCCTTCCCTCCCTCCCTCCTTCCCTCCCTCCCTTTCTCTCTTCCTCCTTCCCTCCTTGTTCCTTCTCTGAAGATTGAACTCAGGGGCTTACATGTGCTGGTGTTCCTCCAGTGAGCCATGCTCCTGGCTTCTGCCCTGATCCTGACTGCTTTAGCATGGTCTGAGAATAGGTTCTCAACTTTCCTAATGCTGTGACCCTTTAATGCAGTTTCTTGTGTTGTGGTGACCTCCAACCATAAAATTTATTATTGTTGCTACTTCATAACTGTGATTCTGCTACTGTTATAAATCATAATATAAATATCCAATATGTGGTATTCAACCTCTGTGACTCCCAATGCAGTTGTGACCCACAGCCTGAAAACTACCCGTCTGAGAGTTATTTTCATTACCCAGACTTAGCTTTAAAAAGGCACTCTTTCAGGAGCCCTGGTCACCTGACTTATCACCACAGTACAGACAGATCATTCTCAGTGTGCCTCTGGGCCTTTGCATGTTCTATTGATTCCCCCTAAAGGGATTCCCATACATCCTTGCTTGATTACCCTTCCTCTTCTTCAGCTAGACATCCCTGATTCTGGCCCTAAGCAAATATGGCTAAGCCTTCTCCTTTCCGTGTCCCTAAAGCCCATTGTGGAGCTGAGCCCTGGCCGTGGGAACTGCCGACGGTAAATGTGGTTCTGCTTCCTCTTAGGCTGAGTTCCTGAAAGCCCAGGGAAGGGTGGGAGTCATCCACTGATACCCAGGGCTAAGCCTAGGATGGGAGGGGTCAATGGTTCAAGGGCACCCTCCTTCCTGAGAGTCAATCTGTGGTGGCTCTGAGGAGTGCTGGAGCCAGGAGTAATCTCCCCTACTGTGCTGGGAGCACACAGGCTTCCTGGGTGTCTTCTCTCATCTTTCTTCCCCATCTGTAAAAGGAACTTGCAGCTAGTTCAGTGGACTCAACAAGGTTCTTTTTGGGATTCATGAGGTACATCCTTAACCCTTGCAAGCCTAGAGCCAGCCTGGCTGTTTTCCCTTTGTTTCAGTTCGCCCCTGGGTCTTCCGTTTGGCACAGTCGAGCTGAAATATGTATGGAGTAGAGTGACAGTTCCATGTGTGTCTGCAGGAAGTACTATCATACCAGGTTTCTATGTGTGTCTGCCGAGTATACTGATCACACTGGGTTTCCATGTGTGTCTGCAGGGAGTACTGATCACACCAAGTGTCCATGTGTGTCTGCAGGGAGTACTGATCACACCAAGTGTCCATGTGTG
>JANHMN010000002.1:59600024-59770869 GCA_030674055.1 Rhabdomys pumilio
CTGCAGGGAGTACTGATCACACAGGGTTTTCATGTGTGTCTGCAGGGTGTCCTGATCACACAGGGTTTAAGCAACCGTTGGATCACCTTAAGCATTTATCATTGCCTCATGCTGAGAGCCTTCTAACTCTCTTCCACTTCTTTATACACTTGTGATAAGCTGTTGTAAAAGACAACTAAAGGACAGTTCTTGACACCAGGCATTCTCAACCCTCCCCTTATCTGTATATTCTTCCTCTCATTTTTCCTTCCCTCCTCTCACTGTGTCTGCTTTAGCTTCCATACCAGTAAAATCATGCTCACTTCACTTCGAGTAATATCCTCCAGCTAGTGTGTGTGTGTGTGTGTGTGTGTGTGTGTGTGTGTGTGTGTCTGTCTGTCTGTCTGTCTGTCTGTCTGTGTCTGTGTGTGCTGGAGAGCAACCTTGGGTATTATTGTTCTTTAGGAGCCATCCATGTTGTTTGTTTTTAAGACAAGTTCTCTCATTGGCCTAGAGTTCACTGAGTAGGCTTATGAAGGGGCCAGTGAGCCCTGGGCATCTGCTTATTTCTGCCTCTCTGGTTCAAGGATCACAGTGACCACTATTCTCTTTTGTTTTGTTTTACATGGCTTCCCCCTTGCCTCAGCATCAATTCAGTTCTTCATGCTTGTTTGGCAAGCACTTTACCAGCCGCGCTGTCTCCTCAGCCCAGGAGTCCGTTCTTTGCTGTGCAGTTGGATGGTGTCATGTGCTTCCTTTCCATATCCATTTTATTCATCATTCCTGGTGTGAGATGTACAGAAGTAAACACGAGCTATGGGTCTGTGCTGGTGCCGCTGCCTTTGACTATGTGAATACTAGTGGGTTTGCTGGATCATGTCGTTCTGTTTTGTGTGTGTGTGTGTGTGTGTGTGTGTGTGTGTGTGTGTGTGTGTGTCTGTGTGTTCATGTGCAGGCAGAGGTTTAAGTTGACATTGGATGTCACCCTACAGGGACTCTCACTGAACCTGGAACTTATCAGTTCTAACCATCATGGTAGCAAGGTATGGCAATTGGGACAAGTTGGTCTGTGATGTGGGGAGTTGTAGCATGGCTTGCTCTGTGGTATGGGGGCTTTTAGTGTGTCTTGTTCTGTGGTATAGGGAGTAGAGAAGGTGGGAAGGGGAGCCGTGGCCCTGGACTAGTGGATAGTGGGCCAGTGACATCATCAGTTCCTTCTTTCACCTTAGCTGGCTGCATGTACTGTGGGTGAAATGGCCCCTGGGAAATGATCATCTGTAATCCCCAACACTCATAGTCATCAGCTGGGTTGTTTGGTAAGCTTTTGTTGCTGTTTGCAGTGCTGGGTCTCTAACCCGGGCCTTTGTGTACTGTAGGTAACTGCTCAGCCCATGAGCTGTGCCTGTCTCCAGCTTGAGAGGCTCTGGCTGCCTTGCTCGCCTTCTCTCTGTCCCCTGATCCTACAGGCTGCTTTACACACCAAACTTTATGCTTTCCCTGCATGTTTGGGGAATGTAGCTCAATGGAGGCATATCCTTGTGAGAAGGATTGAGGGGACCCTACTGCAGGTGTAGTTATTAGGGTACCTAGGCTCAGAGGCCATGCTATGGCTCTGGAAGTCCTGTCTTTTTGACAAGGGCACCAGTTACATACATAGGCCAGGTACCTACCTCAAATCTGTCATAGAGGGACTGTATCTACCGTTTTGTGCCTGCCCTTCCTGTGTGCCTAGAAGGGACCCAGAGGCCATCTCTGTGTGTAGGTAGGTGGGATTATACAGTGAGTTCACCTCCTGCCACTTCCAAAAGAGGTCTCTGGCCACCTCAGTGGGCCCTAGGGTAGGCAAGGTGAAGGCTCCAAGGAAGGAAACAGTTCTCCCAGGCAGAGTATGCAGGGTCCCTGACCTCTGCAGACAGGGGTGTGACCTTGACTCAGGTAGAGTCCCATGTTTCTCTGAGGCACTCAGCCTAGGTGTCTAGGGCAGAACTCAAACCCACTAGCCCCCACTGGGGCTCCTGTCCTTAGAAGGGAGGACATGGGGACAAGGAGCACTTCTGCCACGTATGGCAATGGAGCAGGGGCGGGTGTTTGTCCTCTGCAGATCCATCTATTGATCCTTGTTAGGGATGTGGTTTGGGTATGGGCTGAGAGCCAGGAAGGTTGAGGAGAGGTGAGTGGTGGCCTGACCTGAGGTGGTGCTTTCTGTTCCCAGATGTGTCTTCCCTGATAGCCTTAATAAGGGCAGGGCCAAGGGGTCTCAGCCTGGAGGGCAGTAAAAGAGCCACACAGATGGGTATCCAGTTAGGTTTCTCTGTCGCTGTTGCCACCCCTCTGGGGCCTACTTATGGGTCTTGGGTGTTGTTGCCGAGTAGCTGCAGGCAAAGCCTGAGCCTGGGAGCTGTACCTTGGTTTCCTTACCTGTGAACAGCATCAGCAGACACTCTCAGCCTGCCCCCATATTGTGTGATATTCTTGGGGAGACATGAACAGATACCTACCCACACTACATAAGAAACTGATGCTAGGGCAAAGTACTGGGACCACTAAAGTCCACCTTGGTGAACCAATGAGGTTTATTGGAGTTGCTTATAGGAATATGGGTGAGGGGTAACTTACAGGAGCAGAAATGACTCCAACACAGATGCATCACCAAAGCCCATGACAGCATGAGTGACAACTCATGAAAGCTGTGAACCTGGAACACATTGAACAGCCCGTGAGCTGCTTAGTAGCTTGGAGGGTGTCCTTTCCAGGCAGCTTAGTTGGTCTGAATGTTTTTCAGACACTCTGGCTAGTCTCTGTTTTTCTTAGGCAGTTCAGCTTGTCCCAGCTCTTCCAGTCAGCTCTGTAGGTGTGAGCCTCTTCTAAAACCTCCAGCTTGTCTGGGAGTGTCTCTCAGCAATCTTTATGGCTTATATATACCTGGGAAGGAGAGGCCTAGAAAAGCTGCTCGGTTTGAGGGACTTCCTGTTTCTCCTTGCCTTAGAACGTCTTGCTATTTCACCTCCCCATAAACATCCTGTCTTAAAACGTCCTGTTATCTCACCTCTCCTTTAACACCTTACTACCTCCAGAGTGAAGGAGTGTCTCTCCAAGATGGGAGGTTTTAATCTGGAGGAAACTGCTACACAACACCCAGCCTGTAGGGAAAGCTGATGAAATACCCTGCAGGGAGTACCCTAGACAGCGCTGGGCAGGCCCCAGCTTGGCAGGGGCAACTGGGGGCATCATTTGTCCTGCCTCACTGTTGCCTAGTAAAGGTTTGGTAACAGGGGGGGAGGAACATGTGTTCTACTGATCCTGTGGGGTCGCCTGGGCCCTGGGAGCAAATGAGAAATGGCAAGAAAGCAGGGGAGAACGTGGACCAAAAGGTACCAAAGAGGTCTGAGCATTCCCTCGTCACATCTCACACAGGCCAGGCTAGGTGAAAGGCTGTTGTGGCCATGTGCTGGTTAAAGCAGGGCAAGGTGGAGTTGTTTGGATGTAGTGGGTCGGAAGCCAGGTGCTGCCTTACACACGTCATTGACGGGAACTGGCAAAGGGAGAGCTGGGTGGCCACAGCAGACTGCTTCTATGGGAAACCATAAGCAAGGCAGTCACTGCGCTGCCTCTGTTCCGTTTTCCTCATGGGCCCGCTTGGTTAACAGTGCTGACATTTGCGGTGACTGTGCTGCCACTGGTACTGTGACCTCTTTCCCCGATCTTTCTCCCAGTCTTCTGGGCCCTGGACCCTAGTCTACAGGTAGTTGCCTGTAGGTAGGGCTGTGAGCATAGACTGGGCAATCATCTGGGACAGCATCTATGGCCAATTTTCTGTATATATTTGGGGAAGTTCCTTGCCTTTTCAAGGCCTCAGTTTTTTTCCTCGGATGACCTCTACTTTGGGTATTTGTTTATTAAAAGTCAGATTATTTGTGCCAAGGACTGTACCCAGAGTTGGCTTTTTGACTTATGCTGTTGGGTGAAGGATGCAAAGACCAGGAGGGTAGGTGGTCACTTCTGCCTTTTGTCTAGCTGGGTACCAATTCATTTTCGTGCTTTTTCCTCTGCACTAGCCAGCACCTCCTGTTGCTCTGATCCTCTCCCAGCAGGAAGCCCACCACAGTGTCAATCATTTGGTCCTCTGGTTCCTGGCCCAGTCCAACAGGCATGCTTCTGTTGTTTTTTGTTTTGTTTTTCGAGACAGAGTTTCTCTGTGTAGTCTTGGCTGTCCTGGAACTCACTCTGTAGAGCAGGCTGGCCTCGAACTCAGAAATCCGCCTGCCTTTGCCTCCCAAGTGCTGGGATTAAAAGCGTGCGCCACCACCGCCCGGCAACCAGCATGCTTCTAAGTGTTAATTGGCCACCCATAGTTGACCCCATGACTGATTTTGCTTTTCTTTGGCCATCAAGCTTCCATTTTCTCTGCAAACCCTCAGGAGGAGCTGGGTTGGCTCTCGGCTCACCTTGGCATTTCTCTTCCTGGAGCCAGAGTTTTCTTTAAGAACTTTTCCACAGCTGCCCAGGCCTCAGGAAGTACTTGCCTCTGCCAGGAAGTAAGGATGTCATCCATTGCTGTCTGAGTCCCTTCCTCGTCTCCTGCTAGTTCTCTGTGAAGTGTGTGTCCTTCCTTTCCTTGCTCTCCTGCTCAGTGGTTTCTCCTTCGTTGCTTCATTTTCCAGGCAGTCTTCTTGTGTTCCATAGCTTGCCCTCTGTGTTCTGTGTCAGAGGCACTGTAGGTGCAGCCTGAGTCTTGCTCATTCAGTGCCCATTTCCTGGTCATTTCCCTGTGGAAAACACTGTTCTAGGAGGAGTTGTGGGTATTAGAAGTGGACAGGAGGCTAGCCCATCCAGGGCGTGTGCTGATTGGCCTCCATGGTCACCAGGTTCATAGCAGGCTGGGCTTTTTGGCTTGTGAGGCTGCTGGCTGTCTGGCCGGCCTCTTCCACAGCTCCGTGGGCACCAGCTTTTCATCTTCCACTTCTCATTTCCTGCTCCCCCCTGTTTAATGTGTATGTTTTTGTAAGCTCCCCACCTTTCATAATGAGTGGCGGAACCAAGAAACAAAAGCTTCAGAGCCTAGTGCAAAGATAATGGGTTGAGCTTCTGCCTGACCCACTTAGGGAAGCTGAGAAGGCAGCATGGCTCTTGCTGGCTGTGTCTTAGGTGGAATATGCTGGGGCAGGTAACCTGGGTCAGCACCAGGCTACTTAGAGGTTGTAGGGCTGGGGGCAGGTGTCACAGTGACTACAAGGGTAGAAGTCTAGAAGGAGGGGGGTTGAGAGGTAGGGGAGGGCTTGAGGCATTGGAGGAGAGAATTATGCCTCCCTTGAGCCCCTAGGGTCTTCAGGATCTGTCTGTAGTCTTGCTCTCTCCCCATCCTGCTCTTTGGATGATGAATAGAGCCACTCTTTGGGTGCATCTGATTCTCCCATTTGCAGCAGGGTGCCTGCTGTAGGATCTTTCCAGAAAACCAGAGTTTGTCCCTTACTTTCTCAATCTACTCCCCTGCTTTGTGTGGCTCATCTGGCCTCTGTTAGAAGAGGTAACATCCTTCAGAGATTCTGCAAGTGTTTTGAGGCCCATAGGAATCTACCCAGAGTGGGGATTGGCCCTTAGTGGTTCCAGCATGGCCAGGATACCTGATGTATTAGGCACCTCGCCTGGGCCCTCCTGGGTGAGCCAATCTCAAGAGGAATGCTGAGTGTCCAAAGACGCTCCTAAGTTTTAGGGAAGTGAAGCTGACCAGGGCTTGGCCATGCTGTGTGGAACCTGTGATCTGGACAGGGTCTCCTTAATTACCTCTGAACTCTGGCATTTTTTTTTCCTTTTCCTGGTGCCTAGAGTTGATGGTAGCTTGCCATTTATGGCTCCTGCATGTGCCTTATCTGCTCTCAGAGAGGGTTGGTGCCTGAAGGTGGGTTCATGTGCATGTAAACACTTGGAAACTTTGTGCCCTTCCTTCCTGGCCTTTCACTTTGTGTTGTATGTACTTTTAAAAATTCTGTGAAGCCTTCCTGGTTGTTAACTGGTGAAGCTGTAGCTCAAGGGCTCTTTCTTTGGTACAGGGCCCACAAGACTCACAGCACATGTCTGCTGGCTTTGAATGTGGTCAGTACCAGGGGAAGCAAGCTGCCACACCCCTGCCAGTAGAGCTGGAGTAACCTTAAAGTGTCATACTAATGCCTCTGAAGCTGACAGTTTTCCCTGAAGTGGGACACGGTTGGAAAAGTCATAAACATTGGTATGTTCACATCTTTGCTCCTTTGTGAACTGTCAACAACTTCACACTGTTTGCCAAAGAATAGAGGGTCTGACCTCATAGTCTCTGGCTCCAGAGGGCAGGCTCAGTGCCCAATACCTCCTTTACTCTGAAAGTAAACCTCCTCTGTGTGGGGTGCTCTTGAGAGAAGCAGTGTTGATACAGGGGAGAACTGAGGAGGGGCTGAGGGCACTTGGGCTCTGATAGCCTCAGGGTGCTCTCTACAAGGCCCTGATCTGGTTTCCTGACTCTCTTCTTGGCCAGCTCCTGCTCATGGGCCAGGTCACAGTTCCAAAGCCTACACTCAAATAAGCTTTAGACACTCAGCCTGGTGTTCCTCATCTGCTGCCTTGGCATGTGCCCGGTGGGAGGGAGGGACGAGGCAGTGTGTTCACCTGACACAGCCAGGAGCTGTATCTTCTAAGATGGCAGCAGATGTCAGGGGAATCGTGGAGAGTTATCTATACAAGTTCCTAGATACTGCTTGGCTCTCTGGTATCATCTGAAGGAGCCTGGGGCCTCATGTGATCATGTGAATGACCTTAAGTCTCTATAAGTAGCTCGCCAGGGTGGTGGTCACACATGGGATGCTGGGAAATGTCTGGGTCAGTCTGGAACTACAAATCAGGTACACATGAGGCCCTTCAGTGTGCTGAAAGGATACTGGTGTTTTAGAGTTAGAGGATGGCCTATAATTTTATCTGAGGATCTCTCTGAGACCAAGGCACCAGCAGCCTACCAGAGGACCCACGTGGCCTTTGATGATAGGCAGCCTACCAGGGGAGCCACTGGCTTTTGATGATAGGTACCTATGAGTATTCACCTTCCTCTTCAGTCTCTTGAGTCCTTCCAATCTTCTCAAGGGAGCAGGGAGGGTCACAGATAGCTGAGAAGACACAGAGTCCTGATGTGCAATGTCTTATGTGTCCACAGCCTAGCCTAGGATGGCCACTTTAAGGGTATGTTGTATTCCTCCTTGCTAGCCTCATGACAGGTAGAAGGGGTAGCTTGGGTCTTCTTTCCTGGGCTGGTGGTGCAAGCTTCCAGGCTATGAGGATCATGTCTGGCACCTGTTCTGTGTCCTTGCATCTGACTTTGTTGCCTGGACAGAGAGGCAGTAACATAAAGTTTTTCTGGCCTTGGGTTCTGGGTCTGCAAAGAATGCAGCATGTAAAGCCTCTGAATCAGCAGCGGGACAGGCGGTCTTCACATTGAACTGCTTCTCGGGAGGGACTGTTGGAGCAGGGGATTCTGGGAGATAAGGGAGAAGCTAGCCGGCTCCAGCCTGGGCTTCTAGTGCTGCCCTAGGTCTATCAAAGCAGATTGCCCCCACCTGTGGTTCCTGCTGGAGAGGAGAGGCCACTGGGGAAGCAGCATGTTCTGTGTTCAGAAGACAATGTTCTCAGGTGGATTTACACCTCTTCCACTAGGAGCTTGGAAAATAAGGTGTGAGATGCTAATTTTAGACCTTTGGTCTCCATGTCAAAATGGCAGCAGGATATTTAGAAAGAAAAAAAAAATGACAGCATGGTCTTGTCCTTTGTTAATTGTGGGTCAAACACATTTCCATGAGAGAAACGGGTCCATCATGACTGCATATTGCCTATGGGAGCCATCTGAGTTGCCTGGAGTGACTCTGTGGACACCTAGGTTAGCCTAAGATCCCTGCAGACCATGAGTATGTTTTAATTCTGAAAGCTCTTTTCCTACACTGGAAGAGTATGGAGATATCAGAAGTGACCACCAACCTTCGGAAGCAAGTTCTTCAGCGTTAAGAAACAAAAGACATAAGAAGTCTAAACAGACTAATGAGGTCACTTGTCAGCCATGGCTTCTACACAAAGGTCTATTTCACCTCTGAGAGCACCCAGCTTTTAGTGAACTCCCAGGCTATTTTGTCCCCTCTGTTTTCTTGCTGGCACTCTTTCTCCCACCCTCTTCAGTCCTACCATGTTGCAGAAGGTCACTAGCAGCTCCCAGTTATGTCAGGTGCCACTGGACACAGCTGTGTTGGTGAGCCTGGTGCCATGCTCTTCAGAACCCTGTTTGTGCCTCCCTGTGCAGGGCCTGGTGCCCACTCCCTCCTGTCCAGGCACTTTGCTCCATGCTGCCCTCCTCCATGTGGTCAGTTTTTAGAAC
The DNA here is from genome assembly GCA_030674055.1 of Rhabdomys pumilio. Lineage (NCBI taxonomy): Eukaryota > Metazoa > Chordata > Mammalia > Rodentia > Muridae > Rhabdomys > Rhabdomys pumilio. The sequence continues at coordinate 59,608,384 of JANHMN010000002.1, forward strand.
ACAGTAAGAAGCAAAAACAGCAAGACTGGGGATAGCACCGTCTATCCCTACAGCAGTGCTCACCCTCAGTGGTCCCCTTGGTAGGACCGACAGCACGTACACATGTGGCAGCCCTCTGAGCTGGCCATCTGCCAGAGACCGTCAGAAATAGTCTGTTTTTTTTTTTTTCCAGTAACTTCATTTAAAATTTTAAACTAATAACCCATATGTGATTTAAAAAAAAAAAAAAACATTCAATAGTGGGCTGGAGAGATGGATCAGCAATTAAGAGCACTGTCTGCTCTTCCAGAGGTCCTGAGTTCAATTCCTAACAACCACATGGTGACTCACAGCCATCTGTAATGGGATCTGACGCCCTTTTCTGGTGTGTCTGAAGAGAATGACAGTGTACTCACATATACAAAATAAATAAATAAGCCGTAAAAAAAATTTTGTTCTTAATAATACTACAAGGCATAGGTGAATGTGTCTCCTTTAAATCTCTCTTCTTCACCCTATTGCCAGTTTCTGGGGATTCTTCTTAGGTTTCATCTGCACGAGGTATCTCAGGGCACAAAAAGAACTACTACTTTTTAAAAACAAAAATCAAAACACAGGGTTTCTCTCATAGCCCTGGCTGTACTGGAACTTACTTCATAGACCAGGCTGGCCTGCCTCTGCCTCCCAGTGCTGGGATTAAAGGTGGGCCCTACCATACCTGGGTTAAGACCTCCCTCTTGGTGTGGCAGAGTCCTGCATGCCATTCTGGGTCTTTTCCTGCACACACACTTGAGTGTGTTAAGTGCTAGGCTGTGCTGTCCGCCCCTGGGCATTCTTATGGCTCTCAGTGGGCTTTGCAGGTTATTCATTTGGCATCTGTATTGCCTCTTGTTCTTTTCCATAGCTGTCTAATCAATATTCTGTCACAAAGGTGCTCTCCAATTCTTGCATTATCCCCTCCCTGGTTGGTGGCTGTTTGACTTGTCCCAACTTTTACTATTATAAACAGTGCTGCTGTTACTCATGGGCTCTGTGGGCAGGCCTATGATTGTTGGGAGCTGACTTTTAGCAGAAAGTGGCTAGAAAGCAGCTATCAACTTTGCAGCCATCTGGAACTATATACCCTGATGAGAGACTTGCTTTTCAATAGCCTACAACAGCTGAAGCACACTCTGATAAATATCTTGTTTATCCCATATAGCTTCTTTTGCTGTTTAGTGCCCCCAACTGCAAGGAGCACGTGGTATTCACGCCTGCAAGACATGCGGTGCACGTGCTATCCATGCCATACACGCCTGTAAGGTGCACATGCTATCCACGTAAGGCTTACGTCATATCCACGTGCCTACAAGGCACGTGGCAAAAGCCTATAAATATCCCAGACTTCCCTTCAAAGAAAGACAAATAAGAGAGAGAAAATAAGAGAGAAAAAATAAGAGAGGAGCCCTTCAATGAGATAGACAATGAAAGAGAGACAATAAAAGAGACTTGAGACTTGACTACAAAACCTCTGTCTTGTCTCCGTTCCTCGTGTCTCTTCCCCTTCTTCCCCCTACACTCTCTCTTGCTAAACCCTGACCCGTGGACCAGAGCGCAGGCTGAGACATTTTGGCCCCCAAGCCAGGAAGAGTACGGGTCTCAACATATGATGGTTCTCCAGTAGACATGGAGCTGATTATGACAGGGAGGGGACTGTATCTGTGAAGAATGGAGACCCTGTGTCCTAAAGTAGGCTGCCTCAGTGTGGCTTGTGCATACCGAGTATCACGGGGGCCTCTAGACTCTGTTCTAGCTGTATATTTGCAAAGCATTGTGGGGCTTCTTAAACCCGACTTGATAAGCACTGCAGAAGACCTCTGCAGATCATCCCCCTAGAGAGCCTGAGCTGCAGCAGGCTGTGAATAGGCAGAGAGCATGCTGTTCTGTCACATTTTGTGGCCTCCCCAGGGGTGACATCCTGGAGCATCTTTGTCCTCTGAAACATTGTGTGTGTGTATTGTTGGGGGGTGGTTACTAATTAGCACAGAATGTGATATTTAGAATTTCAACTGTACCCAGTGAGAAGAGAGAGTCCCTGTGCCCAGCTGCTGCTAGCCTCCAGCTGTCAGACACTGCTTTCAGGGACAGTCACACCACTCTGTGAAGTGGTGTGGAGACTGGGTTTCTGCAAGCAGGCTGACTTTTCTGTTCTCATGGCTGTGGGCCAGGGTACATACTTCCCCACGCTCATGTCCCTGCCACCTCTCCTCCATGAGGGCACAGTCTCTGGAGCAGTTGTTCTCCACCTGTGGGTTGTGACCCCTTTAGAGTCAAGTGACCCTTTCACAGGGGTCACTTAAGACCTCTAGAAAACACAGATATTTATATTACAATTCATAACTGTAGCAGTTATAAAGTAGCAATGAAAATAATTTATGGTTGGGATTCACCACAACATGAGGAACGGTATCAAAGGGCCACAGCCTTAGGAAGGTTGAGAACTACTGTCCTAAAGGGAAGATGACAGGCATGGCACCAGGTGGGCATGCAAGCATGGTGTGGATGTCCAGGCATCAGTTGGGCATGTTGGCATGGTAGCTATGAGGCTTTTCCTGTCTACTATCTCTTGAAGCTAGGGAACCCTGACCTCCAGCAAAAGACTGGCTTTTGCCCACACCTTGATAGTGTGTCATTGCTGTGGTTGTGACCTCTGACCTTTGTGTGTGAAGTGGTAGTTATAGGAAGCTGGGTGGAGGCATGAGAGTAGTTCTCACAGTAGTCTAGAATAAGACTTTTTGGTTTGTTTGTTTTTATTCTTTCATATATCACATCTCTACCATAGTTTTCCCCCTCTTCTTCTCCCACTCCTCTTCTCCCATTTCCCTCTCCCCTAGATCCACTCCTTCTCTGTTTCCCTTCAGAAAAGGGCAGGGCTTCTAAGTACATCAACCAAACATGGCATACCAAGTTGCAATAAGACTAGGCACATCTCATGTTAAGGCTGGGCAAGACAACCCGGTAGGAGGAAAAGGGTCCCCAAAGCAGCCCCTGCTCCCACTGTTAGGAGTCCCACAAGAACACCACGCTACACAACCATAGCATATATGCAAAGGACCTAGGTCAGACTCATACAGGCCCCCTGACTGTCAGTTCAGTCTCTGTGAGCCCCTATGAGCCCTGGTTAGTTGATTATGTGGGTTTTCTTATGTCCTTTACCCAAGAGGTTGTTTTAAAAACATGCTTGTCACTGCAGAAGGTTAGACCATGACTTGGACAGAGTCCGATTCAGGGTGCCAGAACTGGTTATCCTACCTCTGGACATTTGCACAGGGCTTGAGCATCTTATGGTCCATGAACTCCCAGCTTGCTGCTGAACAGGCCCTGCCACCACTCTGTCAGTCCACATCACTACAGACCCGCAGCAACTCCAGGGCATTGTGCTCACTGCGGTGATTAGTCTTGATTGACAACTTGACAGGATGTAGAAAACAAAGCTCCTGGTGTGTCTGTGAGTGTGTCTGAGGGAGTTTCTTGCTTGGGTTATTTGAGTTGGGAAGATCCATTCTGAGTGTAGACGGCATTGCATTGGCTGGGGTCCTGAACTGAGTCAAAGAAAGAAGCGGAGAATAAGCGCTCACCTCTCTGCTACCTGGCTGTGATTGTCATGGTGGACCATTCCCTCAAACTGAGGCCCAGAATACACCCTTCCTTGTGTTACATCTGTCAGACATTGTATCCCAGCAGTGAGTGAAGAAAGTAACTGATACAGAACACTGGCGCTGAGACGTGGGATAGCAGCAGGTAACCCTGACAGGGCGGTTCTTAGGCCTTTGGTTTGTGGGAGGACTGTGGAAGAGTTTGGAACTTTGGGCTAATAATGCCCTTGAAAAGCCACAGGCTACTCTGATGGGAGCTTGCAAGAAAGAAAGACTGTTGAGAGATGCCCATAGGTTAAGAAGGAGAGCAAAGAATAAGGAGATAGGACTGGGATGAAGGTTATTAATGTGATATTCTGGAAAAGAATCTGAAAGTATTCTGCCCATGTTCTGGAAACCTGAGCGAGGCCAAATTTAAAGGAAATGGACCAATTTGTTTGCTGAAGGAAATTTCAAGATGAAGTTTAGCATTCAGGCTGCATCATGGTTACTATGGTTACTGACTGCTCAGCGCTCTCATCCAGATCTATTGTGAGAAAAAAGTGGAGCAGAAAGGTAAGAAAACGTGAAGTTTGGTGAGGAGTGCAAGTTTGAAGTCTAGTACAAGGAGACTGCTGACAAGAGAGAAGCTGTAATTGTTAAAGAGAAACCTGGGCTCAGAACTAGACAGCAGTGAAGTGTTCCAGGGCGAGAACCCCAACCACTGAGCCTCCATCTTGTTGAAGTGTGAATTTGTAAGACTAACACCCAGAAAAGTGTCTTCCCAGGGTCATCACACAAAGGCCAGTGCAACCATAATCCAGGGTGGGGTCAAGCTGTATCCTCAGCTGGCTGCAGAACTTGGTCACTGGGTGCTGGCTTTAGATGCACGAAGGATGCAAGAGCGAGGGGGTCATGGAACCTTGAACCACACACAGCTCTGGAGAGCCGCCGCTAAGGCTAGGAAGTGTTTGATAGGGTCAGAGTTCCTGTAAGGGCCCCTGAGAGGCCATTAAATGAATCCCTGAAACCTGCAGTGGAGACCCAAGGATGCCGGAGATGCCAGGATGAGGGCATGTCTGCAGAGGATAGCTTCAGGCAGAGAGTGGAGCTGGCCCCAGGGAGAAGGAAGCTATGTGTGCTAAGGTAACCCTTTCTCACTTCCCTTTCCTTGCCATAGCCTAGGCACTGAAGACCACGAGGGAGAAGCTACATGAACCAGGGGTTGTGGCCCTTAGGCCTTCCAGAAGGAGTGTAGCTCATGGCCTTACAGTCAGAATTATGGGACACAGGAGATGGGCAGGCTGTACCAGTGTGACCCGTGCAATCGTCTCGCCGGCAAGAACGCACGCGGGCACACAGGATCCTTCTGCAGCACGTGTTTATTACCATGTGTGGAGGAAGAGAGAGAGGACCTAAGATGGCGCTGCTTTATATACACCCTAGGGTGGGGTGGACATATCTGTTTGGCTGCTTGCTCAAAACCCCGTATGGTACCCGTATGGTACCCCGGGTTGGGCGGTGATTTGGCGGGCCTTTGCCACTGCACATGCGCAATTTTACTTTGAGCGCCATGTTCCAATGGCAGATGCTGTCACCGTTTACGCGGCTCTCCACATACCAGGACCTTTGTACTTGATCTTTCTCTGCCCCAAAGGCTCTTCTATCACTTGAGAAGTATTCTCTTCAGTCTTTAGGTCTCATTGTGAAGGTTGCCCTACCTAATCCCTCTGCCAACCTTTCTCTCAGTCCCTCTTCCTGGACAATGACCTCCTGAGGGCAGAGGTCACACCCACTGTCTGGTACATGATTTCTTGTCTTAAAAACAGGTGTGGATAGAGGAGGCTAAATGTGTAAGTATGTGTGTGCACCTGAGCCTGAGCCTGACCTGTGCTCTGGGGATATAAGTAGCTTGCAGATTCTTCCCGTTGGCCCAGCAGGCATGAACTTGACTGTTGAGCTCCTAGGACTCATGCCTAGTGACGTCCATTGCCACAACAGGGAAACTGCTACTGGGAAACGCTGGGTGCCCGAGGATGTTCGAGGCTTCTGAGTACACACAGTGTGCAGGGCAGGAGGCAGCCTGGCACTCTAGAAGGGCATGTCCTTCGCTGGTGTAGATGGTACTGGAGGCATCAGTTATAGAGCCCACATCTGTGTCTTTCTGTTCTTTAAAAGGACAGGAAAGCTAAGACTAATGGGCTGGGGCCTCAGGCATCACATAGCCAGTGAAACAATGGCTGCATTTCCAGATGTCTCTGTGACTATAATGAGTCAGCTTTTATCATCGTGGCCATTCAGCAACCAGGAGCTCATTGGGAATCTGTGACGTACTTCCAAAGTATGAGCCCTGGGGGCCACCAAGGACCCTTCCTGTCACTGTATTCTCCTTGGTCATGCTTTTCTACAGGGAAACGTGTTTAGAGCATGTAGGGTGGGGACTCGGTTGAAGTTGGCCAGCAACACAGCCCTGAGGTTGGTGGCATGCTGCCATGGAGAGAGGTGGCTGTGGCTGCTGGGCAAGCAGGCCCCACACAGCTCTTCTAAGTGTTTCCTGTAGCTCATGATTCTGTGGATGCATCTCTGAGGACTGATGGATCTAGCTCAGATCTGAGCACTTCAGGCTGCTTAGTCCCTCATGTCCCAAGCCCCTTGGCCAGGCCACAGGTAAGCAGTCTGTACCTTCTACCTGCTTGGATCACTGTGCTTTCAGGATAGGTTTAAGAGTCTTCTCGTGGACATGTGTCCCAGTGGGTAGCAGCCACGGGGCCATTCTTGGGAATAGCCTTAGTACCAGCCACCCAGTGTGGGTGTTTGTCTTGTACTCTGAATTTCAGCCTCATTTCTTCCTCTAGACAAGTGGTTCTCAGCCTTCCTAATGCTGTAACCCTTCAGTACATTTCCTCATGTTGTGGCAACCACAACCATAAAATTATTTTGTTGCTACTTCATTACTGCAAATTTGCTACTGTTATGAATCATAGTGTAAATATCTGATATGCATGGTATCTGATGTACAACCACTGTGAAAGGGTCATTTGACCCCAAAGGGGTTGCATCCCACAGGTTGGAACCACGTCATAGGCATAGACTTAACAACAAACCTCTTAGGCTCCTCTTGTCCTTTCTAGGGACCAGCACATGATTGATTCCTTCATTTCATCCCAGAAAAAAATTTGCTCAAAATGTTCTCTTTTGTGATAATGAACTTTTTTTTTTTTTTTTTTTTTTTTTTTTTTTTTTTTTTTTTTTTTTTTGTGATGTAGAAAATGCCCTTATGAAGGAGGAGTGGAGGGCATGTTCTGGAGTCTGTGATGTCAATAAATACAAAATGTTCTAGGATTTTGATGCCAGTACCTGGAGGTTGGTTCTTCCTACTTTCATGTGGGTTCAAAATCTGTCAGCTAAAAGAAACCCCCTTCTCCCTGAGAGAAAGTGTGTGCTGTCAGGGCAGGAAGAGGGCCATTGGGTACCATTCTACCTCGGCATGTCCACATCCGCTCCTCCTACATCCTGGTCCTCTTCAGGTGCAGGCACAATGAAGCAGCAACTGTCTTCCTTGGATTCTCAGAAGTAAGTTCAGCTGGGGCCAGGTTCCCAAGTGCTGGGCTCACAGGCAGGTGCTACCATGCCAATATGACTTCATTTTCATTCTGACAATGTCTCCCTCTCTCTGAACAATATTCTCTGAAGACACTGTTATGAACCATCTGGTGGTTTGTCCTTATTGTCCCCCATTGCTAAGATCTGTCCTGGTTGTTTGTGTGTCAACATGCATACATGCCATGGTGTGTGGACAGTTTTCAAGAGTTGATTCTCTCCTTCCATCACATGAGTCCCAGGGATGGAACTCAGGCTGGCTGGCTTGGCAGCAGGTGCCTTTACCCACTGAGCTATCTCTCCAGCCCAGGCAGCACTTTAATTGAACAGAGATGCCTATATGAACATTGAGTTTGTTAAAGCAATTTGATAAGTAACCCAAAGCCTGAAACACAAACATCAGAAAACAGGAACAATTTTAATAAAATATGAACTCTTGTGGTTTTGCTCAGTTGTGAGACTGGCACTGAGCAGAAAATATCCTGAAGAAAGTCTTGCTTTAGACATAACTACATTCTAGTTTCATATTGATGTCTTTACATTAAGACTTTTGAAAACTGGTGAGTCTTATTTCATTAATTTCCAAACTCTAGATTTTTATAACTAGGGAGTGCTGGTTCCTCTCTTGTATTTTTTTCTTAGCTGTGGTCTATACCTGAGGTAAAACAGACCAAATGACCAAGGAAATACAAAAAGACTCAACAGCATCAACTAAATGATGTTTAATCTTTCAAGGATGAAAAGATGACAGGTAGCTGCCGGTGGCTGTAGACTGCCTTGCGGCCTTCCAGGTCTCCAGTAGCCAAGTGCAGGAAACACCCGTGACATTCCTTAAGCAGTCACCGTATCTTCTCACTGTACAGGTGAAGAGACGAGCAACTGATCAGTTCCCTTTCCCAAAATCTTGCCTTTCCAGCGTTCATGAAATGATGATGACTAAGAAAGAAGAGACAATTTTAAACATGTTCCCAGCATGTATCACATATAGTTTGAATTCTTCAAAGGTTGAATTACGTTTAGTTCCCCCTTCCCTTCCCTTCTCCCTCTTGTTCTGGCCCCTCTCACTCCAGGCCCTGCTCGCTCCGGCTCAAAGTACACGGTAGCTGTCTTCAGGCACCCATGTGAGGACATCAGATCTCGTTACAAATGGTTGTGAGCCACTATGTGGTTGCTGGGATCTGAACTCATGACCTCCTGAAGAGCAGTCGGTGCTCTTAACCACTGAGCCCCTACATTTAGTTTTTAACTCACAAATGTTCTAAGGTTTATATAAAGACCAAACCTTTAAAAAAAATAACAGAAACCAGGTGATGCTCTTAATTAAGTAATAATATTCATATAATCTGTGCTCTTAATTAAGTATAATATTCATATAATTTTGGCAACCAAAACTGGAAACTTAAGAAAATAGTTACTTATTTACATTGAAATCTGAACTGAAATCCGAAAAATCATAAACACTTTTAAATGTGAAATCAAGGTACAGTTACATTTCTAAGTCATTTACTAGGTCAAAACTCTAAATATCGTATCAAGGAAAAAAGACATTTGCAAGCTTTTGACTGGAATTTAATCTCTGGGACTCACAGAGTTGAAGAAAATGGCCTCGAAAGTTGTCTGTGGGCACATACGTGATGATGATGAATTTTAACGAGTGATAAGTAGTGAGTAGAAACTTAGGTTTTGTGGGGGGAAGTTCTGGCTTCCTTTCTCCAGACGCTTCCTAGTTACACCAGATATTTCTTCTACTTGACTCTGGGTCAGAAGGGATGAGGGTTTGTTGCTCCTTCTAAAAGAATAACTGACAAATAACTAAACCGTGGGGTTTCTAAAAGTCAGAATAGAAGACACAGTGTGGAAGATAAACAGTCTTTTTGAAGTATTTTTGTCCTTTAAAAATAGCAGCCCCCCTCTAGGAGAGTTCACGCTCAGCTGATCCAGCATCCAACAAGTCACAGAACTCAACAGGACAGCATGGCTTCCAGCATAAAACCATCAGGGTCTACTGGAGTAAGGCCAAGGGTCCAAGTGGCCGAGCTCCAGAGTACCATGGAAATAAAGCCTGTGGAACAAAGGGGACAGAGCTGTTGAGGCGAGGGTGGAGACAGGAGTGCTGACCCCTGCTGTTATGTGAGGAGGAGGCAGCGGTGGGAGCCACTGTCAGAGCTGAATAGGGAAAATAAGCTCCTAAATATACAGAAAGCCATAGGGAACCAAACTCAAAATGGAATTTTGGGCATGTGGGCAGTAATGAAGGCCTTAATCTGGGAGAGCATTAGGAGGGGAAAAAGTATCACACCAGCAGTGACACACCATTCCAGGCCTTGAAGGGACAGAGCCTTCCTTACTCCCCAGAGGAGCTGCATTAGGTGAGACAGTGGTCAGGCATGGATGACAGAGGTCTGGAGGGAGAGAGCCTTCAGATCCCCAAGTGTTAGGAGAGAGTGCATCATGGTCACAGGCAGCCATTTTGGAGCCTTCAGAACCAGAAAATAAAGGGGGTTCTGAGTCTTACAGGTCTCCAGAGTGGGTGGGTGGCCTTTATACTACATGGCCCAGTGTCTGTGATTCCTGGCACGGAGGCAAGCTCTAGGTCAGGACGTAGTTAAAAGTTGCCCTTGCCTGGTTCAAATGAGTCACAGCATGGTCCTGTCCTTATTCCTAAGGGACAATCTGTGTTCTGGCAGTGCCAGGTTTCTGGGAGAAAAAAGCAGGTAGAGAGGGTCTGTGATCTAACAGTTACATAATGTATTGCACTTGTCCTAAGAATATTCTTTCAAACACGGCTAACACTATGTTCATTAGTCTAATAAAGAGTCTGGTCCTTTTGTGAGCAATCCTGGTTTTATCTTGATTATTTTACAGTGGACATTCAAATCAGTAGCTAGACAGGAGGCAAGCACTAATAGGTGTGGAGGCTGGAGATGAACCTTTTCTGTAAGAGAACAAACTAAAAATTAGCGAGTAAACAAAAACGAACATATAAACAGCCCTGCCCACCCGGCTGGCAAAGCCTTCCCTTTGCGTACATTATATACAGCCCAAACTATGGGTGCTGAGTTCAGGAGAGACAGGCATCAGCCACAGCGCCTCTCCTCCCCTCCCCCGCCCCCCCACTGCTGCTTAGTCTCTCATCCCTTTCCTGTATCCCTTTCCTGTATCCCTTTCCTGCATCCCTTTTCCACAGATCCCCACCCCTAGCTTCACCTGCTTCTCTCCATTTGAGCTCTCGGTTAAAAGAACATAATTTCCCCTCTTGGGTGATGATAGTGAGCAGTCTTTTCCCATGAGCCTCCGCCCTCCACATAGGTGTCCATCACTGAGCCTGACGTTGCCCTATTCTCAAAACAGTCCGTGAACTTCCTTGAGTCCTTTTCCAAACCACCCATCAAGGAGCCTAGGAACCTTCAAAAGGAAACTGATTCCTCGTAACATATTTAGATATCATGATGCCCAATTTTTAATTCTTTAACACTATTTACAACAAAACGTGTTATCTATTAGTAATTATCCCAATAGCATAATTAACTCATTTCAACATTGGCAAAACTATGTGTGTTTTTCATATGGACCAATGCCCAGAAATTATCTCTCACACACTCACACACACACACACACACACACACACACACACACACACAAATATGCCAATCCTAAATAAATTTTACATTCTATGTTTGCTAGCTAAAAGCAGCTTAGATATTTTTCTAGTCACAGAGCGTATTTTAGTTTCTGTCCTTTTGGGAAGACTTAATGAAGTAGCCCTTACGTGTTATATGCAGAGTGAGCCAGCTGGGGTCCTCAAAGTTATTGCTTGTAGAGATTATTTCCTCTGTAATTTTTATTATAAAAAGGAAATATGTGCTCCCTTCAGCAGCACGTATACTAAAATTGGAGCGATACAGAGAAGATTAGCATGGCCCTGCACAAGGATGACACGCAAATTCATGAAGCGTTCCATATTTAAAGAAAAAAAGGAAATATAATAATGTTTTTTGGCAACCATCCATACTTACCATTTTGTATGTCATAGCCTTAATGAATATCTTACATTTATCACTTGTATATTAAGGACATTCCTAAAAAGAAAACCATAGTAATAATTTAACAGAATATTTTTTTTCTCCTTGCCACATTTTCAAGAATATTTGAAAGTATCAAGCTCCAAAATTCCTTCAGGGAAGACATTCATAATTAATGATTCAGTTGTTAACATCTCACACAGGCATGCCTGAGGTAAGCTCAGTGTTCTTTATAGTCTCAAATTCAAAATCTCCAAATTTTAGCATTGTTGCTTTCTCCTTAAAGGAAGAAACAAACAAAAGTAGACACACAACACAACGACTCCCCAAACACCCATATTCCTATATATATATACACTACATATACACGCTCATACAGGGTGGGTCTGCGTCTCAGTCTGGATTCTCCAGAGAACAGAACTGCTGGTGTAAATTTATTTAACTTAGCTTACCTGAAAATAGTAGCAACAGTTGTCTCACACCTTAGAGTCTGAGAACCTGGTAGTTGCTGGGTCCTTGAGGCTGGGAATCATGGCGGCTGGAGGAGTTCCACAGTGGCCATCTCACGTTGGCGAGGTCACCACCTGGTAGTTGCTTAGTTCATGAGGCCAAGAGCCTTGTCATTTCCATTCTAGCACAGAGAACCTGGAGGGTTCCTGGAGAGCTGACGCTGGTCTATAGTCAATGATGAAAACCTGGAAGCACTGGCTAGGACATCAGTGAGGGGCTCGGCAGCCGCAGCAACAGGATAAGTCAGCTCTGTGGAGAGAGGGAGGTCCATGGAGCAAAGGGCACGCCTCTTCCACCTGCCATACCCTTTAAATCCCCATGTGATTCAAGGATGTCAGGACAGCCCTCCAGATGAGGCTCACTACCCAGGCATGATGATTTGAATAAGAACAGCCCCCAGAGGCTCATATATTTGAATTCGTGGTCTTTAGGGAATGGCCATACTTGAGAGGGATTAGGAGGTAGGGCCTTGTTGGAGTGGATGTGGTTTTTTTGAAGGAAGTGTGTCACTGGGGTGGGCTGTGAGCTTGGAAGCCCAGGCCAGGCCCAGTGGCTCTGTGTCTGCCTGCTGCCTGTGGATCTGAATGTAGAGCTCTCAGCTCCTTTTCCAGCACCATGCCTGCCTGTGTGCCACCATGTTCCCTCTGAAACTGTGAGCAAGCCCAGTTAAATGCTTTCCTTTATAAGAGTTGCTTTGATCACAGTATCTCTTCACAGCAATAGAACGCTGACTAAGACACCAGGTGATTCTAATTTTGGCAAGTTGACATTAAAACCAACCATCATAATCTGGGACCTACTGCTTTAAGAGACCAGATGGACACTCTGGGAGAAATCAGGCCACGCTCCTTCTTCAGCCTGTTATTTAGAATACAGACCTGACAGGCCCCTCTGTGACAGAGCATTCAGGCCTCAGTGGGAAAAATAAGCCGAGCTCCTCCCCCTTGCAACTGCAGGATAAGTTTATAGTCTTACCTAGTGCCTGTCTCTCTGGCCCTTGGCACACAGGATAGGCCACACGTGGTATGGAACCATGTCCCAGCCCTGAAAACTTGTAGGGGTCAGGAGGCCCCTTTGAACTGGGTATTTGAAGGCTTTCCTTCAGGTCTTCCATCATGTTTTTATGGCAGCTGTCTCTCTAATGAGCTTCCCCCTCTTGGGAAAACTCTTCTAAAGGCTGACCAGTGTTGGCTTCTTCCCAGGAGCTGAGAGGCAGAGAACAAGCAGTGACTGGCCAGAGCGAGCAGTGGCTGGCCAAACTGAGCCATGTCCCTGCTTCTGTTTTCCTCTACCCAGCCCACTTACCAGCTGTAGGAAAGAAAGACACCTCTCCCTGTGATGTTTGGGGTTTAAACCCAATGCATTCAGAATTGAAAAAGGCCTTGAAGTACCACTGTTGTGGTTTAATATGCTTGGCCCAGGGAGTGGCACTATTAGGAGGTGTGGCCTTGTTGGAGTTGGTATGGCCTTGTTGGAGGAAGTGTGTCATTGTGAGGTTGGGCTTTAAGACCCTCATCCTAGCTGCCTAGAAGTGAGTCTTCCACTAGCAGCCTTCAGATGAAGGTGTAGAACTCTCAGCTCTTCCTCCACCATGTCTGCCTGGATGCTGCTATGCTCCCACCTTGATGATAATGGACTGAACCTCTGATCCTGTAAGCCACTCCCAATTAAATGTTGTCATTATAAGAGTTGCCTTGGTCATGGTGTCTGCTCACAGCAGTAAAACCCTAACTAAGACACCCACCCTGATAGTAATCCAAATGACAGGATAAAAGTCTGAATGGGTTTATTACCTTATGGAGTTCTCTCTGGTTTAAAAAAAAAAAAAAAGGAGAAATTAAAAACTTGACAAAGGAGAGTAGGTGATTCAGGAGGGTGGAGTGGTGGTGATTTCGGCTCTCCGTAGACATTTTTGAATGTTCTTCAGAGTAGGTGGGAGGATGCAAACCAAGAAGAGAGGTAGAAATGGTGTGCACAGGCCATCAGTGACCTCAGAGGACTTGTGTAATCGTGCATTGAGAAAACTGGCTCCGAAAAGGGTGTGATTTGTGCTGAATGTGAAGGCCGAGGTGGGAGGAGAAGAACAGTGAGGAGAGTGCTGTCCCAGCCGCAGAGGTGCTGGCATGAAATATGGGTTCATCAGATTAGGCCAGGAAGGGCTGAGCAAATTCAGGTTTGTCATGGAGAATCAGTCCCAAAGATATAAGTAAAAGATGCCATGGAAGAGAGCTAGCTCAAGAGAAGAGGATTTTAGAAGTTCATATTGACAAAGCATGAAAGAAAGCCAGAAGATAACATTTCACGTTGAAAGAGACCATAAACCAGGACTGGACCCAGGAAGGACCGTGCCATTTTTATTTGAAGAGAACTTTACAAAGATATGGACTTATAGCTGGCTGAAGCATTGTGTAGCTTTCTAAAGCCAGTATCCTTCTTGACAAGTGAACCACAGGCATTATTCTCATCCAGGTCTTGTTGAGCATGGAGATAGTAAATGAAGACATGTCAATGCTGTTGATCATGTAAAGAAGAATGCCTAATCATTGGATTTAAGGTGAACTTTACTGAAAATGGCTTTCTCTCATGATAAACTCTCTTTGCTGGAAAAACTCCTTTCCAAAAGGAAGGATGTAGAAGAGAATGAGGAAATCATTTATGTAGCTTTTGGACTTTGATTCAAATCAAAGCCAGTGCCCTTATAATGAGGAAGCACGTGAGGGTGATGAACATCACTCCAGAGGTGGCATTCTGTGCCACACCTTTTATTGGGGCCAATGAATAACACTCACTCATGGTATTTTATATACAGTAGTGAAATGGGTGTAGGATTATAATCATAATATGTTTACTGTGTGGCTATTGTTTTTTTTTTTTTTTGTTTTAAATCAACTATAGCAGTGTTTTAAAGTTAGGTGAAAAAGAAACTCAAGCATTCTGATTTTACCATGTTTGTGTACTGATTTCAGTGTGCAAGAGGAAGTCCAATACCTGTAAAGTGGCTTTAGAAGCTCCTCAGTGTCTGTTAGTTATGCCTTGTAACTGACTCAGTTGTGCATGAAGAAAAGGTTAAACTGATGTTCTAGGTGCTTATGTTGACTTCACTGTCTCTTCATTGCTGTGAAATTAAAATTCTGTATTTAACTGGTAATCAGAAAAAAGATAGTAGCACTGTGTCAGTCTGTCTAGTTACATGACGTGGATTCGTTGTGTTACCGCTGCCTTGTATTGCCTCAGTATATCACAAAATGCACAGAACTGAAGCCTTCCTAAAGAAGTCTGCTATTATAAGCTGTTCTTAAGGGCTTGCACTTCTAGACTGCATTCTTTCTGTGATAACACACACACACACACACACACACACACACACACACACACGTTGATCAGTCCTTGCTACATTTTTTGTCCCTTCTTTTGGACCATAATAAACCCTTGAGTAGCAAATCCCAAAGCCGAGTAACTTAGAAATCAAAAGGAAGAGACCTGTATGTGGAGAAGTGATTTGTATTATAATCCAGGAAGATGTTTCTGGATTATAATATGGTGACATATAATATATATGTCACCAGCTTACTTTAAACCATTGACTTAGGCTCCAAAGTAATTGTAATTTAATGCTGGTAGCACAGCAAATTATGAGCAGCTTTAATAGTGTGTGTAGAGCACATGTTCACATGCTTAAATCCAGTTATTGAAATGTATGACTGGCCGGGTGGTGGTGGCGCACGCCTTTAATCCCAGCACTTGGGAGGCAGAGGCAGGTGGATTTCTGAGTTCCAGGCCAGCCTGGTCTACAGAGTGAGTTCCAGGACAGCCAGAGCTATACAGAGAAACCCTGTCTCAAAAAAAAAAAGAAAAAAGAAAAGAAATGTATTCTAATAAACTGATGAGAACTGAAATGAGGCAGTAACTATAATCCCAATTTTCAGTGAGTTCAAAGAGATGCAAGTGGAATTTTAAAAAACTTAGCTATTTTCAGGAGCTCTGTGGCAGAGATTGCTTTTGCCTCACGGCTGTCATTAAGAACCATCTTAAGTTGGTGACAGACTAGTTAGGTATACCTCTTCCTGGGGGTCACAGTCACAGAGGCAGTAAAGTCTTAATATTTTTTATCATTGCACACAAATGCCCTTTTTTTTTTGTCTCAAATGAGCTGTTTACAGAACTCGGTGGCTCAGACATAGAGGCTCAAAACTCTCGTCACATAGCAGATGTTCAAACAAACAAGTTCGGCAGAATTACAGCATTGCTTGGAAAAAAAAAACCCAACTTTTCAAATTGGCAAGGAATGCCTTACAAATGACACAGTAACCAAATGGTTCCACAGAAGAACCCCAGCAGCTCAATTGAGTCTCCAAACAGACAGGAAAGCAAAGCCAGAGTTATACCACTGGGGAAGAAACTCACCTGCAGCCATACTTTCTCAAGAATCCAAAACAAAGTCCAAATCCTCCTTTTTCTGCTCCACTAAAGAGAGGTTTTGAAAGCAGCTGATGCTGGCTAAGGTGGGGAGATTAAAAAAAAAAAAGTCTCAAAGTGATTCCAATAGCTGCTTGAAGCAAGCATTTATTTATTTTATTTATAGGAGTGCACTGTAGCTGTCTTCAGACACACCAGAAGAGGGCACTGGGTCCCATTACAGATAGTTGTAAGCCACCATGTGGTTGCTGGGAAGAGCAGGCAACTTAACAACTGAGCCATCTTTCTAGCCCACATCCTGTCTTTACATCCCTCCAGGGTCACCTTGTCTCAGGTGGCAGACACCCCAATAAACCAGGTTCAACTGCCTGTCCTTAATGAGCCAATTTAACAAATGAATAATAGTGAAAAGTATAAAAAGAAAAATTATTTAATATGACCACACTTGGAAGAGGGACAAAGAGGTCCAGTGGCCCCTTCCTGGTCAGTCCATTTTCATATGAGGTTTAGGTAGAGCGTACAGCTCAGCAGTCTTGGTCCTTCATTGTCTTTGTTTCAGTCTCTCTTGTAAGGCCTGAAAATTATCAGCACATAGCATCTCTTTTCCAGAGACAAGTTCTCCCTGAGGCTGGCAAGGCTTCATGTTTTCCCCTTCTTCAAGCATGAGGTTCTTAGAGGCAAATCCCACCTCCCTATGGTCCTGTATTCACAGTCTGATAGGCAAAGGGAGAGACACACCAGGCCACAGGCTACAAAGCAGTCTGGCTTTAAACAAGTTATACAAAGGCCCGTGTGTTGAAGGTACCTCCCCTACCCCCACCCCCAGTCTGCGTCATTATTGGATGTGGTGGGACATTTAAAGGGTATGGCCCAGCAGGAGAAAATCAGGTCTTTAAGTGGGAGTTTAGCTCCTCCTCTCCCTGCTTTGTTTCCCAGCCATGTGGTGAATGGCTTTGTTTGGCCATCCATTCCTGCCACCGATGTGTCATAGACCTGAAATGACAGGCCAGGCTGATCATGGATGGAAACTGTGATGCAAAACAACCCCTTTCTCTGCAGTGTCATCTCAGGTGTTTGTGAGATGTGAAAATCCCTAGCACAGCAGGGGTCCAGCCATGGGGACACCCTGTGATCTGTTCAGCTAGCTGCAGTAGGAAGAGGCCATAGGATTTAGCAGTGTGGGATGAGACCACCCTATCCCATTACCCTGCCGGATGGCTTCTGGCAAGTCTTCTCAGCCCCCAGTGCCTTTGTCTCTTCTTGTATAAGTTTTCATATTTGGAAGAGGATTCTGCGAGACACCTGTCTGCATCCATTAGGGACCTCTACAAACTCATACAAGCCATGC
The DNA here is from genome assembly GCA_030674055.1 of Rhabdomys pumilio. NCBI lineage: Eukaryota > Metazoa > Chordata > Mammalia > Rodentia > Muridae > Rhabdomys > Rhabdomys pumilio. Next base: position 59,625,873 of record JANHMN010000002.1, read on the forward strand.
CTGCCCCCTGTGGTGTGCCCTCATCACTGGTGGCTGTGTGTTGAGGTGCCTTAGGACAGGAGCTCCATCTTGAAATTCTCCTCTCCTCCAATAAAAAAGCTTCATGCTGTCATTAGTAGCTTCAGGTTACAAACTACATTCATGGTCAAGCTCAGAAAGTCTGTTCTGTTTGGGGTCTGAAAAGTCATGAACTGTGTTTGCCCTTTGCTGCACATAGCCTGGCCATTCAGGGGTCTCTTGCTCCACTTACAGTCCTTGTGGCTATGTGGCTGTGTGCTGAGCAGGCATTTGGTTTCTAAGTAGCATTGTTCCTTCAGCGACCCTGAGAAGGCACTGTACCCAATTCTACCCCTACCCATAGTAGGGTGTCAGGCCATGGTGCCGAAGGGACAGGGTCTATACTGACATTGTTATAGCTTTGCTTACAGTATGACAATGTGTTCACATGTCTGTGGACAGAGAAAGCTAGAAGAGGAAAACAGGGCCTAGAATGATAGGGACATTTGAGGGACAAATGTCCCAACCATGGAAATGGTTATAGGACTGAATGGGCTGTGGAGTATATGTGTGAGGGCCGAGGGCTCTTAGAACATGGTGGAATGACTCAGCTCTGCCCATCCACCCTGGGGCAGAACAAAATGCAAGTTCTGAGGCCACATTCTGATGGGCCATTCTAGCAGGTTCTGAGGGGATGCTGACCTGGGAATCATACTGGTTGTAGCAAGTTTTGAGAAGGGGAGAAGGCCAGCCTTCTGCAAGGGAAGCAGCTGCAAAGAGCAGAGCTGTGTCCCAAGGCTCTCTCAGTGTCAAGATGTTCCAGCCTGGGAGGCCTATGGGAATGAGGTACAGGGGTTGGTCTTCAGCTTCCCCACCTCCATGGCTGCTGCAGGCCACTGCAGCCTCTGTGCATCTCAGTATGATGAGCTTACTCTCCTTGCTTCCACCTCCAGAGCCAGCTAAGGGCTAGGCTTGTGTATGTGGTAAAGTCTCAGGGCCCTGAGGAGCCTTAGAAGGAACAGAGTTGTAGCTGCTGCTTTCCTGCAGGGTCCAAACCAGCCCCTTCTCTTCTGTGAAAGACGATCCTGTCAAAGCATAGGAAGCCCTGTACCGTAGACCCAGGTCCTCACCGAAGCCCACCTTCTCAGCTGGCCCTCCTCAGGCTGAGGCCTCTTCTGGCTGCTGACACTCAGAGCAGGTAGCATGGGCCACATAGGTGCAGAGAGGTGGTAGCAGGTGAGGGCTGGGGTAATTCCGGGAAGCGTCAGTGGGCCAAGGGTGCTGGGCCGATGCCTCAGCTTACCTGAGCTGGCCCTCTTTGTCCTGGGCCAACCTCCCTGGCTGTGACATAGGAGCCCACGGATATGGTCCAGCCCCGCCTGCTTCTAGATAACTACAGGAGTCCCACTAACTCACTCTGCTTTCACCTTAATAAGAGGATTAGCTGTGCCTTTTTAGCCAAGTGTTGGCTTTCAGGGAGCCTCATTGGCCTTGGAAGGACCTTCTCAGAGGCAGCACCAAGCAGGCAGTACTTAGGCCTAGCCGAGGAGGTCATGACCAGGCTACTTGACCCAGCATCAGTCAGGCCCAGCAGCTCAGTCCTCAGGGGAAACCTTTCTATATGGCAGAGACTCTGGCTTCCGTGGGCAGTGCTGGACCAGATAGCCTCAGGCACCTGAGTAACAACCCTTGATGTCTAGAGTTATACATTCTGTAGCGGGTTCTTTACTCCCTGGGAAGGTCAGAATTCATCCCTGGGAAACAGTCATCACAGTATTTACCCCGTGAGGTCCCTTGTTGCTATTCCAGCATCCCTAGTTTCAGAAGAATCTTAAGACCCAATGAATGATCTCTGTGGCTTGTGGGATCTATGGCAGGGAACCAGGCCCCCTGGAGATGAAGACCGACAGTGTCTGAGTCTTCTTATGCTGTAGATGCTGCTGTCAATTCCAGTATCTCCTGGGAGCCTTCCCTCTTGGGAGGCCTTGCTTGTGGAGACCAGTGATCCTTACTTAGGTACCTGCCCTATCCCTATCCCTGCTCCCTCAAATGTCTAGTGAAAAGCTTGGGTCATGGGGATGTCTTCTGTATAGAACAAGGGTTATGAAAAGAGCCTTGGTGTGATTAGGGTTCTGTGCTGATTTGAGGTATCTTGGAGAAGCCACTGTACTCAGAGATGCACCAGAACCTCTTTCCTGTGAGGCTCTTGAAGGTAATATTTAGCCTGGTGCCTGGCACTGGCTTCCCATAGAGTTTCATATGGCTGCAGGCCTGTGCACAGCACTGTTACTGTCCGTAGATATTCTGAGGAGGAATAGCTATTCAGTTACTTCTGTAATCCCAGAACCCCCTCAGCTGGTCTTAGCTCCAGTTCAGCCAAACCTTGAGCTGTGGGTGCTATGCATGGAAGGGAGGAGTCACAGTTCACAAAGGAGGAGGAGAAAGAGGAATCATAGTTCACAAAGGAAGAGAAGAAAGGTTTTTTTTTTTTCTGCCCCCAGGCAGCATGTTCACTTCCTGTTCCTTGTGTCTTTATATTCAGAAGATCCTATGAAATACCTGCTTTAGCTTTGAGGTACTCAGATAAGCGCTTGGAGATTCCAGTTTGCTTGGTGTGAATGCATGCCAGGTGCTCCTGGTAGTGGCAGGAGTGCCTACAAGCAGATTTACAGTGCCTTCTGGCTCCCGAGCCTGCCCTGGAGGAAGAGCTGTGCGGAGGAAAAGATGCTACAGGCTCTGGACAATCACTGTAGGGATGGTGGGAACAGACACCTGACTAAATGTTTGGTTCCCTGGAATTGGTCCTAGCCCCTTTCTTTACCTGGGAACCTCATATGAAAGGGCCACACTGTACTCGGATAGCTCTGACACCTTCCTAATTAATGGTTCATCTGGGGGCTCAGCTCCTCAGATCCTTCTGTGACAGGTCCACTGTTGGGGTACCACCTGCCCTCCTTCATAGGACAACTCACTACTGAGTGCCTGAGCCTGTGTGTTACCCAGAGCTTCAGGGCAGGAACTGGTGAAGACTGTCTACTTAGTTTACTCAGGCAGCATTGTCCCCGTGCAGCCTCTGGCCTGGGGGGAAGAAAGATTTGCTGCTTTCCTTTGAGTCTCTCAAGGTGAGGAGTGTGGCATGTCCTGCCTGCCAGGTCAGGGATCAGTCTTTGCTGTGTAGCTGTCTGGGACCTTCCTGCTTCCCCTGTGGGGTGGTGAGTAAGTGGGGCACAGGAACCCTGGCAGAGAGAAGGGCACAGAGTCCTGGCCTTAAAGGAAGGACCTTGCCCTCCCTGCTCAGAAATCCTGTTAGCAGCCTAGGTTCTATGGTTGCACTCAGATGACACTCTATAGTCTCAAAACTATGTATGCAGATGTCTGCTGTTCCTGTGTTTAGCATAACAGCATCCTATATTCAACTTAAGTAGCCAGCTTCTGGGTCAGCCCCACCCCCACCCCCACCCCCGTGTGTACATTGTGGAATCCTTTGCATCCAGGGGCCAAGTCAGGAATCTACTCACACATCACAGGGACATCATGTGAATCAAGGAGCCACAGACCATATGACTACATTTTTGAGGGCACACAAAACAAAAAAGGGTGGTACACAGGCCAGGGACAGGTAAGGACAACCCAGTTATTCCAGGGATTTTTTTTTTTTCAAGGAGTGGACAAGTCTGTTCCTTGTCTTGGCAGTGTGCATCTGACTGCATTTATTTGTCAGAATTCATAGACTGTGATACGTTTGCTGGGCATGGTAGTACATCCCTGTAGTGATAGTACTTGGAAGGCTGAAGCAGAAGGATCAAAAATTAGAGACCAGCCTGGGCTATATTGCAAGACTTTTTTTTTTTTTAACTTATTCTCTTTACATCCCACTCACTGCTCCTCTCCCAGTCACCCCCTCCCACAATCCTTCCTCTGTCTCCCCGTCTCCTCTGAGCAGGTGAGGCCACCCTCAGTATTCCCCCACCATGGCACTTCAAGTCTCTGAGAGGCTAAGAGCTTCCTCTCCCACTGAGGCCAGACAAGGCAGCCCAGCTAGAAGAATATATTCCATGTACAGGCAACAGCTTTTGGGACAGCCCTGTTCCAGTTGTTCAGGACCCACATGAAGACCAAGCTGCACATCTGATACATATGTGCAGGGAGGCCTAGGTCCAGCCCCTGTATGTTCTTTGGTTGGTGGTTCAGACTCTGAGAGCCCCAAGGGTCCAGGTTAGTTGACTGTTGGTCTTCCTGTGGAGTTCCTAGCCCCTTTGGGGCCATAATCCTTCCTCCTATTCTTCCATAAGAGTCCCCAAGCTCCATCCACTGTTTGGCTGTGGGTGTCTGCCTCTGCCTGAGTCAGCTGCTGGGTGGAGCCTCTCAAAGAACATCTTGCTCCTGTCCACAAACATAACAGAGTATCATGAATAGTGCTACGGATTGGTGCTTGCCCATGGGATGGGTCTCTCGTTGGGCAGGTTATTGGTTGGCCATTCCCTCAGTCATTGCTCCATCCCCCATGCCTACATTTCGTAGGCAAGATAACAAGAATCTATTTTAAAAAACTGAATTTTGTCTCGATTAAATCTGACCTTAAGTTAAAAAACCAAAACAAAACATCTTCTTGGAAAAAGCTAACTATTTTTCCTCATTAAAAAAAAAAAAAAAGCCTGCAATTACAAAACAAAACATCCCACAAGGCCATTGGCAGCAGGCACCACTGGCTGGATGGTGATGAGTGTGTCGCTGCCCAGGATGCCTGGCTGCTTATCAGACAACTACTCCACTGTTCACCAGATACTTGGAAGTTTCCTTCTCAAGCAGGCTGAAGTCCATGTCAATATTGACTGCAGAGGCCACCGGGTTTCACCATATTTGGTTAACAGTGGAAGAGTCGTGTCTAGGTTATTTTCCAGTGGTTTTGCACAGGGTGGGCTGTGCTTTATTTAGAATAAAGAGAATAATCGAAAAGAGCTCTTCAGAACACAAGGTCACTGTGCTAGAAAAGCCACAGGTGCAGGAAATCTCAGCATCAGCCTTTTGGCCTCTCCTTTCCCCTCTCAATGGATTTAGCAGAAATCTTTAAAAGAATATGTGCTGGCGATCTGGAGAGGTAGCTCAGCCCAGAAAGTACCTGCTGCACAAGCATAGGGGCTGAGGTAGATCCCCAGCAGTCTTGTCAGAAGTTAGGAAGAGTGGAGCACTCTTGTAATCCTAGCTCTGGGGAGGCAGAGACAAACTCACCGGCCACCCAGCCTACGGTAATCAGTGAGCCATAAGCCAGTTAGAGACCTTCTCAAAAGACACAGGGGACAGCTTCTGAAGATCTCCAAATGCATGCATGTATATGTGTGTATGTAGCCACCCCCCCATACACCCCACACGCACAGAATGTTGACCCATATCAGCCAGCCTGTGGTCTCCATGGTACCTGGTCTCTGTTCTGGCCCAAGGCTCTTGGGGAGCTACTTTTGGAAGAGTCGTGAAACACTGTAGAGTGGTGTGTCCCTCAGCCATTCCCTGTTAGGTGGGGACCAGCATCATTTCTAGCATCCCACATCTCCCTTCATGGGACCCGAGGAACCTCAATGCCAACGACGTATGCTCTGACTTGATGCCCTCCTGCAGGAAGGAGAGAATGGGCTGGGAGTTAGGAGAAGCCATGTTATGGGTCCCAGAACCAATCTCTTCTCCTTCAGAGGGATTTAAAAATAGTTTTTAAATTAATTTTTAATTTGTGTATGTGGGTGTTTTGCCTGCTTGCGTATCTATGCACCACATGCATGTCTGGTGTCCTTGGAGGCCAGAAAAAGATGTCAGATCTCTTAGAGCTGAAATTATGGCCAATTTTGAGCTGCCATGTAGGTGCTGGGGATTGAACCTAGGGGTTCTGAAAGAACAGCCAATGCTCTGAACTGAGTCATCTTTCTAGTCCCTGGGGGATTCTTGTGACAGCCAGGTGCTTCTTGGCTCCTTCTGCCTGGATCTTTCCTTGGAGCTGGCAGCTTAGAGACAAAGATGAGGTCCTACCTCAGTACACTCCTGTGATCTTCCAGGTCAGCAGACACTCCCTAAGACACCTAGAAGGTTACTTTTCTTGTATCCGTGCCCTGTACCAGGCTATCCATAACTCAGATTCCCCTCCTAGGGGAAACTTAAGAAAGGCCTGGCAGCTGGCAGCAGTTCCCAGCTGTAGGGCTGGTGTCTAGGCTACCAGAAACCTCTATAAACATCTGCTTGTTTGCCTTGCCAACCCCCATGGCGAAGCTGTTGGCCCCAGAGTCTCAGGAACCAAGACATGTCTCTCCTTTTCCTCTTCCATCTCTTCCCCTGTCTTGTCTTTCTTCTGCAGCCCCAACCTCTGTTTACCTAGTTTTCTGTTGCTGCGATAAACACAACTTGGGGAAGAAAGGGTTTATTTCAGCTTCCTATCCAACACTGGGGGAAGTCAGGACAAGAACTCAAGCAGAAGCACTCCTGGGGGTGCTATGGGGAAATGAGGCTTACTGTCTTCTCACTGCCTGTGCTTAGCTATGTTTCTTATGTAGCCCAAACCTACCTGTCTATGGACGCTGCTGCCCCCACCATGGGCTGTGCCTTCTGAAACAATCATTAAACAAGATAATTCCTTGAAGACATGGCCACAGGGCAAGTTGATTAAGGAAATTATTCAATCGAGGTGGCTCTAGGTTCTGTCAAGTTGACAAAAAGCCAGTAAACCCACTGCACAAAAAGAGACAAGCACCAAAGTTACTCAGTTTATTACATAGAATAAGAGAAACCACTTTCTTAGATTTAAGGAGGGAAGGAATAGAGAGAGGAGGCAGGGAGGAGATATTTATTTGGTAGAAAGACATTATATATTTGAGGACAGGGTATGGGTTCTCAGGAGAGGATCACATTCAGGTGTCTTCACAGTGACTGTACAGAGGCTGGAGGGATAGTTCAGTGGTTAAGAGCACCGCTGAGTTTCCAGAGGACCTGGCCTTGATTCCGAGCATCCACATGGTAGCTCACCACAGTCTGTAACTGTAGTCCCAGGTGACACAACACATTTATCTGACCTCCATGGCATATGTACGGTACATGCAGGCAAAATACTCATATATATACAAATTAAAAAAAATATTTTACTAAGTGAGCTAGCAATCTTTTCTTAAAAGTAATTCTATATAGGATTCCTTTTTTTTTTTTTTGGTTTTTCAAGACAGGGTTTCTCTCTGTAGCCCTGGCTGTCCTGGAACTCACAGCGGTAGACCAGGCTGGCCTCGAACTCAGAAATCCGCCTGCCTCTGCCTCCCAAGTGCTGGGATTAAAGGCATGCACCACCACCACCCAGCAGGATTCCTTTAAAGTCACATTGCTTAAAGGATATAATTTACAACAAGGTTGAATATTAAGCAAAACTTAAGTCAAAATGTTTGAGCTGGTTTACCTATTTCTTCTCCTCTTGTAATACAACTGTGAGGTGGCTCTGGAAGCCCATTGTTTGGAGTCAGGACAGCCAGGAGTGCTGATGCAGTAGTCAAGGCCACAGCACTCTGGCTGTTTGAGCACAGCTTGCTATTTCTAGCAACCTAGTTTGAGGTGTCTAGGAAAGCACTGTCTCTGTAGGCTTCATTAGCTGTGTGGAGGATTCTTGACTCAGCCAGCAGGAAACTCAAATAGATCCCAGGATGAAGGGCTTTCTTCTTTTCCCATGGCCCCTTAGTTGTCACTGACAGCCTGTCCTGCCTCATCCAGACATTGTCTCTGCACGGTGTTGAATTGGTTACGCGCATCTGTTTGTTTGGTCTGGTGTCTGGTGGGAAAGCAGTTGATGAGCATATGGGGGGCTCTTTCTGGACTTTGTATGTTTGTTTTGTGCCAGTGCCACACTGTCCTGATTACTGTTTCTTGTAAGAATTCGAAGTCAGGAAGAATGTGTTCTCTTTCTCAAGATCGTGGCGGCTATTTGATTATCCTCTTAATTTCTACAAGGAAGCCAGGTAAGACCCTCCCGTGCCTGCCTTTTCACTGAGCACAGTATCCTGGAGTGCTCCTACATTCTGTAAACATCTTTCCACTTGTTGGCAGAGTCATTCTCAAGGGTGAGGCCAGTCATCCCCCTCAGCCCCCCAGCAGTGGGCTCCATCTTCATAAATGCTACAGGCAGTTCTGTAGCCAAATTAGAATCCAAATTGAATTAGCAGTCTGCTGGACTTCTTTAGGGTTTTTGCCTCCTGCTCTCTCTCTCTCCCTCTTCCTCTCTCTTGTTCTGTCTGTCTCTCTGTCTCTCTCTCTCTCTGTCTGTCTCTTTCTCTCTCTCTCTCTCTCTCTGTGTGTGTGTGTGTGTGTGTGTGTGTGTGTGTGTGTGTGTGTCTGTCTGTCTGTTGTCTGTCACAGTCTCTCTGCATTACACGACCCCAGGAGTCCTACTTCCTTTGCCTTCTGCCACAGCCCCTTATATAGAAACTGAGCTCCTGTAGTGGGCTGATTGGAAATGGAAGCCAGTACTAAATTAGCCGGGGTTTTGTGCCCTGATTGCCAAATGTGACTGGGACCCTCTCCAGGCAGTCCAGTGTGTATGTGACGCCACACAGTGGAGGGGGCTGGCTCCCTCATCAGGGTGGTGGAAGCAGAGGATAATTTCCTCAGAGATAATCAGCTGGGTTCCATGACAGTAGGGTTCTCAGCTTTAAGGAGGAGCTGGCAAGACAAAGATAGGACTCAGGAAGGAGCCAGGCCCTCAGTACCTGAGTGACAGGTAGCACTGAGTGTTGGGAATGGTAACTGAGAGCAAGGCCACATCAGGGCGAAGGCAGCAAGATTGCATGTTGGATAGGGAGACCTGGGTCTTGCTTGCTCTCTGGGCCAGGAGCTGCCTGACTCATGAGATCCATGATGGGTGCTGCTAGGTGCTGCTGGGTGCTGCTCAGCTCCCAGGCCGCACCATACAGGCGGAATGAGGAGTGATGCTTCAGACCCTGCCAATGTGTGTACTGTGTGTGTGTGTGTGTCAGCTAGCTGAATGCACAGGTAAGTTCCAATCTCTGTCCTGTGCTAGGAAGCATGCACACCTAGGGTGAGCTTTCTCATGCTTCTGGCCCAGGTCCTCTAGGACAAGGGACACCTGGTGGCCTTGGAAGCCTCAGCTGTGCCTTCAACCCCTCTGGGCCAGAGGGATTCCAGATGCTACCCCTGCTATAGAGCCTTGAGTGTCTGGTGAGAGAACGGGTGGGGGAGCATTAGGTCTCCCATCAGAAGTCTGTATTTCTCTGGAGCCTGCCTCTGGATGAGGGAGACAGGAGCCACGTGCCCTCTGAACTTCTTATCTCACAGACCATCATCTTCATGTCATCTTGCTCCTTACTGTGAGACATCAAACTGAAACAAACAATGGCACCTCCTCTAGTGAACACCACACTCCCAACACATACTCCAGGGAATTCAAGTGAAGTGACTTTCTTATTTCTCACAGTGACCCTGGGGCAGATCATTATTCCATTTTACAGATCAGGAAACTGAAGCAGAGAGATCATGAATCACCCTAAGGCCGTATGGAGAGGAGCTGGTTCTTGAGCCTAAGTACTCCACATAGCCTGATGTTCTGCCTGGCACCATCCAGATGCTTAGCGGCTAGTTCTTCAGTGAACACAGGGAACTGTCTTCCTTTCCAGTCCCCACTGGAATATTCACCCTGAGACAGGAGAGCCGGCTCAGCAGTTAAGGTCTTCCAGAGGACCGGAGTGCAGTTCCTGGCACCCGTGTCAAGAGGCTCACAACCACCTGTAGCTCCAGTTCCAGGGGCTCTAACGCCCTCTTCTGGTCATCCACACACATAACACCCACCCACTCACACAGATGAAAATTCAAAATTAATCAAAAAAAAAAAAAAAAAAAAAAACCTACCCTGACTAGCCTTTACTTCCAGGATTTCCCTAGAGCTGTGAAAAGCAAGCAAGAAGATGTTTCCAGAAAATGACGTAGTCCCAGAAGCAGCTCGTCTGCCTTTCTAGCTAACTGAGTTGGAGGAGCCAGCCAAGGCCTCTTTCTGCCTGCTCTCATTAGTCAATTCCGCTGTGCCAGTGGCTCCCTGGGGGAGGAGCTCAGGCTGGTGTTTTCAGTAAATGAGGCACATTTGGCTTTAATTACGCCCATGGTGTAAAAACAAGAGCACCATTGTTATGCTGTGTTTTTGTTTTCTTTTCAAAGCACTTCACTTTTTAACATTTACTGGCCTTTAATGGACCCAGTAAGTACTGGGTGTGTGGGTAGAATGATGCTTGAGTATGAATGGATGGATGGACAGGGGATGGACAAATGGATGCATGGGGGCGTAAATGAGTGGGTGGATGGATGGATGGATGGATGGATGAATGGATGGATGGATGGGTGAGAAGGTAGATGGGCGGGTGGGTAGATAGAGAATAGGTGATTGGATGTATGGATGATTGGATGGGTAGATGGGTATGGATGTATTGATAGGTGGATGGGCAGGATCTGTATCAGTAGATGAATAGATTAGTAGGTGGGTGGATATGTGAATGAATGGGTGGTATGGGAGGATATCTCTCATAGCCTCTTGAGCTGGTGACTGACTCTGTGCTTTGGGATATGGGCATTAAACATACAGTCACAGGATACCCTGCAGACCCTGCCCTTCCTTGGTCCTACCCCTGACAGCATCCCAGTGAAAGGACCCTGGAGGACACCAAAATGAGACAGTAAAATGAATACTAGCATCTCCCTTTCCTGAGCATTTCCCTGGTTCTGAGCTAAGCATATTCTTAGGCCTGGGATCCTCAGTAACTATGCTAAGTACAGTCATTTCAGCAGGAAACGGCCCAGGGCCACATGGTTTGTAAAGACTGACTCCAGGAACTGGGCATGGGGCTCACACCTTTCATCTCAGAACTCTAGGAACAGAGACAGGTAGATCACTGTGAGTTCCAGGCCAGCCTGGTCTACAGAGTGAGTTCCAAGACAGCCAGGGTTACACAGAGAAACCCTCTCTCTCTCAAAAAAAAACAACCAATCCTCTCTACTCCCCCCAAATCCTAACTCCATGATCTGAGCATGCTGCAATTCAACATAAACAGTCATGTACTAGCTTGCACTGGTTCTTCCTGGAACCTTTTCTTAATCTGGGAGTCCCATGGTCAGAATGGCAGGAACATGTCACCATGGGATTCTGAAAGCTGATTCCAACATCACAGGAGCATCATGAAGCTTTTCTTTCCTGTGGACTGTAACTTTAATTTTTTCAAAACCTATTTTTAATGTTGATTCTTAATAAATGCTTTAGCCTTTGTGTTAGTCCACCACCTACCAGAGGTCGTGGGAAAGAAAGGATACAGGGGAAATGGACCTGTTTAGAAAGGATCTTTGAAGCAACTGTCGTCTGTGTTGTCTAGAAATCGGCAGTTCAGTTCACAGGTCAGCAGCGGCAGCTCGATCCACTCGCAAACATTTCATGGATATACCAGCAGTCCAGTTTGTCAGAGTCAGGGTAGCAAGCATGAATCAGCAGTGATAGTACTATCAACGGCCAGGCCTCAGCCTTGGCTCAAATCAGCAGGAGGGACCAGGAGGAATGCCAGGAGAAGTTTTCTGCTATGCCTCTCTCAGCAAAGCAATGATCAGCAAAGACTCAAGACCCACGAGTGTTGCACAGCTAGCTCTATAAGCAAGCCAAGCTCGTCACTGTCCAAGTCCTTTTTGTACTCTCTCCAAGCATCACATGTCCTCCACGGGTCTTGCCTCAGCACGTGCAGCTGACATCATTCTGCCAATCAGCCTGAGTCCAAGGAAGCGGCAAGAAGTGGTAACCAGAAGTTTTTTTGGTGCTTTTCTGTCTATGGAGTCCTGACAAATGCAGCTCAACTACGCAATGTAAGGTGCACTAACACATGCGTGTCATAAGCAAAGAATCCTTCATCACATGTCCTTGCGTGTGTTTGCTTTAGCAGAACATCCTTTCACTTGTGTCTCCGTCAGCTAAACATTCCTTCATGTGTTTACCCTGGCAAAACACCATCCAACCGACTTTCCAAAGGACCCTTAAGTTTCCACTCTAGTGGACACATTGCAGGGGTCTGATAACAGTCTAGGTTCACATACTAGGGGTTTGGGGAGTGTGAGCTCACTGGAGGCCTGCTGGAGGCTGTGTGAGCTTCAGGCATGCATGAGCAACAGGCAAGGCTGCCTGGTCTGGGCAGCTGTGGCTATATAGAGTGGCTGGCCACAAAGAAAAACCCCACTGAATACATTTAACACATCTAACCAAATAGGTATCCCAGTTCAGCCTCCCCTGCTTTGTCAGGCTGAGCTGGGCAGAAGCACAGCCTATTTTATGATAAACTGTTAACTAGTTCATGTCATTTATTGACTGTGTATCACCTCCTCCAGCTCCTCAGAACAGACACAAAAAGTGCTGCCTGCATTGCCCGCTGTAGAGGCTGGGTCAGTTCTCTCAGGATGCTGTGGCCGATCCTGTCCCTCACTGCTCAGCATTGTGAGAGGATCACATGTCACCGTCTGGAAAGAACTCGATTCAAATTTAGAGCGTGGTTTCCACTGCAAACATCATCTTTCCATCATTCTAAAATTGAAAAATTACAAGTTGAGTTGAGGGCCACCTGCAAATACACAGACACACACACACACACACACACACACACACACACACACACACACACAGACACACACACACACACACACACACACACACACAGACACACAGACACACACACACACACAGACACACAGACTTACATGCACACACATGTGCATGGACATACAGACATGCACATGCACACACACATACATATTTATATTTAGGACACAGAAGGGGGTGGATAACTTGCACCCAAAACTAGAGCACCAGAGTGAGTGTTTGCCCTTTGGCATCCCGCCCACCCGTCTCTGCATCAGCAGAGAGTTCATCTGAGTGAGCACCTGGGTCAGCACAGCACACCAGGAGCCCAGTGGGGCAACCTTGACAACTTGGATGTGGATGTGTGCGGGGGTGAAGAGGCGACAGAGCTGCCTGCTTGTTCCTCTGCCTGGTTACTGAACACTGAGATTTGAGATGCAATGACTTGGAAACAAAAGGATTATAAGACTAAACCATTCACCTGTACAGTCTGTAGCTTTGGGAGAGGCCAGGCTGAGCGCAGGGTGAGGGAAAGGACTGCCTTCCCTTTGTCTTGCCCCTTGAAATGACCCTGTGGGTGTTCCTGGTGGAGACAGGAGGGTGTCTGGGGCCACCATTTCTAGGGCTTCTTTGTTGGTGGTAGCTTGTCTCTTCCTGAATAACAGGGGCCTTTGGAACTGCAAGAGATGGGATGCCCAGCTTCCAGGATGGCCTGCAAACTGAGCCCCAACATTTAGGCATGACTGCCAGCCTGTTAACCACCCCATCCTGCCTACACTAAGGGAAGGTAAAAATCCTGTGCACAGCCCTGAGTTGTAGCAGACTCCCAACTGACCCCAGCTGCTGCACTGTCTACAGTTCACTTTCCTTGGAACTGGGCCTGGGCACTCAGGCCCGCTTCTTCTGCCCTTCCGGTACCAGCAAACACCTCACCTCTCACCCTTGTTCTTGGCCCTTCATGCAGGTAGCAAGGTGGGAGCAGAGAACTCGCAAGTTGAGCAGAGCCTTCGGGTCCCCCCACCTAGCCTGCTATGCCCTGGGCGCCATCATCCTGCTTCTGAACATCCTCCGCTCCCACTGGTAAGCCCTGGGCCACCATGAGGCTGTTGCCTGTGTGAAAGTCATGGTCAGGAGAGGGAGGGCCAGCAGGTTGACCAGTGTTTGGGAGTTCTGTATCAGAATGTTCATAGAGGCCTCAGGCTATTGTCCTAGATCTCTGTTGGTGGAGACATCCTTGTGATCTTGGATGTGACATTTCATTGTCTAATGATAGGGACAGCTTGAGCAGAGGGGACAGAACCTTTTGAAATTTCCCCTTGCCTATATTCCCAGAACTCCTTCTACAATATACCAAGACAGGACATAGACACTCTGGCAAAGATTACTTAGGGACCAGGAATCATGCTTAGACCGTCATTAAGAAGCTTGGGCTTGGGACATATTTCCTTCCTGCCATCAAAGAAAATGGCCAGAGCAGTTGGTGGTGGTGTAGGTGATGAGAGTGGGAAGCAGAGCTCCTGATTGGGCCTACCAGAGCTGAGCACTGCATAGTCTCAGGCTATGCAGAAGGGCAGTAGGATCTATTTTTCAGATGTGGCTCAAGACTTACATGGCTGCTGTGAGCCTCAGGTCCACTTCTCATCCCCTGGCTTTCACCACAGGCCTGTGCACACACAGGCTGCAGGAAGCCTGCATACTGCTTAGGAAATAAGAAGGTGGTGTGAGGAGTCCTCATTCCTGACTTGCTTTTGCAATTTAGAAGTTGATAGTACTGAGAAGATACCCTGTGTGGACTGGTCGCTGAGGCAAGTCCTCCAGATAGGGCATGCACACCTGGCCTGTCCACCCCACTTATCCTGGCTTGGCTCTGTGAGTGCAGGATGCACCATGAGGTGGCTGTCTAGTTATCTGATGTCTGGTGTTTGAGAAGCCAGGCAGGGATAGGAGTGGTGGGCCCAGGTCTTTCATACTCCTGTTCTGAAAGCATTTGGCCCAAGCTTCTGCATGGCAGGACACCCTGACTGAAGACTTTTGTGGCCTTTTTCCCTGTCCTGTGGGCCAGGAGTGTGGGGTGGGCAAGGCTCTCACTCAGCTTGCTGTGCCAGAACCTCGCCTATACCTCCTGGCCCTGCAGGTTTAGTCTGCCCAGAGTCTCTCGGCTGGACAAGACTACAAAGGTTGTCATCCTTAGAGGGGTGGATCCTATGACACATATCCTGGGTTGACTGGCACATGAAGACTCTTCTGTAGGGTGGCCTCATTCATCCCCATGATGAGGTAAAAGTTTGACTTAAAGCTGCCCCTTTGATTTCCTCCATTCTGCTCACCATTCTCCAACTTGATGAAGTCAGTCTGGTCTGGGAATGCTGTCTCTGTGAGCTTGGCCAATCAGCTGTTCCCTTCCTAGCTCCCTTAGAAATGGGTGCCACTAGGTATCTGGCAGAAAGGCTTCTTCACACTCCTCAGACAACCTAGAGAGCCCAAGTACATCCTAATTTGGATACTGCCAAATCAGAGGCTGTTCCCATGCCAAGTCAGAGACTACTTCCCTGTCCAGATGTTTTCAGCCTGGAAATCTCAGAGGGTCACAGCTCTTACTCCACCCAGCTTTGCCTATCCCCAGTGCACTGTCTGCCCCTCAGCTGTGAGAAGACCCTCCTCAGGACACTTCTCACTTGGTCCTATAGGGTCTCAGCCCTCATTCAGTCCTTTTGTGGGGGCTATACTTAAATGTCTTTGTTAGGATGAGGTCTTCTGACAGATCAAAATCAACCCAGCCTGACTTTCCAGCTTCAAGCCTGGCTGGTCTCTGACTTCTCTGTCTCTAAAATCTCCCATCTGTAGACAGGTCATCTAATTGCTCTGGGCTCTGCTTGGCTTCATAAACCTCAAACTCTGGTTTGTTTTGTTTGTTGTTTTTGGCCAGGGTCTCACTCTGTAGCCCAGGCCATCTGGAACTCATTTTATAAACCAGGCTGGCCCTGAGTTTGTAGCAATCTCTTCTGAGTTCTGGGGCTAGAGGCGCGAGCAACATGTCAGGCTTTCTTGCCTCACTCTGAGTCCTCAGCCAGGCTTCAGATGGAGTCTGTTTTCCTTTCCATAATGCAGGACCCCTAGGGGAGAGGCTACTGGGGTCAGAGATACAGGCCTGCTACTGCCCTGCAGAGCAGGGCCCAGCAGAATCTCTTCCCAGCAGGCCTCATTCACCAGCGGTTCAACAAGGCCCTTCCTCTGCAGCTACAGACACTGAGGAACACCTCAGCAGCATCTGCAAAGCTGGAGCGCGGGGGGGCCCTGGAGAAGTGGGGTGGACACTGGTTAGAAATGCAGAGTGGGCAGGCCCTGGGGCTTCTGGGATCTACTTCCTGTGGCTGGGTCATGGGAGCAGCCTTGGAATGTGCCTAATCTTAGTATCCTTGCCAAACAGCAGCCAAGGACTTAATGTGGCCCACTGCATAAAGATAGTTCAGGAAGCACTGGGCCTCTATCCATTTTCAAGGTTTAGTTTAGTGATTTTAAACAGTTCTGTGATGTTTTATAACCACCCATCTCCAGAACCCTTTTTATTTTACAAAGCTGAAACTCTACACCTTTTAAGCACTGGCCCCCTCCTGGGGGCTGGTTCTAGTTCCCCACTCTGCTTCTCAACATCTTGGAGCTTTGTGTAGGGGGAGTCAGGGTGTGTGGCCAGTTTACTGTACTCAGCACAATGACCTCATGCGGGAGCATGAGTCAGAACTTTCTCCTTCCCGAGACTGCGTAATGTGCTGCTGTGTGTGTTAAGCCAGTTCTGCCCATCCATCCATCAGTGACACTTGTAGCTCCTGTGAGAAGTACAGCTGTGGGCATGGCATGCCAGTATCTGAGTATCTTCTTAGTTTCTTCAAGAGTGTTTCTAGGAGCGAATTTTTGCACAGAGTTACTGTTCATGTTTTAGGAACCTGTAAGACTGTTCTCTGCAGTGGCTGCTCTACTCTGCATCCCCTAGCAGCTCAAGCATAGTCCGGTTTCTCTGTACTCCTGCCAACACTGCGCTCCCTGTCCTTTCCACAGTGGCCATTATGATAGAAGGGTAGCATTTTGCTTTGGCGGATATAGGAAGGGGTTCTAAGCATCCCTGGCTGAAGAGCCTTCTGGATTCTAATTTGAATCAAAGCCAGCCTAGAGAAAGTCCCTGGTCAGCTTCAGCTCCATCCCTTAATGCTGGTGACCCTGGGCAGGTTACCTCTGTGAGCTTCGACTTCCTCCTCTGAAATGGATCGGTGGGAGAACAGGAGCCAGGGTGGGCACATGGGCATGGATGCCTGCCAGGAGGGTGGGACCACCACCGGGGAGGGGTCAGTGGGTGGTACAGTGAGCCAAGCGTGATGGTCCCTGTCTGCATGCCAACTCCCTGAGAGGCTGAGACAGGACTAATGATTGAACCCAGGAGGGCAAAGCCAGCTTGGGTCACATAGAAAAATATCTTCTAGCTGGTACATGGATCTCCAGCAAGAGCAGGTGAGGGTGCTTCTGTGCCTGGACCAGATACCTTCTCAAGCACTAGGCTGCAGCAGAGGGCTGGAAAGACCCTGTTCCTTGGTTCCTGGCTATACCCTTACTAATCTAGTCTCTACTTAGTATCTCTCTGTAGCTTATATATAGGTGTGTGTTCTGTGTCAGTGTTCAAGTTCACACATGCTGAGATCTAGTACACAATTTGGTGACACTTGGTGGATCGCAGCCTTGTGCAGCCCCCTGTTGTCTGCTTCTTTAACATTTTCTTCATCCTAGATGATAGCCCTACTCCTGTGAGGTGGTACCACCTCCCACCATCCTCTATAATACCACCTACCCAGTCTCCTGAGCACAGCCTAGTGCCTGTTTCTGTTTATGGCCCTGGAGACCGAGCCCAGGTGTCATACTGCTAGGCAAGTGCTACACTGTCAGGCCACGTGCCAACCCTTGTTCTGGAGGCTTTGTCCTCATCATCTGGGGTGATATGACCCCAGATGGTATGTATCCTACTGAGTCAGCATGGAAGGAGAACACATGTGTGGTCAAGCCAGTCTATTTTCTTGTGAGGCCAGGGCTCCACAGTAGTTGGTGAGTCCCTAGGACTCACTGTGTGTCAGCTGGCCTGCACTAGCTGGTGGTCTGGAAAGAGAGCAGGCAGGATAAGCTAACTTGTTATTTGGAGGTTAAGGCAAAGTCTGGTCTCAAGGAAGTGATTGGGAAAGCACTGTTTGCTCTTGCAGTGCTCTGGCTGTGCCTCGAGTGAGGAGGGAGCATGATGGCTTGGGAGGCATCCATTGAAACCCCTTCCCCAGCACCCTCAGCCCTTACCTGCAGCCAGCCTCAGCTGCAGCCCACTCATGGGCCACAGACTAAAGAAATGCCTGGGCACAGTGTGGATGACTAGGGTCACTGGACACCAGGGAACCACTGGAACCTTGTCTCCCTGCTGTCTCTTAGTGGAGATCCCTGATCATGGCTGCAGAGCCAGAGAGGAAATCTGAGTCATGTTTTCTTGATCTCAGAGAGGAAGGAGGGAGGCCAGCTGTAATGGTACCCAGGTAAAACTGTATCTATCCTCTCAGCTGAGACCCCAACACAGCCTGGAGTTCTGAGTGACAGTGGTGCGCAACTCTTTTCACATGACAAGGCTGAGGACCTGCTTGCTCACAGGACAGAAGCAGGACCAGCCAGTGGCCTGACTTGTACCCACACTGCTGCCTCTCCTCCCAGTGTATGACACTTGGGATGCTGCTGGGCTTAGGGAAACTTTGAGGAGGTGCTTTGGTTAGTGCAATGTGGTAGCCATGGATTCCAGCCCTTGCTAAGGAGATAATGTGGCTGAGCTGCTTTACTGTGCTCTGTGTTAATAAGCCCACCAGATGCCTAGTTTCCTGATCGTACTTGACTTGGCTGGACTGTGAAGAGAAGCCTGAGGGGGGAGAGTTCAGACCACCCTATGTATGGCTGTCTGCAGATGCAGCCCACTGGTGAAGCCATGGCAGCACAGGGGCAGGACAACCTCCCTGCTGCTGTGCACGCCCAAGTGGTCATGGTCTGGTGTGAGGAGCAGAGTACAGGCAGCCTCCAGTCTCGTTGCCGATGGAAAGTTCAATCCAATTTAAAACATAGAACTCAAGGGGCCGGAGAGATTGCTCAGTGGCTAAGAGCACTTGTTATTCTTCTAGAGGACTCAAATTCAGTTCCCAGCCCCCACATGGTGATTTGTGACCATCTGTAACTCCAGTTCCAGGGAATATGACTTCTGGCTTCCACAGGCACCAGGCACACAAGTGGTACACAGACATATGTGCAGGAAAGACTCTCATACACATAAAAATTAAACAAGAAAACAGAACCCAAGGCCCAGGAATGTATCTCCATCCCTGACACTCCAGTGCAGTGTAGCTCTGAGGGAAAATTGCTGGTTACCCCACTTTGCTGTGGAGTGTGGCCCCATAGCAACTTGTTCCCTGTTAATTCTCCCTGTGGAATGGACTGTGTTTTCATGGCATATGAAAGCATGTAACCGGCCAACTAATCAGGCATCAGTTCTAGTGAGCCTCTGTGACACGTGGTATGTAGGCCACTAAGCTAGAATGAGACACACTCCCCACTTTCTACCACCTACACACACACACAACCACACACACCATCTTGGCAGGATGGAGCAAATAACTCATGATGCACTTTGCCTTTCTGCCCTACTCCTAGCACACCCACTGGAGGAAAGGTCCGCCAGTGATACAGGCAGGGCCAGGGGTGGACCATCCTTAGGCACAGGGGCAGGACTGAGTCTTTGAGATGTCTGCTCTGGGCTCCAGACCTTGTCTGCAATCTCCTTTCTTCCCAGCTAGGCCAGAAGTCACTGGCAGGAAGGTCATTTCCAGCAGTCTCCCTCCAGAGAGACCCTCAGTCTGTGGGCCCTCTACTCTCTCTACTGTGTACACGTCACAGTTGTGCGGTCCCTTCCAAACACCTCTTGTACTGCACTTTTTCTGAGCCTTAAGGCACCTAGCCCTAGCCATTCCTCATTCTGGAGTAGTCTCCCTGTTACGTCCCCACCATGTAAGTTCTTCCCTCAGTTCTCAGCTGAAGTTTCTAGTAGCTGGCGGCTCTTGTGCGGCCACTGATGATGTCACTGAGGACTCAAGACAGGTGGCTAGAGAGAGACCCACAGGCTGTCTGTCCTCTATTCAGGTAGATGGAGCTAGACGATACTAGGCCATGGAGCCACCCAACCTGTTGAAGAACCAACCCAGTTCTCTGTGCCATGGGCCCTTATGCAGTATAGCCAAGAAACAGGTATTGGCAGGTAGCCTGCATGGCCTTTGACCTTCCTTCTCTCCCGTCTACCTCCTGGCATGTGCCGAGAACTAACATCAGTTTCCAAGAGCTGAACATCAGATTGGTAGGAAGAATTCCAAGGAGGCAGAGTTTAGCATGGTCCAGGAATAGAATTCCAGCACCCACCTTCTCCAGTGATGAACGTGTTCTGCTGGAAGAGAAAAAGCTTCTGGGTGAAGGTGGCTGGTTACATGGGTAGATGGATAAGTAGGTATCTGGGTCTCTAGTGACTAGGTCAAAGGATGGGAGAAGGGTGGGTGGATGTGTTGATGGGTGTGTGTATGGATTGAGGGAGGGCTGAGTGGGTAGAGACGGGTAAGTGGGTGGGTAGGTGGGTGGGTAAATAGATGGATGGACAGACAGGTGGGTGGGGAGATGGATGGGTGGATGGATAGGTGGATGGGCAGATGGGTGGGTGAATCTGTGGGTTAAAGGGACCCACTGTAGAGATAAGTATATGTAGTTGCAGTGTGTGAATAGCAAATCTCCATGTCTCCTGTAAGCATTGTGATTGTGGACAGAAGGGAAATGGGCTGGCCTTACCCATTTTCCTTTTGGTGCCCCTGGCACATTTAGTGCTTTCACTTGTCACTGGCCACTCCCTTGTGGTGAGGCCCAGATCCATTACCAGCCTGTTTCCCTGAACCTCCACCCTCTCCTGTGCGGGTGCCAGAGAACCTGCCCCTCCATGCCCACTGATGCTGCCATTGTTCAGTCTCTCTGCTCAGACTCAGGGCCTGCCAGCACTTGGCCACAAAGCCTAGTTGGGGGAGGATATAAAGGGCCTTTGATGGGATTTAAAACTTAAGTTTCCCAGGTGTGACTTGGCCTGTGCAGGAGCCAGGGCAAGCAAATCAGCACAGCCAGCATCAGGCCTGGGTCTGCAAGGAGAATGAATGGTGCTCATCCCTGCTCATGGGATATGCCAATCTCAGATCTAAGTGTTGGGCCTGCTGCCTGCCCTGCCCTGCATAAGCCAGGCCAGACCCCGGGCACTAGGCTTGCTGTGTACCGTGTACTGCACATGGACCTGTTCTTCTATGAGCTTAATTCTCGTTGTTCATAGTGCAACTTGACAGGACCTGAATGTGATGGCCCTCGGACTGAACACTGCTAACATGGATGAAGCCATAAATGGCTTTCATGAGTGGCCTATTTCTAAAATTTAGGACAATTGGCATAAATGTCAGAATTTGTAACTTCTTGTTGAAAAGATTAAAAACTCTGGTCAGCATGGCCCTTTGGTCTTACCCCATTTTCATGACACTAAAGATTAGACAGTTCACGCAGGAGCCTAGGCCCTACCTGCAGTGCCTCTGTGGCTATTGAGCATATGACCCTAGGGCTGACAACTCTGAGAAAGGAAGTGTACACACCATACATGCTATGTATGACATGCTGTCTCTCTGTGTTCCCTGCTCCACAGCTTCACACAGGCCATGTTGAGCCAGCCCAAGATGGAGGGCCTGGATAACCACACCACCTACTTTCTGGGCCTTGCACTCCTGGGCTGGGGACTCGTGTTTGTGCTGTCCAGCTTCTATGCACTGGGGTTCACTGGGACCTTTCTAGGTAAGACCCTGAGGTATGGGATGACTTTGGGCAGGCTCACTGGGGTTCAGGGAGGAGCAGAGTCCAGTGGTTGCTGGCTACTACCTCTGATGTGCCTCGAGAAGCACTGGGGAGGCCCCACCTGTCATGGTTAGGACTTTCAGTTTTGCTAGCTCATTAGACTCCAGGGTATCAAACTGTTTCCTGTGAGACAAGAATAGACCCTAGTCCTGGTTGATGGGCCCCAGAGTGCCGTCCTGGACCCAGCTCCCCCTGAAGAAGGCCCTCAGTCTTTGTCTGCATGGAAGGGGAGGGAGGTAGTAAGATGCTCGGGTATACAGGGTTCACAGAGTGCAGCTAGGACTCAGGTGAGGGACAGACAGGGCTAAGACCCTCTACCTCATTACCACTCTTGGGTTTGCTTAGCACACTTGGCTACCAGGTGGTAGGACCTTGGCTATGTTATCCACAGGCAAAGCTTGCACAGGTCTAGGGTAGGGTGAAAGGTAGACGTGGATGTGGTCTCTTCTCCATCCTCCACTCTCTGAGGTGCTTTGGGTCTGGGAACCCAAAGTGGTCTAGTCTGGCCAGAAACCTTCTCACTTCATGACTACAGTGACTTCCATCATCTTGAAAGCAGAGAGAGCAAGCTCAAGACAGACTCTGCAGAGGAGGCTGAGGGTAAGGGGTCTTCAGAATACAGATGCATGGAAGATGGCAGCCCTATCTCCTAAGGTGCCTGTTCCAGCTCCCAGGATGTCCTTGGAGCTAAGGACAAGAGAGCTGGCTCTGGACATGGGACACCAGATTTGGCCCTTCCTAGCTTCTTGTTATGCAAAGACCAGGCCAGTCCCTGGGCCTTAACCTCCACCAGGGCCTCTTGGGCTTCTGCTGTCTCCTAGCCTCCTAGGACATATATATTGGCCTGGCCTCTGCCTGGGCCAGACTGCCCAGCAGCAGACTTGGAGCTCTGAAGTGTGCTTAGGAAAGACAGTGCCACGAGGAACCAAGGAGTACATGAGCCAGGCATCCCAGTGCTGTCACTGGTCGCTCAGTGCTTGCTCAGGCAGGAGCTGCTGGGAGCCATCCTGGGAGAGTGAGGCCAGCCTGGTGACAGGGATTGCAGAACGCAAGCTGGAGGAGCAGTAGGTCAGATGGAGGGCGCAGGCAGCGGCACCGAAGAGGTGTGGCAGAGGGCAGACTGGAGCGCCCATTGTGATGGTCAGGGCCAGATGGGGAAAATGAGCAGAGGAGTGTCTGAGGGTGCAGGCAGCACTGATGCGGCTTTTGGTAGAAATGGCCTAGAAAGCAGAGGGTCCTGCATGCTTTGGAAGTAGAGCAGAATGGTCCCTCTCCTGTGACTCAGCCGGAAGCAGGTTTCTGTGCCACCCCTGTCAGGCTCCACTGCCCCGCTTCCTGCTTCTCCCCAGTGGTCCCTTAGCAGCCTCTTGAACTCTTATACCTTTTGTCCCTTACAATGACAGCACCAATTTCTACTAGGCCCCTCCTGCAGGGGCTCCTCTTGTTGGGCTAGCTGCCCTACTTTCTGCTCAGGATGAAGCTGCATTGTTTTTCTGGTTTAATGGAGTGGGGGTGGGGGACAAAGGAGAGGCTGCTGGAAAGGCTGCCCTGGCCCAGTGGAGACACTCACCAGGTAGAGACCTGGACCAGATGCTTTGTTCTTGAGAGTAGACTGGTTATGCATGCAGTAGGTGGATGGATGACTGGCCATCTGATGGTCTCTCCTTATGTCAGCTCCCCTGGGCTGACCTCCAGAGTGACAGGAAGCATGTGGTGGGCAGGCTGGAGCCATAGATAACCTGTCCTAGTTTGTCACTGTGATAAACACCATGACCAAAAGCAACCTGGGAAGGAAGGATATACTTGGCTTAAACATCACAGCTGGAAATTAAGGCAGGAACTAAAGGAGACTACGGAGACACGCTCCTTACTGCCTTGCTTTTAACTGTCTTTCTTACACAACCCAGGACCACCACCTGCCCAGGGAGGGCACTGCCCACAGTGAGCTGGGCCTTGGCTCTCCCACATAAATCATTAATCAAGAAAAGGCCCCACAGACACGCCCATGAGCCAATCTCATGGAGACATTTTCTTAGTTAAGGTTCCCTCCTCCCAGGTGACTCTAGTTTGTGACAAGCTAACAAAACAAATGCTGACACCCAAGCATTTAGCCAGCCCAAGGGAAAGGATGAGGCCTAGGGGATAAGAAGGGTAGTTGGGGGCTAGGGGACAGAGTCAGGCAGATAAGGGAGTCCAGACACAGGTGGGAAGGGGCTCTGAAGGAGGGAGGAAGGCCCCAGGAGAAGGCTCTGTACAGAGCATGGGAAGGCTTCTAAAGAGAGGGACAGGTAGACACAGCGGCATCTCCTGGGGAGAAGAGGGAGGAGACCAGTGTGCTGGGGCTCAGAAGAGAAGACCAAGCTGAGAACATCTCAGTGCCTAGCTCACTTGTGGAGCTCATGGGAAAGCTCCAGTCCTGGAAGCTGTGGGCTCAGATCCCACTACTAACTGGGAGCCTCCTGGGGCACCTTACCTTCGGGTCCTTCAAGGCTCACTAGGGGTTTCCCTCAGTAACAGTGTGGCCAAGGACACAGGAGGCTAAGTGACCCTCACATCCTACCCCATCTCCTCCACAGGTGACTACTTTGGGATCCTCAAGGAGTCCAGAGTGACCACATTTCCCTTCAGCGTGCTGGACAACCCCATGTACTGGGGAAGTACAGCTAATTACCTAGGCTGGGCACTTATGTGAGTACTTGTTGCCCTCAGGACCCCTAGGTGTCCAGACACAGACTGAGCCCCCCCCCCCCCCCAGCCTCCTGATTCCAGCACACTTCGTTCCTCTGCCATGCTGTATGCATGTTGCTCATTTGACTGGAATATGCCTGAATCCATCTCTAGTCTATTCTTCCAAACCCAACTGGTGGTGTTCCCTCCTCTAAGCTCCTTCCTGCCTCCTCTGAGTTTCCCTTGCCCTGAGTCAATGATGAGTGGCCTGCCTGTCAGTCTCCCCTCTTACAGCAGAGCCATACATATGTCCCTTTATATCACCGGTAGTGCCTGGTACCCAAGAGTAAAGGTCATTCCAAGCTTGGAGTGACCAGGTCAGGGCTCCCAGGAACACGTGACACCTACCAGCTGCCTCCAAACGATATTGATGTGCAGGGCCTCAGCAGACTGGGGATGGGTCCTTCATCTGAGGGCTAATTAGAGATGGATCATTACATGGCAGGAGACGCTGACTCAGCAGGCCTCCCCCAGCCTGCCTGTCTCCTGCTTCTCAATCCTACTCCCAGATAGGAGTCCCTAGCAGACAGAGGAAGAGGCCCTGGGCCCCTGCTCTCTCCAGCCTACAACAAGGAGTTGGGGTACTCTGGGCTCCTCGATCTGGGCTCAGTGCGATCATCTGCCAGTGGGGCTGTCTTGTGTCTCCTGGGTTGTTAGGAAGTCAAGCTGGACCAAGGTGACAATAAGTGGCCAGGTTTCCATGGAGATGGGCGAGTATAAGGAGCCAGCTGGCAGGACTTTTCATGCCTACATCACCACCTCCCAGCAGGTCTTTGAACTTGCATTGACCATGGCCCAGCACTGCTAGATGAGGCAGGAGGAGGGGGTATTTGCCCATAGCACCTAACCCCTGCTGGAGAGCTGGCTGCCCAGAGCAGTTGGGAGCGCTCCCACCCACCCCAGCATCTTGGATCAAGGGAGGGGAAGTTTTGCAGGGCCTCCTACAGCCTTTGCTGGAGCCACAGGGTGGCTGTTGTAGGCAATTGAAGACCCGCTTCATTTAGGAATCATGACAGAGGCACAGGCCAGTGAGTCCATCCTTTCCCATGAGTGGTGGGGAAACTGAGGTTGGAGACCGCGCTCACCTCAGGCTGTACTGTACATCTGGGTCAGAGATAGTCTTGGTACTTAAGTTCCTGGCTCCCAAGGCATAGCCCTCCAGCTTTGCTAACTTTTGGTGTGGTACTGAGCTGTGGGGTCACGCTCACAGCCAGCGAGGTGTGGAGGGCTCTCCCTAAGCAGTGAGGTTTCCTTAACCAGCCATCTTCCAGGGTCTTTCCTGACCCCCATGTGGCCAGAACCACAGCTAAACTGTGTCTGGGGACAAAGTGCTTATTTAGCCAGGAGGGATGAGAGGACATCATGGCCATAGGCCCTCTGAGGCCAGGACACAGACACCAAGAGCTATTCCAAGTTGAAAGGGACAGCAAGGACAAAGGACTAATTTAGAGCCCAGCTAAGCTCTGGGAAAGGCACAAGTCGAGACCTGAAAGAGCTGGGGGAGAAGTGGATGAGTCTTCTGATCTGTGCTGTGCAGTGGAGGGGTCCTGTGTCCCTGTCCCTCCCAGACAGACGCATGGGCAGACTGGCCAATGTGAGGTCTGGGTGGGCATTACGGAGTGAGCAAGGCGGAGGGGCCCTATCGGAGCCAGACATTCTTGTGCCCTTTGCCCTTTGGTGGCAAGATGTATAATGAGGTCAGTTAAGGAGAGCAGATCCTATGGTTACTTGAGGCCTGTTTCTGTCCCTTCTGGTTCATTCCTTTCCTGCTGAGGTAGGCGCAGCAGTCCAGGCCCTGCAGGAGCCAGAGGAGCCAGAGGTAACTATAGAAATAAACTAGGGGACAGCTCAGCAGCAGCTATTTCTGGAAACCTGAGGCAGACATGCTTTGGTTCCTCCCCGCTGTCACTAACAGGCTGTCTGTATTCATTGGCAGAGTGAGGTCAGAGACCGGTCACCTGCAGAGAGCTATGACAGAAACGCTGTGTATATTCTGCAAAGGACTCCTGTCTCTGGGCTAGGATGCTGGACATTTAGCTCAGGGCCTGGGGTAGTGGAGTTCAGTCCAGGTGGCTGGACCACAAGGGTGGGTGAGTCTTGTGTCCTGTGCCCCTGCCCTCCCAGACAGACACATGGACATACTGACTAGTGCCAGGTCCAGGAGGGTATAAGGGAGTGAGTGTGGCAAGGGCCAGCATGAGACTGCTGGCTCAGAGGGGAAGACTCTGTTGTGGGAAGATCTTTCCCACAGCCTAGGCCAGAGCTCAGGTGGCAAAGTCTGCCCCAGAGGCCATGTGCTCACGGCAGCCCTGGGTTGGCTTTTTTACAAGAGACTTATTCCCTAAGAACACTGTCTGGTGGGCAGTGGACATGTTCCCTGTCCCCGAGCCCCGATCTCAGTATACAAAGAAGCGTGGACTACCTCACAAGGTGCCTTCCTCCCTTCCGTCTCCCTGTGGCTCTCTAGAAAACCAGATCTAGGAAGGGGACCCACCAGGCTTAGCTCACCCACCAGAGGATTTCCAGCATGCTCAGGGACCACACACTATGTTGGCAGGAGGGGCTAAGTCCTTGCAACCGATGGTATGTATGTCTTTCTGCAGGCACGCCAGTCCCACAGGCCTGCTGTTGACGGTGCTGGTGGCACTTGTCTATGTGGTTGCTCTCCTGTATGAAGAGTGAGTAGACATGTGATGGGGTAGGAGATGGATGTGACAGGCGAGTTAGAGCAAGCTGCTCACGCAGAACTGTTTCACGTGGTCTGGCAAGCTTCAGCAGACTTGAGAGGCTGGGAATGGGGAGGGTACACCTGAGACCTAGGCAGGCAAGGAGGTGGTCCCAGTCCCTCCAGGCCCCTCTTTGCTCTTTGAAGCCTCTAGGCAAGCTCTGGGGACAGTGGAAATATGGGTCCTATCACTGGGGGAGCAGGTTCTGGTGCTGGGGTACAGCAGTTTCCTGGAACAACCTACTGGAGCATTCCCCTGCCCACAGGCCCTTCACTGCTGAGATCTACCGACGGAAAGCCTCCAGGTTGCACAAAAGGAGCTGACAGGGCCATGAGGGATCTTTGCAAAGCCGGACTGGCCTCCCGGCTGCCCTAAGCAACAACCCTTCTTGGGGAGAGCAGCACTGGCCACTGTGCCTTGGAAACCAGTCACGGGGGCCTCAGGCATTCTCCGTGTGACTGTTGAGACCCCATCCCCACCATGCCCCGACACACTAATAAAGGCATTGTGACCTCAGAACCACTCTGGTCCCCTTCCTATCCTGGTCCTAGGAGTGGGGTCAGACATGAGCTCAAGGCTGTGGGAGGGCAGGGCAGGGCAGGGCAGGGCAGGGCAAAAGACTACATCTCTTGAGGGCTTCTGGGCTGGATTGGTTTGGCCCTTTCTTTCCAGTGCAGCCTCTGGTGCTGTCTAAGATTCACAGAGAACTGTCTCAGAAGACCTCAGCAATAGAACTGGCTGCAGCCACAGCCTTTCCTAGGCATCGGACACCCTGGTCACCTGCCATCCATGCCCCCGCACTCCCGGGGCATGCCCTCGATACCCAGAACCCAGTTCAACATCCACCAACCTGAGAGTGGAGGTGTTGTCATAGGTGATTAGTGTTACTCACATCGCCCTGGTGGTAGCGTGGTCCTCGGTATACCCATCTGCAGCCTCCTGGGCCATGATTCTCACTCTTACATGTTGGCTGTCTCTCTGTCCTACACTTCTCAGGCCTGGTCCTTCTCCTTTCCCATCATGGCAGTTCTTGATCCTCATTCCTTTCTTGGTCCCCTTGCCCAAGAATCCTAAAGTCCTGTCTCTGTCTCCCTGCCCAGCCATTGGCCACCAGCAACTTTATGTACCAATCAAAGCCATCCGGGGACTGGGACCCTCAGCATCTTCCATGTGGATTCTCATATAATTTTGGGAACCCAGTTGACATAATACAAGTGTTAGATCAAATCCTCAACATGGAGACCTATCAAATTAAATAGTCTTGTCGTTCCACCAAGATTGTCGCGGCCGCCCCCCACCTTCATCTGAGTTGGGTAAAATCTGCTGGAGAGATGATATATGTGTAGCTGAGCTTCTGCCTCAGTGTGGGTTCTTCTTGTACCCTTCTCCACCCGTTTTCTTCTATCCTTTCAACCTCCTAACTCTAGACGAGGGAAAAAACCAATAGGAAAGGAAAGGGATCCCTGAATAAAGTCAGGGGTTGGGAAGGGAGCAGTGTTACCCCTAGACCACTTCCTGCTGATTAGGGGCATCCAGTTCTTTGGAGCAAGTTTGATCTTCACCATTAGAATATCTGATTTCTTGTTTTTTCTTTACATACGACCCCTTAACAAACAGCAACCAACAGCCCACCAAACCCACCTATTGGGGCTCTAGCATTTATATACCCTCTGAAAAATCCCCCAGAATTTAAATATCACACAATCGCAAAAACTATCTGCAGCTGGCCAAAATCACACCCCTGCTAGAGCACAAGACACGTCATAGTCAGCTTCTGTGGACAATCTGAAGCAGACTGTCCAACCCATACCTGGGATTAAAACAAAAACACATTCTTATATTTCTGTGTTTTGTTTTGTTTTTTAATCCAGAATTCTCACTGCAGGGATGTGTAGGCAGAGCACAAGTGACCGAGAAGGTGGGGTCACAAGTTGACACTCATCAGAGTGTCATCAGAGGGAGCCAAAGAACAGCCTTCCTCTGCTCTTCGTCACTGTGTGGCCACTAGCAGCTAGGACCACCCTGACCTCTAGGACTCCAGGCTTCTGATGGATGGCTTAGGGATACCTAAGCTTGCTGGACTTTGGGATGGTTGTCCCAGCTCACCAGAGGCCCTCATCTCTTTAGTCTCTGCTGAGTTCCTTTGCCAGGTGCCTCACTGGCCCAGAAAACCTTGTAAGATTTGGGTATCCAGAGGATCAGCCTATGCCTATTCCAGTCCTGGGCTACCCAGTCCTGGGGGCTCATGAGACAGCATCTAAGGCTGCTGCCCTCTCCTGACATCCTGTTATTGTCACCCAGGACCCTGGCCAAGGCTTGCATGAGCTTTTACAGGTGGCCCAGGCTTACCTTCTCACTGTACACAAGTCTCCTGCCTCATGTTTCCAGGCCCTCTGAGGAGGCCTGGGCCCCCCCTCCCAGCATCTGCTGGAGACTCCAGTTGGGCAGACAAGAACCACATCTTTTATTAGTGTGGCCTCAGAGCCTTATTGCCTTGGGCCCTTGACAGAGTCTAGGGCTGTCATCCTGAGCCCTGCCCCTCCCTCATACCCCTTCTTGGACAAAAGGTACCAAGACCATGGAAGCAAGCAGACTTTACCTGTTTCCTCACTGTAGATAATACCATGTATGTCTTATCCTGAAGCTCAGGCAGGTGTCCTGGTAAGGCTGGGCCAGAGAAACATTGGTATCCTTGGCACTAAATGGGGCAGATACCCCCTTTGCCATTGGTGTTCACCTGTCTAGTCCTCCACACCAAGAGAGGCTCAGCTCTATCACTGGCATCCCTGCATGTGCCTATTGGCTCAGTTGCCAGGCTGTGGGTATGGGCAGAGGGAGGAGGCAGCCCCAGCTCCCTGACAACTGGGTGGAGGCAACAGCCAGGGCAGACATGGAGGTCATGTGATTTCAGAGGGGAGAAGAGGCTGCAGAGGGCTCTGGGGAAAGGAATGAGACCTAAATATTTTTCTGAGGACCACAGATCATGGGTGTCCTCTTCATACACCCAGCAGGACTGGGCACATGTGTCTGAATCCCAGGTGTCAGTTGGAATCCAGCAGGAGACAGGGACGGGGTGGAACTTGCCAGGAGGCTCAAAAGTCTGAAGTGGGCTGGTTGCCAGAGAGCTGGGGCTGCCTCCTGATTAGTGGCTGTGTTGTTTCGAGCCCAGAGGAAGCCACTGCATAGTGTTGGGAGCACATAGTAGGGCAAGCTGCTCACCCGATGGCCAAGAAATAAAGAGTAAATGAGAAAGGGGTTGGGGCCCTACAACCACATTTAAAGTCACTCTTACAATAGCCTAAAGGCTACCCACCAGGCTCCACTTCTTAAAGGTCTGCCACCTCCCAAGAGCACACTTTGGGGACCCAGACTTTCAACTGCCAGAATCTAGCAAGTGTCCATAGTTGGTGAGGTTCTTGCTGGTGGAGACTTAGTGCCTTGCATGATGAGACCACACATCCTGGCTTACCTCTCTGCTGCTCTCCTAATGAAGCCCTAGTCCCACTAGACTGCAGTCCTACCCTGCGTCCTCGCTTAACCATGATCACTCCCAGAGGGAGGTGCCACTACCAGACTAGACTCCACAGGTGACTAAGTTTGTTCTCTGACAGTTTCCAGTGGGGCTCCAGATTCAGTGGGTGCTTTGATGGGGTACTGAAGCCAGAGAGGAGCCTTTTCCTTCTTACTGCTGAACACCCCACTGTAGGTAGATGGCATCTTGTTGATCCATTCAGTGGGTGAACACTGGGTGGTTTTCACGTCAAGACTATTGTGACTAACACACCATTGTGAACACGTGTGTATACATCTTTCCATTGCTTTGGGGTATACGTTTAGGAATGTGACCTCAACAGTTATTATCTCCATCAATTCACATTCCTCTCTGGATGAGCAGCTTTCTTTTCTGAGATGGAACCTATATAGTCAGACACGGTTTTTCTGTTTGCTTGTTTGTTTGTTTGTTTGTTTGTTTGTTTTCTCATGGCAGTGGCATTGAACCTGGTTTTTCACTGAGGTATGTGGTCTGATGGCACTTTTCTAACAATGTGGCATTGATGTTGAGAGCAACAAGCAAAGAAAACAAACTGAAGGCCAGTTATTCCAGGAATGTTAATCCATCAGGAGTGGCGTGTGCCAAGGCCCAGCAGTGAGAGAACTCCAAAGGACTGAGCTATGGGGTAGGGACCACGAGCACCTTGACACTTGTAAGATGCTGGGCTAAGGCACTCTTGTTTCACTGAGCCCTAGGCCAGTAAAACCAGTCCAGTCCAAATGAACTAGCCTTGAAGACAAACTCATTTGCGGGGTGGGAAGTTCACGTGTCCCTTTCCTACTGTTCAGCCCTCGGCCTAACATCACTTATTCCGATTTGACCTCCAAAGGATCCCTGAAGGCTGATGTGGGGGGGACGTAGGAAGGTTGGGGGAAAGCAGGGGCTAACTTGCCTCTGCAAGCCAGCTAGTAGGATTTCGCTCATGGGGTTTGGCGGGGGGAGGAATACTGTGTACCCCACTGCTCTTTCATGGCTGAGGTCTTTCTGCTTTGATAGCAGAGACGGGTGATGGATGCTGGTGGCACATGAGAGACTGACAGCACTAGGCCCAGGTGTGTGACAGTTGCTGGCTTCTGCCTCTCTAAGGGTGAGGAGCACTAGAGAAGAGAGGCCAGTACGGTTCCTTCCCAGTACTCCCCATCAGTGACACCATTCAGACATGCCTTCCTTGCCACCAGGAGCTGCTCAAGGTTCTTGCTTTGTTTCTGGAATCTGTCTCATTCAGAGCCCGGGAGGCCACTAAAGCTGTCTTGTCCAGGGCCTCTCTGATTGGATTCCACCATGTACTGGGAAGCTTCCCCCACCAACAGCTCTGATGGCTGGGGTAGGACCGCACAGGAAGTGGAGCACAGATAAGCTGTGGGCTCTTGCTGGCAGGAGTGGGCTTGACCCCTGTGGGTAACATGGTGGTACCTGGTACCCTTCTTTGTGACCCAACGTCAAAGAACCTTCTGAATCCTCTTTGCCTCTGGATAGGGCTGTGACTGGCATTTCCTGCTCACAGACCCTTGTCTTCTGCTGGGCTCCCCTCTGCATTTGATCAGGTGGTAAGAGTTCTGAGCAGGAAGCATGGCACTGTGACAAACCTGAGTGGTAAGAAAGCTCCATAGTGGCTTCCAGAGTTTCTGGGAAAGGGATGCACATGCTGTCCTGTGTGGGGCAGTGTCCTGGGGGGGGGGGCACAATGGTAGTTGGGATAGTGTGGGACTGTACTGCCTGTCTTCCAGACCCTGCAGTGTTCATGCGACTGGAGACTTGGTAGCAGAGGCTGTGTGAAAGGTGCCTGGAGGAGGGAGTCCACCTCACAGGGTGTGGAACTGGGTAAATGAACCTCAAGGGTGTCAGGAAACCACCAGTATTGCCAGTCACCTTGCATCTAGAAGGGACTGAGGTGTGATGTCAGACCCAGCCATGACACTGACCATGGAAGGAGAGGCCAAAAGCTGTGCCTTGGCCATCTGGATGTCTGTGGGTAGAGCTGGACCATATCTTGGATCCTGCTGTCCATCCCTCTATTATTCTTTGGACCATCCTGGACTGGAGTCTCAGGGGAATGGTGACATTGGATCTGCCCATCCTGAGTCAGAGCCCCAGCCTTCCACACAATGCCCTCTGGAGGCAGAGGAATAGGGACTCAGTCTGGTGGGTAGCCATTGCTTGCCCCGCTAAGAGGCCTCTTCCTGCAGTGAACGCTCTATGCTTCTTACTGAACAAAGCAGTTCTGTGTTTGGCTGAGACTCAGGTCTTTCTCACAGATGAGGGCAGACACCCCAGATGGAGAAGGGAGGGAAGCAGCAACAAGGGCAAGAAGCAAGCGTGGTAAAGGACTCACCCCAACTGGCCTGTCGCTGGCCTGTCCTAGATCGAGTTGACGAGTCCCAGTTACTCGATTGATATGGATGTAGAAGCAGCCGGGGGGTGGGGGAGCAGGAAATATGGATATCCCACTAGATTGAAACGGGCCACACAACAGCAGCAGCCTCTGTAGTGGGCGCTGTTGTGGGGCACAGGCAGAGGGGAGGAAAGGACAACTGAGAGCCAGGTGGCCTACTTACTAGGCTAGCAGCGTGCTTCCCAGTGGTTTCGTCCCTCATCTGTTAAATGCAGAGTGCTGCTTCTCTGTCTCCAGTGCTGTCTCTGGGGAGAGCATTATCACTTAGCACAGGGACCATCAAATCAACACACCTAGGTCTTGTGGGCCCCTGGCAGGATGCCTACTGCTGATCTAGAGACTGAGTTTCTTTTAAGATCCTAGGTCACAAGGAAGGGATGAAACCTTGGGAACACGGCACAAGCATCTCCATAGGTGGGAATAATCTTAGCCCTGCTTGTGGGACACCAAGACTGCCTGGATGGTGTCAGTCAGTCGGTGGGTCTCTGGGCCTCTCCTAAATCAGTCAAGGTCAAAGCAGAATAAAAGCAAAGCTAGACTATGTCATCAGTTACAAGCAGCAGACACGTCCTATTTCTCCTCCAGCATTACTCAGTCCTGGTTACTGATCAACCTGCTACTGGCTTCCTCCTTTGGGCAGCCTCCCTGATACGATACTTTTATTGTTCTGACCAGGCCCTGGTCTTGGAAAGTGTTTGCATGTATTCTTTCACAATCAAGGAACCGGTGTCATCCTCCAGAAAGGGAAACTGAGCTACAGAGAGGTTGTGCTCCCAGGTCTCGTCTGAGATCATCAGCCTCAGTCGGCTCCCTCAATGCAAAATGCAGATCATTGGCCCACGAATGGGAAAAGTCCAGAAAGTTATAGGAGACTGTAGGGGACACTGGCCTGTTTTGCTTTTTTTAAAAAAGGGCTTGTCTCTAAGTATGAAGTTAAGGACAGACTCTTTTACTGAGGTCCCCACCGACCAGATTATCTCTAGTTGGGAGAATAGAGCACAGGAATAAAAGTCCATGACAAAGCCCCTAGTCTGGCTCCCCAGCTAGCCTCCTGCCCCTCTAGAGTGGCCACAACCTTAAGAATCCCAGTGTGTCCGTGGGGCTCCCTGCTTCCCTCTGGTGGCGAAAGCACAAAGCGCGGACTGTAACGTAGGAAACCCACAAACACTGGACACTGAGCCCAGAAAAGCACCATGGGCAGGGGGCTTGGGGGGGGGAAGGCTACGGGGATGGCGCTGGAGCAAATGGCCAGCAAACCTGTTGCTATCACCAGGTCACATTTTTGGGGTAACTGAGGCTCAGGAAAAGTGAGCGTCTGTGCACTAGTGTTGAGAGAATGAGGATCCCAGAGGTAAGGCACAGCCAGGACCTCTGCGGCCAAAGCAGTGGGAAGCGCCGGATCCTCGCGTGGCGGTAGTTTGGATTTGTTTTCCTTCCAGCGCACGTAGGTCTGGAGCGGAGCCTCAGGCTCCAAGGCGGAGGTCGCTGCGTCTAGGAGGAGCCGGGAGCGTCCGGGGGCGGGACGTGACGCACCTTGGCTGGGAGGTGCCAGCCGGGGCTTCGGCCAGCTGCATATAAGAGCGGTGTGGGGCGCGGAAAGCCAGAGCCCGCTGTCTGTACCCAAAAGCTCAGACAAGCTCTCGCGGTCCCGAGGCCAAGCTCTTCCTCCGCTCCGGAGTCCTCTGCAGCCCTTTACCTTCTCTCGGCCACGCATCCGCCTCCGGGGCCCCTCTGCCCAATGAAACTGGCCGCGATGATCAAGAAGATGTGCCCGAGCGACTCTGAACTGAGTATCCCGGCCAAGAACTGCTACAGGATGGTCATCCTCGGCTCATCCAAAGTGGGCAAGACGGCCATCGTGTCGCGCTTCCTCACGGGCCGCTTCGAGGACGCTTACACCCCTACCATCGAGGACTTCCACCGAAAGTTTTACTCGATCCGCGGTGAAGTCTACCAGTTAGACATACTGGACACATCCGGCAATCATCCGTTTCCCGCTATGCGGCGCCTCTCTATCCTCACAGGTGAGTTGGGGACCGTGGGGCCGGAGTCTTTCGGGGAGCGGATGGGGCTGGTGTGTTGTGCCTGGGGCCGCACCTCGGTGCCTGGCAGTTGCCCTCACCTTTCCCTCTCGTTCCTCTGTAGGAGACGTTTTCATTCTGGTATTCAGCTTAGACAACCGCGACTCATTTGAGGAGGTGCAAAGGCTCAAACAGCAGATTCTAGACACCAAGTCCTGTCTCAAGAACAAAACCAAAGAGAATGTGGACGTCCCGCTGGTCATTTGCGGTAACAAAGGGGACAGGGACTTCTACCGCGAAGTAGAGCAGCGGGAGATTGAGCAGCTGGTGGGTGACGACCCTCAGCGTTGTGCCTACTTCGAGATCTCGGCCAAGAAGAACAGTAGCCTAGACCAGATGTTCCGTGCGCTCTTTGCCATGGCCAAGCTGCCTAGCGAGATGAGCCCCGACTTGCACCGCAAGGTGTCTGTGCAGTATTGCGACGTACTGCACAAAAAGGCGCTGAGGAACAAGAAGCTACTGCGTGCGGGCAGCGGAGGCGGGGGCGACCATGGCGATGCCTTTGGCATCTTGGCGCCCTTTGCTCGCAGACCCAGCGTGCACAGCGACCTCATGTACATTCGTGAAAAAACCAGTGTTGGCAGCCAGGCTAAGGACAAGGAGCGCTGTGTCATCAGTTAGGAGCCCCCAAGGTCAGCCACACAACCTGAGGACCCTTTTTGTTCAAAAGTCAAATCGGATTCCCGGGCTAGCCAGCGCGTTCTGTGCCACAGGAGCTCCAACTGGCCTCCTCCTTCCCTCCTCTCCCTCCCAGCCCTGTGCACCAGGGAGACGCTGCCAAGCCAGTAAGGGACAGTCATCTGCTGTGAAAGGAAAGAGAACTAGCTAAGACTGGGACTTTTGCCTCCGATTCTGGGATGCCAGGATCAGCAGAGGGGTACTTGGCATTTTTCTCAGATTTGAGAGTGTGTGAAGTTCATCAGCCTGTGAGACTTCAAGTAACTGTCCTGCGTCAGGGCCAGGACTAACAGGGCATTATCTTGTCTGATTGGTGTTGCCATGACCATGACCGCTGTCAGCCACCTCTGTCCTCAGCAAACTGGAAACTTTGGCTCGAGGTGGGGGGGTTCAATCATAGCCAAGCGACTTGTTTACATGTGTGTGTGCAATTACCGAAAAGAAAAACAAAACACAAAACTTGCACTTTAATAGTTCCAGTGTCAATGTGACATGAACAAAATCTCTACATTTCTATTGTGTGAGGTCTTTATTATTTTTTTTTAATTTAAAATAAAATAATTTTAAAATGGAAAATGGTGCTTCGCTTTTAGGCTTCCTGCCTCAGTGTCAGTGGCCAAGAACTGGAGAGGGACCTGGCTTTCAGAAAATGGTCTCCCACTTCCAAGTTGGCATGCTCTAACTTCTGACTTTCTGTCTACCCTCTGCCTAGCCTGGCCTGTAATAGGAAGCCTTGTTTTGGAGACTAGTCATACTCTTCTCCCTCCACACTGCCCATGGCAGGTGACAGGAAGCTGTCACACTTGAAACTCTGACTCTGATTACCACAACTAAGGAGGCGAGCTGGAGAGGTGTGTGTGGAACATGGCTGCCCTGGATGTTTGTTTATCCCCTGTCCCAGGGTTGTCCCAGGACCTAGGCAGGGAAAATAGAAAGCCAGTAGCGCAGGTCCCAGAAGCACTCAAGCAGGTGGGGCCCATCTCCTCTGCACTTTCCTGTCTTCCTGTGGCTAAGGGCTCATAATTTTTGACTCAGATCTTCTTGCCACTCCTGTCAACTTAGGGCAAGTGTCACCTTCCAAGCCTCCAATTCTGCAGCTGACAAACAGAGGCACTCTGTGCAGGGGTCAGCATGGTCTCTAAGGAGTCAGCACAACTGCTCTAGCCACTGAGGCAATACTTGGCTTTTTAAGAGGGTCTTGACCTTCAAGGGATGTTCAAAATTGTCCTGGGGGAGGGGGGTCTTGTCAACCTTGCTTTGGAAGGACCATTTCCAAGGAACTGTTCCTCCTCAAATCTCAGAAAGGCCCTCACTTTTCAACAATGAATGGCTGGGCTCCCAGGGTTCCCTGCAGGAGACATGTAGGCTGCTGTGCTAGTTCAACAGAGGCACATGCTGGGTGGAAGGAGGAGCACAGTGAACATTTTCCTCTGTGCCACCTACTCAACACACCATTCTAATGCTTCATTATAAGACCTGCAGTTCCAGGGTCTGACTCCTAGCACTCAGAGAGACAGAGACAACAGGGAAACCATGTGTCCTGAGAGCAGAACATACTTTTAATTACGTATTTGAAAATGTGACAGGTCAACACACTGGAACAGAGAAGCCTCCAAGCCTCCAGCCCTTTGAGGAAGCCTTCTTTCTTCTTTCTTCCCTAGCGGGAAGATCTGAAGCCCCGGCATTCCATGTGCTCTGCACTTAAAGGAACGGTCAGAGCCTTAAAACTGGCCCAGCCACAGCTTCAACTCTGCAGAAAGTAACTGATTCAGTTAAATAACAGTCCCAAGGCAGAGGTGGCTTAATTGGCACCCTCTACTCAAACTCACAGCCCACTTTTCTGCCCAAACCACTGAAGTCAGAACCCTCTTTCACACATTCTGGATCCCAGTGTGAAGCACCAGCAATGCACCAGAATGCTTGCTCAACACATCCCCAGCCAGCACTCTTGCCAACAAAGCCAGTTGGCAGGCACCTGTTAAGTCCTAAGCTGGTCAGCCCAGGCTGTGCCCATTTCAAGATCCAAACAATACTGGGTACTTCTCACCTTCCTCCTGAGAGAATGAAAGAGCCATGGTGCCCTCAGTGTAACAGTGCCTGGGAGACAGAGAACACAGTGTTCTACCGGGGACTCACTGGGCACACTCAACAAGTAGAACACAGACAGCTATGGCACCTCCAGACTTAGCTCCCCATACCCTTCAAACCACACATACCCCTGGCTGAGAAACTGCCCTAATTGCTCCTGCCAGCTACTCTGCTCCAAACCAGAAGTGTGCAGGGACCATATGCAGGGTAGCAAATGTGACTGACTCCTTGGCTAGAGGGGAGATGACAAGGTAAGCCAAGGCATATGAATCAGGGTAGAGCCACTTGCTTAACAGCCTCTTTGAGCCAGCGTGGGAAGGACAAAGGGCCCCAGGCAAGCAGTGTTGTGGCTATTCTGAGCACTGCCAGAAGTGATGGAGATAAAAGGGAGATAAGGCTAACGTGCAGGAGGCTGGAAACTGGAGTTGGTGGTTGGTTCGCAGAGCTCTGCGCCCAGAGATATAGTTTCATTCAGTAGTTCAAACAAAAAAGGAAGTGAACTGTTTTCAAGGAGAAGCCACCCACCCTCTGGCCTTTCAAAACAATGTTCATATTCTCACAGATTTTTTTAATTATAATAAATCCATGCCATCTGAGTGCAGGCCTAATTTACCCCATGAATTCTATGCAAATGCTTCATGAAACTGCTGTTAATGGGAACAGTATGTACCTGATACTGTGCTGATGCTATCTGGAGTGGGAGGAGCTGAGGGAAAGAAGGAAACAGCTACTTCCTCTCCCTCTGTGCCCTGTAGATCTGCTGATGGGGTCCAGGGCACAGACAGTCAAGGCTGAGTACAGCCACTGAGGC
Organism: Rhabdomys pumilio; assembly: GCA_030674055.1. Taxonomy (NCBI): domain Eukaryota; kingdom Metazoa; phylum Chordata; class Mammalia; order Rodentia; family Muridae; genus Rhabdomys; species Rhabdomys pumilio. Next base: position 59,664,521 of record JANHMN010000002.1, read on the forward strand.
CCCACACCAGCCACATGTGGCCTGTTTAGAGCTGGGCTCCCAAGGAGCTGGACAGTACAGGTGTGAAGCTTTCAGTCTGTTGGCAGCTTTCCCAGGAGCTGGCCCTACTCCTTGGGGATCTCAAACATGCAGAGGCTCTTGTACTTCTGCAGGAGTTCATTCTTAGTCCTGACTTGCTCTCGGAGGCTGTGCAGCTGCTGCTGCTGCTGCTCAGGGCTCACGTGGATGCCGGGCATGGTGCCTATGAGCTTCCGCATCTCCTGGAACTTTGTTTTGAGGGCGTTCAGGTCCTGGTGGAGATCTGGGCTGTCCTTGTCCATGCTGGGTGACAGGGGAAGAGAAGGCAGTCAGTTATTAGCATGTGTAGCTCATTTCCTTGTTCTACACCCTCTGATACCTTTTAGAATGTTGTTAGATATGCCTGTCCCCTGACTAGGCTGCCTTCCCCAGAAGACAGGAATTGATCTTTTATTTGTTTTGTTCTTTAACTTTAAGCTCATAAAAACACTCCCAACTAACACACTTGACAAGTCAGATACTTAAACTCTCTGTGATGGCAGGGACCAAGCTGGCTTCATCACAGCTGTCTCACCAACCTGGCCCTACACATAGAACACTACGCTCAAACACTTGTGGATCAAGAACACTTGCACAAGTGTGACATCCTGAGATTGGAGCTCTACCATCCATGTAAAGCAGGGGCACACATGCCTATAAACCCAGCTCAGGCTCGGGGTGAGATGGGGGTGTAGAAACAGGCAGACCTCAGAAGCTAAAACACCAAGTCTCAGGTTCTGTGCAAGGGAGCACAGGGAAGAGTGATAAAGCTGGGCACCACAAGTGCCCACCTCTGCCTACCCCACCACTCACACGTGTGCACACGCCACATACACAAACCCAATAACATTTTCAAAACACCACCTGCCAAAAGAATGAATGCTTGGAAAGCAAGGCTCAGCTGTGCTAAACGAATCACCATTATCAGGTGACCCTTCCAAAACCAAAGAAAAACAAACTTGTTGAAACACTCATTTCACCTGACCTGAGCCACCTGTAGGCCAACCAGGAGGTTTTGCCAGTTAGCAGGGCCTTCATTTCACTGAGCTGTGGCGCTTGCTTAGGCCTGTTAACATAAAGATGAACTCCCATAAAGCTAGTTATGCACTTTAAACCAGCTATAAGCTACAGGAGCATTCTCAGCTGACACAGGCCCTCCTCTGCCACAGCTCTGCAGACACCTTCCTCTGGACTGAGGTCATTTTGAAGGCAGATTATCCCTGTCCTCTCACAGCCCTGGCATGGCAGAGATCCCCACTCTTGCTATCAAACTAGAGCAAAAGAACCAAAACCCCAGGAAGAAAGGCACTGCCCCAAGGCCAGGAAGCAGAGGAGCTTTGGAAGCAATTCCTGTTCAGTGTGCAGACACTGAGGACGGCCACTGATGTGCTGTCAGAATTTAAAGTACACTTTAACAAAACTGGTTTACATCACAAGTGTAGAAAGATACAATAAAAACAAACAAAAAACCTCACAAAATTAAAACGGGGAAGGTTTATAGTAATAATAATTCTTGAAGTAAACATAACTCAGCCCAAAAGAATTCTAATTCAGAAAGAAAAGTGTGGGCCATGTTTCAGATGCTCACTTCTGAAACTCTCCAAATCCCAGATTCCCATTCTTTACAGGGTGAACTTTGGGGAAAGGGGGTAGCCTTCAGACAAGAAACAGAAGCCATAGGGAGGAGAGCTGGGCTGCAGACCTCTGCCCCAGTTGGTGGTGGTAAAGAGCACAGAAGTCTGGGGTGAAGGAAGCATCTATTCAGGAACCTGCTCGAACCAAGAGGGAACCTGTTATGCCAGGATGACTGTGAAACAGTGAAATCCCCAGGCCTAAAGAACAGGGTCAGACTTGATAGTGAGGGAATAAAAGCAGAAAGCTCTAAATGGGTCTGCCTTTGTGCTCAGTGTTAGTCACCATCCAACTTTAGAAGAGAAAGAGCGAGACTAGGTCAGGATCGATGGAAATCATGCAAACAAGGACAAAGTCAGAGCATCATGGTTCCTTCTACTGTGCTTTCTTAAAGAGTGGGCAGAAATACTATAGCCATGGGGGCAGAAAGAGCAGAGCATCCTCCTAACAGCTAGCATAGGCACTTGGACATGTGTCCCAGGCTCTTGGATAAAGCCTAGGAAAGATGGGTGGTGCATCTAAGAACATGCCCTGATTTTTCCCAATTTCTTTTTTGCACAGAAGCAAACTGGCAACAATGGGCAGTGTGTCCTCCAGCAATGCAAAAGCAAGGGAAGGAAGGCATGGGCCAGCAAGCCAGTCACACCCCTCACCTCTGGTAACCTGATCTGGAGGCCTGTATCTTTCTCCATCAAATGTCCACCCTCCTCAGAAGCAAGCACTATCTGTCCCACTGACCACCCTGGACTAGCACCCCTCAGTCTCCTCTGTTCACAGCTTCTCCTCCACTACTGACTCCAGTGGCTTTCACTTTCCCCAGAGCAATTTTTCTCTTATTTAGTAAATGCTGAGGGGAAGAAATTCAAAGTGATAAATATGTTTAAAAAGTGAAGTCCTTTTAGTTAGCATATGATGTAAACTGTTGTAGATCATTTCAAAATGTGCAATTACAGACAACCATCTGTATACTTTTGTTATTCTGACAGAAGCATATCAAATGTGGCTCTCATTCCTGTCTTTCCACATTAATATAGATTTCATTACTTTGTGAAATTTTTTACAAACAATTATCTAGAATGTTTGCAACTCATCGAAATGACAATGGATATTGTGTACCTGCATCTTTACATAACTGTGCAAGTATTCTGGAAAGATGTCACACCAGGAGAAATCTGGATTAAAGATTTTATATAATTTTTGACAGACACTGCTAGAATGCCCTTAGCTAGGCACAGACACCTATAATCCCAGTTTCTTGGGAGACTGAGGCAGGAAAAACAAGCTTGAGTCTAGGCAGCACACTAAGACCCCATCCCAAACATGAACATACACCTCTGCAAAACTCCCAGATGCCTCCCCTGATGTGTCCGCGGCTCCTCCCATCTCGCAGTGGTCTGTTTTCTCTGGAGTTCTGCCAGCACCCACCAGGTCTTTGATCCAGTGGCTTTGGACCTCCCACACTAGCTTTCATCTGCCACAGGATTGCCTGTTTCCATTCTCTTCAAGTTATGGAAGGTTCTGCTACTTAAAGAAGTTTGAAAAACAAAACAAAACAAAACAACAACAACTGTTCTACAGCAAGCCTTCCGGCTTGTTTGCTCACTCTCCTAAGTCTAGCTCCTCCTCCAGCATCAAGATTTTTCTCTCTGGAGTCTGAGGAGCCTGCAAGCATCCACAGTGGAATAGCCATCTGCCTGTCTCTGTGTACATCCCTGGGGGACAGCAGCCTCTACCCACTGAGGCTGCCCTCTCCGATTCTCCCAGCTATGTGTCCAGCTAATCCCCCTCCTCCAGACTACTTCAGACAACCATTGTCACTGCGTCTCAGACAGAGTCCTCTCCTCTTCCCAAACCCTCTGTCCTATCCACTTTTAGAAATCCAAGTCTGAGCAGGTCACAATGCCTCTTAAGAACCGTGGTGGCCCTCCACCCCAATACCCACAGGACTAATTCAACTGTGAGAGGCTGCAGGGGTCATTCCAAGTACTTTTAACTTTCACTTCTCAGGATCCCTTCCCTGGCAGCTTTTCTTTTACTCTATTTTCTGCTGGAAGGGAGGCTGCCCATGTCATGGAGACCAGCAGGGCCTGGGTACTTCTACCGTGAGTCTGAAAACAACCTGGCACTGAAGCAGACACAGGGAAGCAGCTCTTCCAAGCAGTCCTCAGACAGGTCCTAAGGGTACCTTTTCTGTTCCAGGACACAGCTGAGAGAGACAGTGGGCACAAGGTGGACACAGGGCAGTAGAACAGCAAATCCCAAGCATCACCTGTGGGGTGCTTCCTGCACAGCCTAGCAGGTCTCAGCTGGCGAGGAGCGTGTGTGGGATGAGGCAAGTCAGCAACGCCCTGTTCCCATAAAAGAGGTCTTGCTGACCTGCGATGAGCAGGCGGGAGGGATGCTCGAGCTCCACACTTGAACTCCCTGTGCTGGGTCAACAAGGATGGCTCTCCTGTACCCACTAGCAACCTAAGACATCTGGTAAAAGTATGACATTTAATTAAAACCACATTGCTTAAGCTCCCAAATCGACAGACTACTAACTGGGTGGGCCAAAAGGTGGCAGACAAGCAGGGAGACAGCAGGGATAGCTCACTTCAGGACTGGCAGGCTGGGACACTTAGTTCCACACTCAGATGAGACAAGCTGAATTTGAAGGTCTCGATTTACTCCTCCTTTCCAGCCTATGTCCCTTGTAGCTTCACTATGCACAAAAAGAGGCCTCAGAGAGTGGGATTTATAGTCGTTCTTACAAGCATTTCCTCTCTTCCTTCTTTCAAGCTTCCGAAAACATGCTGCGTGTGGTGGCGAACACCTTTAATCTCAGCACTTGAGGCAGAGGCAGGCATTTCTCTATGGGTTCAAGCCCAGCCTAGTCTACATAGTAGTTCCAGGACAGCCAGAACTATATAGAGAGACCCTATCTCAAAACAATAAATAAACAAACAAATAAATATTAAAAATACATGAATGAAAAGCCTGTCAATTCTAGTATGGAAGTGAATCTAGGCATGATTGACAGGCAAACACACAAACACTAAGTTACATCCCCAGTCTTCTTTCCAATTCCTCTTGCCCAGGTGGGCCTGGAACTCAGTCCTCTTCTCACTCCTGCCCAGCAGCTGGCTGTACAACCAGGCCTGGCAAACTACATGTTCACAGATCTGCTCATCAACTATGGGAGAGATGGAGGGAGGGAAGCCATTGTTTGGACTCCAACTCTAAGCAGGGCTGTTTCAGCCACAGTCTCCAGGTATCAGGTGGCAACATAGGTTGCTGAACTGGAAATTTAAGGGTTCTTTGGAAAGTCAGTTGGATGATGTTTTGCTGGGGCAAACACATGAAAGAAGGTTTAGCTGAAGTGGACACAGGTGAAAGACTAAGGCAGACTCGTGAAGAAATGTTTTGCTGAAGCAGACACAGGAGAGAGGATGTTCTGCTAAAGTAAGCATGTGAAAGGACACGTGATGAAAGAATCTTTGCTAATGACAAGCATGTATAGGTCCACCTTACACTGCCTAGTTGAGCTCCATTTGTCTGGACTCCATAGAGAGAAACACACCAAAAACTTCTAGTGGTATGCTGCAGTTTCTTGCCATTTTCACAGACTTGGGCTGACTGGCAGAATAATGACAGCTGAGACAGACACACCTGCTGCAGCAAGACTTGTGCTGAGGCAAGACCCATAGAGGATATGTGATGTTTGGAGAGAAAGGACTTGACAATGATGGAGGCTGAGCTAGGCTTGTTTATAGAACTAGCTTTGCAAAACTTTTGGGTCTCCGAGTCTTTGCTGATCATTACTTCCCTCAGAAAGGCACAGCCTAGAACTTCTGGCATTTCTCCTGTTCCCTCCTGCTGACTTGAGCCAAGAAGTAGGAGGAGGGGGGATGGGATAAGGGGTTTTGGAGGGGAATGGGAGAGGGTATAACACTGAAAGGTAAATAAATAAAATATCCAATAAAAAAAAAAACAGATAATGGGTAGTAGTCCAGCAGTTGAGACTTTTTGTCAACAATTTATTATGGGGATTTCATATAATCCTCAAGGACAAGGTATTGTGGAAGAGTCCCATGGAATTCTAAAAAGATTGGCGAGACATACTGTTGCTGAGACCAAGAATGATGCCGACCTGTGAGCTTGCTGAGTGCCCTGACAAGGTGACTGGGGAGCTGTATTGGACATATGTTCCTGACCCATCTTTGCTTGACTATATCCCAGATGGGACAAGCTGCCTTGCCTCAAGTTTTTAAACCTTGTGGGATAGAGAATCAAAAAGAGAAATTATAATGTCTCTTGTATTCTTCTTAAAGGTGACCAGCTATTAGGACTCAATCATGTACTGGTCTAGAAATCAATCCAATATTGGAAATAACAGTCTACTTTAGGAAGACTGGATCTGGACATTGTCAGAGACATATTTGGAAGTTAGCTGTAGCTCACTATGATGTTACAAAAGTTGGGACAGGATCTGGATTTCAAACAAGGATTAGTGCATGTTTTAAGGCTCTTTTAATTGTCAAGCTAAAATTGGTTTTGTCTCTTCTACAGTATTTATTGTAAGTTGCATTGACAGTATAATTTCCAATTGTGTTAGTGTGTTGAAACTTGGCATGTCTATTATGGGGGTCTATCAACCAGCTTTTGTCTTACTGCCCTGAGTATTAGGAAACCTGGATTCGATGAAAAAAGCTTGAATGTGCTAGAAGAAGTGAGTTAGGCTTTAAGCAGAAGCAAGAGGATAGCAGGCTTGATTATTGCTGGTATAACAGCTAGCACTACTGCTTCTGCAATAGCATTGACACAAGGAGTTAAGACAATATTTTTGTTAACCATCTAGCAAAAAAATGTTATTGATGTAGTGAGTATACAAAAGGATTTATATAGGTATCTGGAACAATGGATGATGCTCTATAACCTATTCAAATTATCTGAAGGAGGATCAGGGTTCAAGAGTTAGGAACCATCCCAAGTGACATGACAAATATCATTGCAGTAGTGTTACTTTTGAAATTTACAATGATTGTCATTATAATTAGAAAAAAGTTTAAAGACACCTCTCTGGGTGTAGGATATTTGACATAATCCTAACACCTCTCTTGAGTGTGTTAACTCTGCATAATGAGATTATGAATTTAAAGAATGCTGCTCTGTTGACCTTTGACGCTGCAGATAATGCCAATAAAATTATCCATGGTCTGAGGTCAGGATTTCCATTTTGGACAAACCTCAGGAATGGCATATATAGCTTGATCAGGCTAGCCCTTCTTGTTCTGGGAATACTTTTATTACTGCCCATCATGTTAAAGCTTATCTTTAACAACATCAGCATGTTGGCAGCCAAAGTACATGGCTTGAACCTGAAAATGGACCCCTGGACAGAGTTACTAAATTAACAGGCTGGCAAGCCAAGAGATTCTGCACAGAGCCTTACCAACCTAAGACAGAAATGCATTGCTTTTGATAATGCATGTTCCATGATGGGTAAGGAAGGCATTCTTGTCAGAACATCCTAAGACAGGCTCAGTCTTGTTAATGAAATTAAAAAAGGGGGAGAGGTGGAGAGCCTTTGGGGCTGCTTGGCAAGAAGCTGACATGGGCCAAGGACAAGGAAATGGGCTGCTTGGCAGGAATATGACATTGGCCAAGGACAACGAAGTAGACTTCAGGCAGGAATCTGACATTAGGCTAGAACAAAGAAGTAATTTCAGGTAGGAATCTAAATCTTAGGCTAGAACAAAGAAGTAATCTTAGGCAGGAATCTAAATATTAGGCTAGAACAAAAAAGTAATTTCAGACAAGAATCTAAATTTTAGGCTAGAACAAGGAAATAGGCTTCAGACATAAAAATGACCTTGGGCTAAGACAGAGAAGTAGGCTCAGATACTTTGGTCAGCCTGATAAGCCTTTAGAAACAGTGATCATGGGAGTGTTCATGTAATTGGGTTTAATGTCTTGCTTTTTCTTTGACTATTTGTGTTTATTGTATTGCTTGTTCCTTGACTATTTGCATTTATTATATTGCTAGATCCTCAAACTAGAACTGACCTTAATACATGCATGTAATCAAAATGGTATAAAAGCATAAACAAAGAGAGGGTATAAGATGGAGGTTCTAGGGAGGTAAAATGGGGAAAGGGGATGACATCTGTATTGTAAATAAATAAAATATCCAATAAAAAAAAGGGTTGAAAAAAATTAAAGTTACAGGGTGCAGTGGAAGATTCTGGCTCCCTGAACTCTTCAGTATAGGAGGTGGCCTTAAAGACACACAGGTTCCCCAGTGTTCTGTCCAGTTAAAGACACTTGTAACTACTGGGCTCTGCATATGCCTAGATAGGGCATCTGATGTGGTCTGCTGTGACCAATGAATAAAGGGCTGAACATATGAGCTCAATTTAGGAAGAAAAGGGAACCCTAGAGGAACTTTTCTTTGAGATAGGTCTTACCATGTAGCCTAGCCTCAAATGAGATTTGCCCTATCTTAGACTCCTGAGTGCCAGTACAGAGTTATTATAATGTACACTACTCGTCTAGAGAATTTCAGAAAAAGAAAAACAAACGTGATAATACACACAGAATGAATTCCAGAGGCTTTAAAGGCAAAGGAACTAGTTAAAAAGCAACTGTAAGCCAGGTAGTGACAGTGCATACCTTTATTCCCAGCACACAGGAGGCAGAGGCAGGTGAATCTCTAAGTTCGAGGCCAGCCTAATCTACAGTGTGAGTTCCAGAACAGCCAAGCTACACAGAGAAACCCTGTCTTGGGAGGAAAAAAGTGACTATAAGATGTAAGATCCAAAACTGAGGTTACAGACCTGGATGAGTGAAGTACAGGTTAAAAGGAAATGTTCCACTAACCACAGCACGTGATCACGAGGAAGCTGGGCAGCAAAGGCAGAAACAAGAAGGAAAACTAGCTTCAGAAGGGAATAAAGAAACCATAAAGAGCTCAGGACTAAAATACCTCGGTATTAGAGACTAGGGTGTCGAGAGGATCAAAACACCTGGAGACTGAATGTATGATTAGAAGGCAGCATCAAACATGAGCAACAGCATTTCATAACCTTTAGAGCTGGTATTGGGAAGAGGAGGCAGAGGAGACAGTTTGCCTACCCTTTACTCTCCACAAACAGATAGCCTGCAAACATCTAAAACTTAAAAGAAAAAACCAGAAGCACAAACGTTCTAGGAAAAGGAGATCACTATATAAGAAGCTTTCTTTTGCCCCGATGTACCACACCCTTAATCCCAGCATTCCAGAGGCAGAGGCAGAACTCTCTGAGTTCAAGGTCAGCCTGCTCTACATATCAAGTTCCAGGATAGCTAGCCAACACTACAACATACAGGAACCCTGTCTTAGAAACCAAAAATAAACCAGACTCAGTTTTACTGTTGTAGCAATGTGGTTAGAACCCAGGACCTGGCAGACCCTAGGCAAGTGCTCCAACACTGAGCCACATCCTAGTCTCAAGGCCTTAATTAATAAGCAAAAATCTTTTATGCTTTGATATAAAATGTCTCCCCCAGACTCATATTTTAAACACTATTAATGGGAATTTCTAGAGACGTTAGGAGGCAGGCAAAGCTGAAGGAATCAGGACACTGGGAGCATGTCCTCGGGGAGTATGTTCTCCCTGCCCGCTTTTCCCTTCTCTCTTCTTCCTAGCCACCATGATATGACTGTGTTTTGCCAAACTCCATCAGGATGGGCTAAGACTCTCAAACAGTGAGTGGAGACAGACATTCTCCCGTAGATTTTTCTAACAGGTATTTTTGTCACATGACACTGGCTCACATTCAGAAGCAGTCAAAGAAAAGCTGAACAAATCTGACTACATGAAACCACAATTTTAAGGAGGAAAAAAACACCATGACCATTTCAAAGATGAAAGAAAAGTCAACCACCTGGGAGTTTACATTGGAAAGGTAGAGACAAGAAGCCGGGCTCAACAGAAGTACAGGAAGCTAGTAGGGAGAAGTACATAAAGCAAAACCAAAAAAATTAAAATTCTAAGCCAGGCATGATGGTGCACACCTTTTAATCTGGCATTCAGGAAGCAGAGACACATAAGTCTCTGAATTCAAGGGCAGCCTGGTCTACATGAGTTCCAGGCTATCCAGAGCTACACAGTAAGACCCTGTCTTAAAACAAGCAAATTAAGATTGCATGTGAAAAGATGATAGACTTAACTAATAAAGACACCAATCATCTATCATTTCTAACCTACCTATCAGAACAGCCTGGTTAAAAGTTTAGTAGCAGCAGCAGCAGAGGTATGGGAGAAAAGAGAGAAATACACTGGTAATGGAAACATAAATTGATGCATTCTTTCCAACTTTGCTAACACTGACTGGAGTGTTATATTCACACACCACAGCACTAGAAATTTCTCTGAGAGTATCTAGAGAACTCACTGAGACACTGCAGACCCAGGTACTTGTCTCACCTCCAACTACAGGAGCAGAGCACATGTTGGGTGGAAGGTTTCAAGGACAGACAGCTGGCTTTCTGTGGAATTATGTACAGATCTGGGAGAGGGAGGCAGTGGGGAAGAGTGGGAGACAGATTACTTCCTACTTTCCATCTATGCAATCTGTCTTTAATTTGTCTTTCTGCTTCACAGGTGGCGGACTTATGGGCCATTTCAGGTTAATAGAGTTTTCAAGTTAACTGAAGTAGTCCTATCTGAAGTTTGGAAGAGTCAGCTAAAAAGATGAAACGAGTAATGGTTATCAAGACAGAAACTGCATGTCCCTGGTTCAGTGGTTGCACAGCAGAGGATTTACCTCACTATAAACTTGAGCAAAGGGCTGTGCATCCCAGCATGGTGCCTGCTGCAAAAATGAAATACCAAAATGCCTACATGTGAAGATGGCTGCATCTCACACAGAATTCTTTACAGCCCCCATAGTGAGCTGGTCTTTTCCATGTGCATAGAATGGAATGGATAGCAGCCCTAGGAAATGGCACACTGCAGCCTAATCCCCATTTCTATGGCATTCCATTTCTGAAAAGACATACATATCTAAAATAAACCCAGAGAAGAAACTTAAGGTATTCCCAGCAGCCACCTGTAGTAACTGTTCCTTTTATTAATTAAAACGAGGTTACGTCCTCTACTTCAGGCTTTACTTCCTTACTCATCCCAGGAAAGGAGACCACAGCTCATGGACTGCTGAGGAAAGCATAGCCAAGGTATCAGAAGCTGACAGAACCATCAGCCTGGACCACTAGGCCTGCTGTTAAGATTTGCCAGCAGCTTAGTCCTCCAAGAATCAAGGCTTACCCTCCAAAGGTGCTGCCCTCAATTTCCTGTCTCCTATGATCAGTGACCTCAGGAGTCAGTACTAGAGTACAGCACTTCTTCCCTACCCAGCAAGTTTCTACCCTACCTTCTCCCTCTTACACTTTCAGGATCGTAAGTGGCCTCATCCACTATGAACTGCGACTCCAGGCTTCTTAAGTCCCTTCTTCCCCTCCCCTTGCCACAGCCCTCATGTCTTTGATGACCTACAAACTCACATAACATCCCAGAGCTTTCAAACTAGACCTACCTTTTTCATGCAGACAGTACCATACTGAGCGTGCTGCTTTCTCTTGGGTCCTGTCTTTCTTACTTACAGTTTCTTTTACATGCCTAATGGCCAGCACTGCCAGTCACATCCTTACAAGTGAACATTAAAGGCTCTGAGTAGGAGTGACACATCTTGTAGGATAATGGACCTGGCTTTTCTTTGAGAAAGAAGTCTTTTCTCCCCAGGGTCTTTTTCTTTCCCAGTATCTTTTCTCTTCTGCTGGTCAGACACTCGAGGGAAGGCACCTTATTTTCTCTACCAGGCTAGCAGTCACACAGTGAGGGGTGGCCAAGGGGTCATAACCCTTGTTTCCCTTCTCAGCCCCAAAGTATATTTATGTCCTACACTGACTCTGGCCTATTCCTTCTTAAGCAGTAGTTCTCAACCCATGGGTCACAACCGCTTTGGGGGTTGTTTATCAGATGTTTACATTACGACTCATAACAGTAACAAAATTACAGTTATGAAGTACCAACAAAATGTGGAGGTCACCACATGAGGAACTATAGCAAAGGGTTGCACCATTAGGAAGGGTGAGAACCATGGTTCTAAAGGATCAATCCTGGGCAGAACAATGCTTTCACTGTTTGCAAAGTGAAGAGGGTGGGTACCCAACTGTGTAGGGCAGGGGAGGGAGCAGGGACTGTGGGCATGTCCTTAGTAGCTTCTCCCTGTTCTTAGACCACCTTCTTTCATGCTGTTTGCAGAGGTTTCTATCACTGTCAGGCCCTGAGGGGTGGAGAAGGCCATGATCAAGGCTGATGCTTCAGGGTCAGAAGGTAAGTTAGCCCTTGCCAGCTGTTTTCTGGCAATCATTTGCTGTTCTTTCTGTTCTTATATGATATATTAAAAAATCCCTTGTACATCCTTTAGACAAGCCATGTGATCAACCTGCCATCTTTCACAGGTCTGCACTTCAGAGTATCTCCCAGTTCTATGAGAAGTCAGCTACCGGCCCAAGCCTAAGTCACACAGCTGTAGTTAGAACCTAAGTTCCTAGCTGGCTGGAAGTAGATATGTAGACCAGGTTAGCCTCAAACTCAGAGATCCACCTCAGTGGCCTGAGTGTTGAGGCTAAAGGTGTACACCACCATTGAGATCTACTACTGATGTATCAAGACAGAAAATTACTGCCCAGGAAAACTAAGTATTTTCAAAGATGATAAATCAAGCTTCAGCAGAGACTTGAACTCAGACCCTTTGACTTCACAGTGTGTTCTTGGTAAACTCACTTCCTGTCACTGAGGCTGGCCCAACCCAACTGCTCTCCTGGCTTAGGGGCATGCTTCCTGAGGTATGGGTGAATGTGTATCCATTTGTGTTTTAATTCTCCATGTTTTTAATGTTTGCACGTATATCTAGTTACTCTGGATAACCTAACACTCTGGCACTGCCCTGAGATGGTGAGGTTTTTATTTTCCTCACTTCCATCTCATAATGTATTTGCCAACAGCTGACACAGGGGGGACAGCCTGCCTTACCCTATATACAGGAGGTTCGTGTTGTCTGAAGCCAAGAGGAGTTAACGTGAGAACCAGAGCTTTGCAGTCATTTGAAAAGTGGCAAATGGCCACTGTGCTATCCTAGTTTTATGTCAACTGAACACACCTAGTCAGTAGAGAGGAAGGAGGCTCAATTGAGAAAATGCTTCCACAAGAACAAGCTGTAGGCAAGCCTGTAGAGCATTTTCTTACTTGATGTGGGAGGGCCCAGCCCACTGAGGGTCAGTCACCCTGGGCTCTAGTGAGAAGGCGTGCTGAAGCTGGGCAGTGGTGGCTCATGGCATTAATTCCAGTACATAAGGATAGAGGCAAGCAGATTTCTGAATCTGAGGCCAACCTGGTCTACAAATAGTTCCAGAACAGCCAGGAATACAAGGAGAAACAAAAACAATAAAAAAGAAAGAGAAAGTGCACTGGGCAAGGCATGTGAAGAATGTCCCTCCTCCAAGGCTTCTATCAGCCCTTGCCTGCAGGTTCCTGCCCTGACTTTCTCCAATGAGAAAAACTGATACAGAAGTGTAAGTCAAATAAAACCTTTCTTCCCCGATTTGCTTTTGGTCAGTGTTTCAGCACAGCAAAAGTAGCGCTAACTAAAACAAGCGCCAAACCACCAGAACAAGAAATCTAGGCTGCCTCATCGCTAACAAAAGGGCATGCCAGTGTTCATAAATACGACGGGAATTGTAATCTTGTCTTAATTTGCTTTTACTATTTAACGGTTTAGAAGAAATTCAAGGGTTTGTACCTAGTGTCCTGTGGCTATACAGTCATGGGGTAAATAAACGCCAATGCCAGATCACATATTCAGTGACCATCTAATGCTTACAATATAACTAAAACCTTTGCCTAATGACATAGTAGCTGTGGTAATGTTGTAGGAGAATGCGCCACTCACACTAGTGTGAAAAAACAATTATGCTGCCTAATGGAGAAAAGTATAACCTCGACAATTATAGCTAGTTCTTAAACCTTAATGATAATAATGATGTCACTAGCTTATGGACTTACTATACTGAACATTTTACTGTGAGAGAGTCACAGTTGCTAGTATACACCTGGAGCCCCAGCACTTAGAAGCTGAGATAGCAGAACCAAAAGTCCAAAGGCAAAACCCCGTCTCAAACAAATAAATATATAAATAAAATTTGCCCTTTTAATAGAATGTCCTAGTACACCAGCAGCAACTCACATACATCCCATGTTACTCTTCGTTATGTATATGTGGTATGTCTTGTGTATGTGTGGGTGTTATACAGGTCTGTGAATGTCTGAGTATTCAGGTGGGCATGCGCGGGTTGAGTGTCTTTCTTTGTAGCGCTTCACCCTGTTGCCTTGAGACAGGGTCTCATATTAAATAGGAAGTTCACAGTGCCAGCCAAGCTAGCTGGCCAGAGCTCTCCAGATCTGTTTGTAGCCCTGAAATGCTGGGGCTACAGGCAGCCATGACTGGCTTTTTATGTAAATTATGAGGATTCAAACTCAGGCCCTTGTACCTGCCAAGCTGTCCATCTCCTAATGTTGCTAAGAATCCTGACTGCACCAAAAGGCCCCAGGCAGTAACTGTTCCGCACCACCTAAGTGTATCAAAGCACACTTGAGAATGCTTGCATGAAACGGTGTACCTCTTGGAAACGACCCAAGTGTATATGGAAGGAACAACAAAAACAAAGGCCATCGTGGAGACTGGAGACTTTGGGCCTAAAAGATGACACATCCTTAGATATTCTATTAGAATAAAGTTAATAGGGGGACACAATCATTTGGAGCAACTTCTGTGTCTTTGTTTCAAATGTTTTCTAGCACTTCTCCCCTCTCCATTTTTAAAAAATGGTTTTATGTTTGTTTTTCTTTGCTTCTAACTGTTAAGCCCTGTAAGGGTAAATAGCTTTATTGTGTACAACCCTAGTACTTAACAAAGCCACACTGGTAAGATGCTGCCTGGCATTGAAATGGGAACTAAACTGTGTACAAGGTGAGAATCTCGAGTCTGAACATCTGAGGTCCACCAAAATTCGAAAACTTTGCAGGGCTCACATAATGCTACAAGTGGGAAATTCCACGCTAGGCTTCATATGAACAGTCAAAACGAAGGTGAATTAAAACTATTGTATAAAATTGCCTTCAGGCTATGTGTGTAAGGACTTGAGATCCATCCCCAAGTCACTGCAGGATCTGGGATGGGACCAAGGACAGTGCACTGCAGAACCTATGCATCTGATCAGTATGTGGGCGCCACCTGGGAGTAAAGTGTAACTCTCAAGGCGACTATGTGGGCCCTTTGGAAAAAAATGGGGCGTGGTCCAGAGTGCACAGGCTTTGGCAGCTCGGAACCACGGACACCAGAGGCCGCAAAAAGTGGTGTCTTGACCTTTCCTAGGCCCTTACCATTTGATGACATTGTGAACCAACGGCAAAAAAGAGTAATTCTCCTCCTTCGCACCAGCGGGGGACTGAGGCCGCGGAGCCGCCGGCGGCGGGAGCGCGGCGACCGGCAGAGGCTGAGACGGCGGCGGCGGCTTGGACTCCGGCAGCAGCTCGGGCGGTGGCTGTAGCGTATCTTCGGCCTGTCTTCCACCCGCCACCCCAGAGGAAGCCATAGCACCACGACTCCTGCAGCTGCCGCGGGTCGCGGGATGCTTGCGTCACAACTGCGCGCCCGGGAGGCCGGG
This sequence comes from Rhabdomys pumilio, assembly GCA_030674055.1. Classification (NCBI taxonomy): domain Eukaryota; kingdom Metazoa; phylum Chordata; class Mammalia; order Rodentia; family Muridae; genus Rhabdomys; species Rhabdomys pumilio. The sequence continues at coordinate 59,679,960 of JANHMN010000002.1, forward strand.
CGGGAAAAGGCTCTGAGTCTGCGCCCTGGATGAGCGTTGCTAGGCGACTGATGTCAGGGCAGCTAAATTGAGTAGCCAGGATTAGGGAATCTACTTCAGTGTCTTTTTCTAGTTCGCATGACAGAGAGAGGTGAAAACGCCAACGACGACCCCCGGGACTGGCAGGAAGAACGGATGACGCTGGTGAGCTCCGTGTGAAACTGGGGCTCTGCGACAGCGAGCATCCAGATGACAAGGACCTACACGTCTTTGTGTCACGCTAGCCTCCAGGAGGGCCCTGGACTGGCGACAGCAAAACACGACATACAAACTAGTTTCACACGGCTGCCAAGGGAAAAAACTAATCGTTCTTCAACCATTTAGTTTGCATCTAGGAGGTGCCAGACTACATGTGTATACCAGACTAAGACCTTGGGCCAAATAGGAGAACTTTCTGATAGGCTTGTATTTATTCATTTCAAGCAAATGAGCTCTATTATAAATTTCTGGACACGGGTAGCAGTAATCCTAATCCTGACTAACAAAACCCAGGAATTAGGGAAGCTGTCAACTGGGAGAGGACATCTGTCCTTGGTGACAAGATCCATGTCAGTAAAGAGAGGCAAGGAGTCCACATCTCGGGAGCAAAAAGGAACAGGAATGTGGACCTTCACAATGGTGTTTTGAGGTTTTTAGTTATGGGTCTCGGAATTGTTTTCTTCAGAGCTGCAGATAGTTCTCCAAACAGAGGTACTATCCAGAAAAGAATAATTTCAGTGTTGCTCAAAAGAAGATGGAAACAACGTGAAACAAGGTGATTTATTTCTTCTTAAAAATGAACCAAGCTAAGATAGCAAAAAAAAAAAACCACTCAACAAAATGCCCACCATCCTCTATCTCTGACGTAGGTGCACTTCATCCCACTGGTGGAGCACACCTTCACAATATGACTCGCTAGGCTAATCACCTAAAGGAAAGGAGTGGGGGTGGGGGTCAGGAAATATAGGCCCTTGTGGGACCAAGTATCTTTGATAGAAGAATGCTTCTCACCACAGGAAACTGTAGGGTTTCCTTCTAACCCAGGACCTCTCCACCCAAGGGGAAGGGCCGTGATTCCTGAGGGAGAATGGAGAAGAGAATGGCCTAAAATGGGACCAGGTGTGCCAGAAAAGATTAGACACCTCTGGAGACATCTGGGGAAATGCATGGTAAAACAGCAGAGTTAGCAGACAGTAGCTCTCACTACTACTGCTGTGGAATGAAAGTGACGGGAAACCATTACAACCCTCATTTAATTCACCAAGAAATTCTGGAAGGCATATCTTTTCAATTTTATAGAGAAGGAAACTAAAGTTTACAGGGCTAAAGTAGCAGCCCCAGGATCACAAGGTCACAGAGCTTCCTTGATACCAAGTCTAAATCTAAAATCTACAGGTAGGTGATGTCAGGCTCCTCCCTGATCTGTAACTTTTGATTCAAAATGTTAATGTGAGGTTTTATTCAGGATTCAAACAGCATCTAGTAGCCATTGATAATATCCTCATAGCAACCAAACATCATCTTTTCTCCCTTAATGTGTTTTATAACTTAATTACAAGCCCCATATCTATCTTTGGCAGAATGAGGGCATCTCTTTAAAAAGCTCTTGAGATATAAATAGACATGGCTAAACAAAACAAATTGGTAATGTAGGAAGCATGAATAAGTATGGTGCATTGACAGTGTGCCCTAAAAATAGTTAATATAATTAGTGACAAAGAATAGAGCTGACTTCACAACACTGCAAACAGATGTCAGAAAAATGCTCCCTAGTCTGACTTCTATAAAGCTGATTATTGCAAATAAGTGTATGTCTGTACAGCCATGCTGATCAAAGTCAGAAAAGGAGGGTGCCACTGAGATATAGCGAGACTCTTCCAGAGTCAGAGGCTCCATCCAGTTAAGCTGCCGCTGTACTGTCTTGGGTAGGTTTCCATGGCTTCTCAGGGTACCTTGTCCCATCAGTTCTCTGGATGAGAGGTCAGGCTTGGGGCAGCCTGTTTGCCTTCAAGCCAGGCTCCGCCTCTTGGGAATGATATGACTTTAAACCATTGCTTAATTTTACTTTGAATATCTCCATAGCAAAATAGGAAATCTGAGCAGGTTTTTTTTCATTTTTCTAGAGTGGGAATGTGTCCCCAAAGTTCATATTTGAGAAACAAAACTCCAGGGTCAAGGGGTGGCCCCTTTATGAGTTGAGTAACACAAATGGATTCAATGTTCCTTTGGGAGTTAATTCCTATGAAGAGAACAGGTCTGCTGTAGAAGCAAGGCCTTCCTTCTCTTGCTCTCTAGTTGCACAACACCTCTGTCATATTATGACAGGAACATGAGCCCCTTGCCAAACGTGGCCCCTTGACCACCACCTCCTCAGCCTCTGCAACTGTGTATGTAAGTAATCTCTGTTCATTATCAGTCATCCAATCTGTGGCCTCATGATAGGATACAAACATTCTAAGAAGCTTATACAATACTTGGGATGATTATCTGTGTGAAATAATATAAAAGATATTCTTATTTGGATGTGAGAAACCTAGGCTGACCACAGATTAAAATGTGCTCCAGGGTTCCGAAGTTAAGGGCACTGGCTGCTTTTCCAGATGATGTTGGTTTGAGTCCCAGCACCCAGGTAGGCAGCTCACAACTGTGTGAAACTCCAATCTGAGAGATATGATGCTCTCTTCTGACACACATGGTCGCTGGGCATGCGAGTGACGAACAGATACAGCAGGCAAAACGCCCATACACCATACATAAAATAAATTTCAAGTAAAAATTTTAAAAAGTTAATGCTCCTGAAACATCGTCTTAATTACTCAACTAGGATTTCATTTTAAAAAGAGAAAAATGGTCTTCATGTGCACTCTCCTGTAGAAACACAACATGCACCGCAGATGTGAGGTATGGGTCCTTTCAGGTGTTTAGTAGTCAAATCAAAAACAAAAACAAGTGACATTATTGTTTAAGCCAGTATAAAACTATCATTAACAAATAAGAACTTAAAAAGCATTAGTGAGGGCCAGGTGGTGGTGGTGCACGCCTTTAACCCCAGCACTTGGGAGGCAGAGGCAGCTGGATTTCTGAGTTCGAGGCCAGCCTGGTCTACAGAGTGAGTTCCAGGACAGCCAGGGCTACACAGAGAAACCCTGTCTCGAAAAACCAAAAAAAAAAAAAAAAAAAAAAAAAGCATTAGTGAGGTACTCTGAAGGCCATTTTCTTTTTTTCCCCTCTCTGTTCCTCACAATCACCTCTCCTTACCAAAGAGACGCCACATCCAGACTTCTCCCAGAAACACTCCTGTGGGAGCCTATCAGTACAGAAATCAGACTCTATTCCTTTTAGACTAAAAAAAAACAAAAACAAAAATCCCTTTTTATCCGTTGTTTTCATTTTTTGCTTTTCTTCAACCTGTGTCCCTATAAATCACCAAACAGCCTTTGGTAGGATGGAAGCAAGTCAGTCCCTTCCAAAAACCAACTGTCTGATGCGGTCCATCCCTGCTCCCAGGCCATACTCCTCCTGAGCTTTTACCAAGGCATTTTCCATGCAAATTATTGGTCAGCCAAACCTTTTTTTTTTCTGTCTGCCAGCCATCTCAAAGCTTCAGCCTTCATCCCTTCTATTAACCCTTTAAAAAAAATCCTCGTTTGTCTTCTTGTTTCTTCTTACTTGTCAGACAACCCCTTCTTTAAAAAAAAATTATTTTCCCATTGGACTCACTGTAAATATTTCCCCTTGATTATTAACTCCAGTTTTGAAATGATAGTAAAGAAATGACAGACCAATTGCTTCATTAAACCAATTTATTATAATCCTTTATAACATTAATTCTATTACTTGGAGTTTCTTCTACATCAAGACCATGAAGGAGAAAGGAAGAGGACGAGAGAAAGGGAGGGAAGGAAAGAGGAAGGGAGAAAGGCAAGCAAGAAGGGAGGGCACCACACATTGTGTGTGACATTCAGGATGCCTGTCCCTCCCCTCGCACACCAAGAATAAACAAAGTGACCGTGTGGAGAAAGGGCAGTGAGCACCCTGTCCTCTATAAGGCACAGTGGAATACACTAGCTGAGAGTGGGCTGGAGGCGGTGCTTACACAAAATAGAATTTAGCTAAGGGGCTGACTGCTGCCTTCAAAGTACTCCAAAGACAAGAATTATGTTCACAAGGCCTGTTTAAGGATGCTAGAACGTAAATGTTTATTCTCCAGGACTGACCAGCCATTAGGTCCATACCTACATCAAAGAACATGCCTGAAACTAGAAGCTGCAGCAGGGGTGCAGTGGGGTGGTACAGAGCGTCAACCATCATTAAGTCATGGTCTGCCATCAAGTCCCCTGTGCTCTTATCAGGATATTCTGCCAGGTGGGCAATTTGATCCTGGGTAACAACAATTCAACTTAAGAAATAATTATTGCAGTGTCTTTACTGTGTAAATCTCCAGTTTGCCCAAATGGCCAGATTTGCCGTCTCCTGTCTCTATTTAAATAAATATAAACTGGGGCCAGGGCTTGAAAGATATTTAAAGTTAACAACACATGTGGGATGCATGTACCTAAAGTGTATATAAGTTAGTAAAATCTATTCTAGGCCAGTTCTTCCTTGGGTATTAGCCACAGCTGGCCCATGTGCTCACCTTTTTTTTTTTTCAGTTGAGCTATTCCTTTATTTCTCTAAATGTACAGAGTTATTTCTCAGTGGGAAGGTGTATTATTTCTATTACAGTCTCTCCCTCCTTTCCTCTTTCTCTCCCTCCCTCTTTTTCCCTCCTTACTTTCTTCCTCCCTTCTTTTTTGAGACAGGCTTGATACAGAGCCCAGGGAAGCTTGAATTCTCCTCATCCTCCTGCTTCAAGCCTCCCCTGGGCTGGGTTCCCAGGCCATGTGGCACCCTGACAGAGATCATGCTCTGTCACACAGTGTAATTCTTTGAGCTTTACACAGGCTTGCTTACTTCTCAGACGGCTCTGAACTGTCTGCACTTCTCCAGGTTGGGGCTTCAGGAGGACTAGAGACTCAAAAGGATCCCTCTTTCTCTCTACCCCTCACATTACAGTTCTTTCTAACTTAGGAGCCACAAGCCCTTTGTCCTTCAGTAAAGTTTGCTTGTCCTCATCTGTGTGCCTCTTCTGGTTCTATCTAGATGAACTGCTGGCTCTGAGGTGTTGGGGCAGTGAATGGAACACCCAGGTGAGCAGAAGGGACAGACATGAGGCTTAGAACATCTGGGCCCCAAAGTTGAGCTTTCTGGAGTAGTCACTGCCTGACCATTGGGCAGAGCTAGCACGTCTACCCCCATTTCTCTGAACTCCACAAGGCTCTGGCTGAGGGCACCACAGTCCCTGGGTCTGCCATTTTCTAGGTACACTCTCCTTAGGGACACATTGGGAACACTTTTTGCTGTTCCTGTGAAGATGTCACAGATGAACTGAGGCAAACCAAGGGCCCAGAAAGCCATAGCTAGAGTCTGGCTACCTTCTAACTAGAGGATGAATCCTGATCCAATGTGACCTGGGAGAGGTAAGGACATGATCTAGGCTGGCCCCTTGGCATTCAATTTCAAGCCTGGTCAAGCCATTCTTGTGGAAGGAGTGGAAAGAGGGAATGAGGAGTGTTTCTGAGGAGTCTGTGGGGATGGGGATGCCTGGGGTTCTCATCTCACCCTGCAGATGAAGAAGCCAAAGCCCTCAAAGACTAAATGAGTCACTTGACGTCATGTATTCCACAGAGAGAGGGCAGACACAGAGACAGGACACCTGCATGATACTGTCCTTGGATGAAACCAGACCCAGATGATGTCAGCACTGGAGGTGTTTCCAAAGTGGGCACTTCTTCCCGACCACATTTTTCATTTTTGGAATATTTTTATTAATTCTTCAAGAATTTCACACAGTGTATTTTTATCATCTTCACCTGCCCTCCCCAGCTCCTCCCAGCCCCTCCACCTCTCTACCAATTGAATTTCATGTTTTTCCTCTCTTTTTTAAACCCATCAAGTCTAATTTGTAAAGCCCAAATATTCTTGGGAGTGGAGCCTGCTCTGGAGCATGGCGGAACTACTAGGGATCACACCCTTAAAGAAAATGGCTTGTTTCCCAACAGCCATTAGCTGCCAACAGCTCCTCAGAGAGGCCGGGATTCGCTGTCCTCCATGCTTCTCTCTGGCTTCTTAACTCAGTTTAATTTTGCAGGAAATGCATGTTGTTGGTTTTTCTTCATTGAAAGAAGTGGGAGGAGCTTCAGCTAGCCTGCAGCCAGCTAGCACTGGTGTCTTGATTTTCTAGGTGGCTTTGGTGACAGTTGGCAAGGGGGACTCTTATGTAACCACCTGGCCAGGGATAAGTACAACTGCAAAGGGAGAAGAAAGTGTGAGAAGAGCCATCCTCGGTGCAGGGAGTGGGGTAGCCTCCTGCCTGAGAAATTCAGCACAGCCAAGCATAGGCCCAGCAAGTGGTTCTGGGCTGAACTCCTAGCTCTCAAGGCTATGGTGTTAGGAGGCAATAGGGCAGGACAGGACAGTCCTCAAACTGGGGTTAGTGCAAGTGATCACTGGTGCCAACTGTCAACCTGACTGGAATCTAGAATCACCCAGGAGATGGCCCTCTGAGCAGATCTGTGGGGGGTCATCCTGACTGTTCACTGAGGTGGGAAGGCCTCATGCTCTGGACGGGATCCTGGACTGTATACATGGAGGAGGAGAGCTGAGTACCAGCATGCATCCATGTTTCTATCTCCTGATTATGAGTGTGACATGAGTGGCCACCTTGGACTTCCTCACATGAAGGACAGTGCCCTTGAACGGAATATCTTATCACAGCAACAGGGAAAGGAATAAGGAAAGGATAAGGAAACTAAGTGTCCTTATCAAGGAGGTCCCAGGCAGCTCTTTTGTCCCTTTCAGTTGTTGACAGAGTATCCTACTCAGGGGTGTAATAGATAGCCAATGTGCCAGCATAGTCTTGATCTTGGGCCATCGGCCTTCAGAGCTGTGAGCAACACACTTACTGTTCATAGACGTCCAGCCTATGCTCTTTCTGCCTCAGCAGCCCAGAGTAAGAGTAATTCAGACAAAAGCTGGGTAAGGAAAGAGAGGAGGCAGGAAACCACATGGGGAAGCCAGTCGTGGTTACTTGCTCTCTGGTGATAGAGAGCACTGGGCTGGGCCAGGCTCCCTAAGCACAAATCAGGGGGAGAAATTATAAGGCACACACCTGCCAGACACAGATAGTGACTGTACTATCTGTGGTCAGTGTAGCAAGTAGCTGAGGACCAGCTTAGAAAGCTTTGTTTTGGCCTCCAGTTCCAGGGCTCACGGGTCCTGTTGCTTTAGGCCTGCAGTGGTGCTGGGCATCACAGCAAGAGCATGGGATGGAAGACTCTGCTCATTCATGGCAGCTGGGGAGCAGAGAGGAGGAAATGGAGCCCCAGTGTCCCCTTCAAAGGGCACACTGGTAACTTAACCTTTGCTCACTAGGCTGCCATCTTCACACCAGGCTGAGTGAGAGCCAAGCCTTGACTATGTGAGCCTTCTCCCTGCTTTCTTCCCCTCCTCCTGTCACCCTCTCTTACCTTTCTCCCCTCTCCTCCAATGCCCTTCTCCTCTACTTCCCCCTCTTCTTCCTTTCTCTTTCTACTCCTTCCTTTCTCTTCCTCTTTTCCCTTCCTCCCCTCCTGTTCCTTGTGTATGACAAAACTTTTCTTGGGAGAAACACACATTTACTCACCCCAGATAGAGAGCCACAACAGACCAACGTCTGGACACCACTAAAGGCCAACTCGGTGAATCAATGAGTTATTGGTGTTAGTTACAGGAATATGGGTCAGAGGTTACTTACAGGAGCGGAACCTGGCGTTCACTGCACAGCCTGCAGGCAGCTCAACAGTTAGAGAGGGTCCAAGTGACTCAGCTGGATGGAGAATCTTCTGATCTGGTCTGAGTCTTCTTTGCAGCTTGGCTTGTCTGAGAGTGACTCCTAGTAGTCTCCATTGTCTACCCTTGGGAAGGGAGGGACGAAGCAGTGAATCTGGTCACTTTCAGACACTTCCTGAAGCTATTTTGAGTTGTTTACCTTTGTCTTAAAGAGCTTTCCTGGGCGATGGAATGCTTTAATCTCAGAAGAAACTGCTGCACAACACTCAGTGCATGTTTCTCTTCTCTCTCAATCTCCCCTCCCCTCACTTCCCTTCTCCTCTCCTCTCCCCTCCCCTCCCCTCCCCTCACTTCCCTTCTCCTCTCCCCTCCCCTCCCCTCCCCTCCCCTCTCCTTCTCTCCCCTCTCCACAATTCTTTTCCTGCCCTGGCGTATGTCAGCATTCGGCATCATATACAGTCAGACTCACCACTTCACATGGATGATCCAGCCTTTGCCTCAGGGATGAGAGATCAAGACATAAGACCTGCTCTGTACAATGCCATGTTTCCCTGTGCTGGGGGTTGGGGGCAAGTGGGGGCTCATGAGGAGGGTGCCTCACCATAAAGATACGGATCTGTCAAGAAGACAAAACATTCCAATGACAAGGCTGGATGGTGGTGGCCAATATCCATTTTTCTGGAGCAGCTGTCTGTTTCCCTTTATTATGTCCCATAGTCAGGTGCGTGCTCTCGTCTGCTCTAACGGTAAGGGCCTTGCCCAGGAGCCTGGCCAGTCCTGCAGGAGGGTCAGTAAGAATGAGCTCCCAGGACAGGAAGGCAGATTTTTTTCAGTGAGACAACGGTAGAGAAGCATCACCCGCAGGAAGCGCAGGAAGCGGTGCCACCCTAGGTGGCAGGAGGTAGCTGAGCCACTTTAGGGCTGACATGGGTCAGCTGAAGCTTAAGAGGGCTATGGACATAAGACAATCCTCCAACATCTAAAGCTGAGATCCGAGCCTGCTCCACGGCCCCCAACACACCTCTGCAAAGGCAAAGATGCCCATTCAAGCAAGGCACACTTGATGGCGACTGCTGAGCCCAGAGGCTCATGGAGCCAGATCCAACCTTTGCAGACACAGAGGCTCCCTAAGCCATCCCCAGCATTGCAGGACAGCAGGGCTGCCATCATCCTCACACTGTCACACACAGAGAGAGAGCACTTTCCAAAACAGCCCTCCAGAGTCTGTCTGGCGCTCCTGAGATGGGTTGGCGATGCCGAGAGGATCAGGTGGCAGAGGAGAGTTAAACACTCCAGAGCACAATGGGGGCATTTCTGGCTTTTCCTCTTGTCAAAGATTATCTGCGCCTGGTATACTTTATCCACCCTCACTCCAGTCCCAGGCAAAGGAACACAATTACAACATGGGAGCAAGCTGTGACCACCACACTCTTCATGGCTCATAACTAGTCCTCAGGTAGCCAGAGGACCTAGCATCAGCGACAGAAATCAGTTGATTGGCACTTGCAGGATAATTTTCACTTGTCTAGGACAAAAACACAAAAGATAGACATTCTTCCTTCTTTTCTTTCCTTGATGGAATGTGTCAGTGAAGACTAGAGATATGCAGTCATATTGAGACCATGAGGTTACAACCTGCCTGCCACCATGCTGGTTGGGATTTCCATTTTGCAAGCTGTTTTGCAATCCCATTTCAGTTTCCTAAACAAAAGTGAAAATTTTATTATTGGTGATCTCTTTTTACCAAAGGGGAAAGCACTCAGCTTTGAAAGTTGCCCCATGGACATGTACATGATTCATACAGCTTTCTGTAGGCGTCACTGCTGGCGAGGATATAGGCCCAGACCCGAGACTGTGTTCTGTGTGCTGACAGGGGGAAGGGTAACCAGAGAAAGGACCACCCTTGACAGTCCTGCCTCCGGGTCTCCTGGGCTCTGCCTGTTTAGCTGGGGCTGTTGACAGACCAGTCTTGCCACTGCCTAGCCTGGCTTTACTACAGCCCGAACAAACATCAAGCAACACAGGCCAACACGCACCCCAGGGCTTGTCCCTGGTTACATTTGTAGCTTTGTTTGTATCCCCGGAAACAGGCACCTTGGTGTAACCCTGACATGGGCAGAAAATACAAGCCTCTGCTGAAGGGAGGGAGGGCCGAAGGGCCCAAGAAAGGCTGTCAAGGGCATCTCCTCACACCCTCACGCACTGTTCCAGATAGATTATCTGAGCACAGCTCCCAACAGCCCAAACAGCCAAGCATGAGGAAGGGAAGGTCACAAATGATTCATAGCTTGTGTTCACTTCCTAGAATTAAAATCAAGGTTTTTTTTTTTTTTTTGAAAAAAAAGTTTTTAAATTAAAAACAACAACAACAAAAATCAAGCCTTTATAATTCTTCAATAGTTTCAGGATTACCAAAGCTCTAGGTTTTAAAGAGGGAAAAATAAAGTCCAGACCAATGAAGATGGGGATAGAGCAACAGACAGACAGACAGACAGACAGACAGACAGACAGACACATAGAGGCAAATACATAGAGAGTCAGACATATAAGACAGGGCGGGGTGGAGAAACAATGCACTGGCTAAAAGTAAGTTTTATATAAAAAGAGCAGGCTCGCTACCCCCAAGCCACACCCCCAGCCCTTTACAGACTTTGACAATCGTCCCAGAATGCCTCTCATACTGTGTGTTGTAACAACAGCAATGGAGCCCTCATCCCCACGGAGCTCACACACTGGGACAAAGGCACATGCTGCTTGGCTCAACAAATGCTATCAAAAACTTGTTCTTGGGGCTGGAGTGACGATGGCTCAGTGGTTAAGAGCACAGGATGCTCTTTCAGAAGACAAGGGTTTGATTCCTAACACCTACATGGAGGCTCACCATTATTCTGTAACTCTAGTCCCAAGGGATCCGATGTCCTCCTCTGGCCTCCCTGGGCACCAAGCATGCATGTGGTGCACAAATGTACAAGCAGGCAACACACAGACACACACACACCCCAACAAAAAAAACAACCCCCCAACACACGAACAAGGGAAAAAAACACCCCTTCCCTTCTGTTTTTGATCTCCATAGAAACATTCCAAGTGACAAATCCCACCCATATTCCACAGAACAACAGAAGCTAGATCTGTGGACAAAGGCATGGCATCTGGTGCAGAATGGGCCGTGCCTGGGATGAGGATGAAGGGGATGTCCAGCTATAGTGCTGAGTTCCTGGTTTGCCACTATCAAGATTAATGCCATTGCCCAATATGCTGACACCCTGCGAGTCTTTGTGTGTCAGTGTGTGTATATGCATGCGGGTATCCATGGAGACCAGAACGGGGCTTTGGATCTCCTGCAGCTAGAGTTCTAGGCTGTTGTGAGCCACCAGATGTGAGTACTGGGAATTAAGAGTGTTACATTTTCTTCTTTTATTATTTAACTTTTTATTAATTCTTCATGAATTTCACATCATGTACCCTAATCCAACACACCCCATCCTTTCATACCTACCCTCCACCCTTGTAACCTCCCTGTCAAAAGAAAAAACATCTTGTTGCAGAAGCTGTAGTGTCACACTGTGTCACAGTGTGTCCCACAGTATGTATGTATACCCATTTTCCACACTTCTTTACTCGCAAATTTTCATTGCAATGAGTCATTGGTCTGGTTTTAGGCTTCTGGCTTCGGACACGTTATCAATACTGGATCCTCACCAGGCTCCTCTTGGATGTCCTGTTGCTGCCCTGTGTCATGGAGATCCTGCAGCTTTACATCTGTAGAACTGGCCCCTTCACATGCTCTGGCAGTTCATCAACTGGGTAGATGTTGGAGTGGGTGGGCCAACTCAAAGCCCTGGCCCTGGCCCTGGGTGTTAGCTGAGTTGGTCAGCCCACCAGCTGTCCTGCACCCACACCACCAGGGCGAGCTCTCTAGCACTACCTTAGCTCACTCAATTCTGCAGCTGGCAAGGGGCAGAACCAGCTCCCGCTCTCATGACCTGGGGTTTGGGGGACAACATCTCTCCTTCATCCATGACACTAAACAGCCAACAAGTGGCCAAGTAGTGGAGCCAGCTCTTCCATGCTCACACCCTCAGGAACGGCTCACCCTCACCCCTGCTGTTAGTGTCAGTTCTACTGTGCTGACTGGGTGCAAGTCCCTCTCCTCTGGGTGCTACAGCTGCTGAGGGGCCAGGGACAGCTCTCCTGATTTCATGACCCTGGGGCTAGGTCTCCCACCTATCGTGGGGTCCATCTCTCCCCCACCCACGTCAGAGCGGTACATTCTTAACCACTGAGCCATCTCTCCAGCCCCTATCCTATCTTTTGGAACACACAGTGTTGGGTTCTTACCACGGCTCCCCTTCTGGCAGTTCCCAGCCAGGGCTGTTTGAAGGGCTGTCTGTGCCCAGTCCTGCCAAAGCTGTGAGGAACAGTGACAGCCTGTCTCATCTCTGTGGCAAACCTCAGAGGGTCAAGTTTAAAGAAGGGAGGGTTCCTTTTGATCCATGATTTCAGACATTTTAGTCCATGGTCACCTGACACTGGTGTCACTAAGCCCATGCTAAGGCAGAGCATCACGGCAAGGATCCTGAGTGGATCCTTGTAGACTCATGACGGGCAGAAAGCCAAGAAAGTGGAAGAGTCAGGATCTCAGTATCCTCTTCAAGGGAACATGGCCAAAGACCCAACTTCCTCCCACTAGGTTATGCCTCCTGAAGCTTTCATTTCCTCCAAATAGTGCCATAAGCTGGTGACTAAGTCTTTAGCATTCGAGGCTTTGGAGAACATTTCAGAGACAAATCCAGCAAATGGGGCAAGCTAGAACCCCAGAGCTCACGATTTTTCTCTCACTCCCCTCAGAAGCACCTGATATAACATGAGGTCATGGCGAATGGTCCCATCTTTTAGTTGAAGCACAAGCTCCCAAAACCCAGTATGGAAATGCAATGGACTCTCTCAGCCTTGTGTCTGTGGTCACACTGGATACCTACACGCACCCCATCTCCACAGACTGGGCCTGTGGGAGCAGAGGCTCTGGCTTCCGAGTTAAGGTGGGAAGGGGATGGTATGAGACTGACACTCAGCTTGAAGCTCCAACTGCCAGCATTTGCTCTTTGACTTTCATGGCAAGGAACCATCTGGCAGAGGGAGGCACCACTGAAGTGACGAAGGGGCTCGTTCTGTCTGCTGTGGAGCTGGCTTGCCAGTCCCAAGGTGACGGTAGGAAAGAGAGCACCTGGAGCTGAGGGCATCTGCCGGGCTCACTGGTGGTCAGGTACCCCTGCTGGGCTCACTGGTGGTCAGGTACCCCTGCGGGGCTCACTGGTGGTCAGGTTCCCCTGCCGGGCTCACTGGTGGTCAGGTACCCCTGCTAGCAGGCTATGGATGGTTGGAACATTTGCAAATAGTATAACAGACAGCAGCAAACATTGGGAGTAGACAAAAGAACTACAGCAGTAGAGACCAAATAATTGGAAAATGGCAAGACCTGGGCCCACAGCCTAGTGGCAGAGTGCTCACCACAAATGAGAGGTCCTGCTTTCCATCCTCGACAATGACAAAATAAAAACAAAGAAGAGCGAGGGGTTTGGCTATCTCCAAGCACGGCATGCAGGCCGAAGGGCATTGGACTACTGCTGAGTCTCCAGCTACAGAGGAACTCAGACCAAACTGAAGAACAGCTGCCGTTAAAACACAAAAAGGCCAGGGCTGCGGGTTCTGGTGGAGTGCATTACATCAGAGCAGGCCCCAAACAAAGCTGCAGGCTGCTCCAGAGAGCAATACCCACACACAGCTGAAGCTGCCGCAAACCAGCAATCTTCTGCACTGTTAGGGACACTGTTAGGGACACACATGGAGCAGATTCCCAGGAACACGAAGCGGTGGTGCACACCTTTAATCCCAGCACTGTGGAGGCAAAGGCAGGTGGATCACTGTGATTTTAAGGCCAGCCTGATCTACAGAGCAAGTTCCAGGACAGCCAGGGCTACTTAGAGAAACCCTGTGTTGAAAAACAAAAATCCCTACCACCACCAACAACAAAAAACCAGGGCTGTGAGATGGGCCAGTGTGTAGGGCACTCACTGCAAATGCCTGGTGACCTGCGCTGCATCTCTCAAACTCATGAAAACGTGGAAGGAGAGAACCAGCTTCACAAATTGTCCTCTGACCTCCATACTGCTCACCCATTCGTTCTCTCTCTCTCTCCCTCTCCCCACCCCCCACACACTAAACTTTTATTAAAAAAAAATCTAGCTACCCATCATTAACCTACTTCTGACTATACAACCAAAAGTTGGAGCGGAGCAGGGCTGCGCATGCCCAGAATCAGGGGTGCACCTGCTCAGGAGCTTCAATGGAGTCAGTGAGGGGAAGCAAGCAGCAGTTCCTGGCAGCCTAAGTCTGTAATCCCAGCTACTTAGGAGGCCAAGGCAGGCAGTTTGGAAGTTCAAGGCTAGTCTATGCTATACAGCAAGTTCAAGGCAAGACTAGACAAGTTAATAAGGCCATATCTTAAAGCTTTAAAATAAAGGGGGAAAAACATGTGGGAAGCCAGCAGTAGAGTACTTGGTTTTAATTCAGTTCCCAGTATCACCAAGGAGAGAGACATGGGAATATATATGTGTGTGTGTGTGTGTGTGTGTGTGTGTGTGTGTGTGTGTGTGTGTGTGTATGTAGCAGAATATTTTTCCCACAAGTTGGGAGGAGCTAAGGTGGGAGGAGTAAGGAGAGGAAGAGGAGGATCTAGGGGAGAGACCAGAGAGAAGGGAACATGGAGGGAAAGACCAGAGAGAGGGGAACATGGAAGCGGATGTGCATGTGTCTCTTGCAGTCAAAGGTAGTTGGTATATCTAGGTTGGGTATTGGATTACACCTCTGATTGTATGGGCATCTTGTTATTGAGCATTACCAAACATATAAAGCCTTTGGATAATTTAAGCATTAGAGTCTCATTTGTACCGAGCCTGCGTGGATGGCGAGATGGTCTGGGCTAAGCCCAGCCTTGTGGAGACAGCATGGAAGATTGGCAGAGCCATCTCCCACGCTGGTTTCTTGTAGGTGTCAGGGCTGCTGTCTCTGACCACCTGAGTGGACAACCCGAGCTGTGGGGTCCGTACAGCAGTTCCTGGCTGCAGGCCTAGGCTAGTTGGGAACATGGTGGCTGAGTAAGAAAAGCCAGATTGAATGCCGAAGATTTAAATAATTACCACAACATATATATGCATATATATATATGTGTGTGTGTGTGTGTGTGTGTGTGTGTGTGTGTGTATGTATATGAGGGTATTAGCTGTATAAAGGAAAGAAGTCCTGTCACGTGCTTGAGGTGGTACTCACATGGATGATCTGATCGAGTTCATAGGGTCAGAAAGGAGTACAGTGGTTGCCAGGGCCTAAGGGGAGATGGAGAATGTTTAATGAGTTCAGAGTTCAGATCTGCAAGATGAAATCTGGAGACCTGTTTCACAGTGATGTGAACAGACTCTATACTACAGACCTGGACCTAAAAATAGCCCAGAAGGCAGAGTTTACATCAAAATCATCCACGAAAGACTGATCCTCAGCCTGGCCCTCCTGAGAGGTGGTGGGAACTTAGCAGATGGTGTCTCTAGTCACTCTAGATTGTGGGACTCTGGTCTCTTCCTGTTTGCCTGTGTAGCCATGAGCTGAGCAGCTTTGACCCAGTCTCCCACTAGGATATGCTACCTCGCCTCAGGCTTAATGGCTGTGGGTGACAGGCTGAGGCCTCCAGCACCATAAATCCACGGGCAGCTCTGGTATTTGTATCGTGGCAATGCTGAGTTACACAAACTAACTAAATGAAGAAAAAACGTCAACCTCTCCCTGACTCCCTTGGGACCCTCCTCCTAAGAACCTGGGAGCTGTGAGTGAGATGTCACCTTACAGAAGACCTCACACTCACCAAGGCCAGAGTTCTGAGTGGCAATGCACCCAGAGTCATAGGAAACACACGGTGGAAGAGGGGTAGCCATGTTTGTGAGGCTTCCAGGCTGGATCTAGTCATGGTGGGGCAAACAAGCCAACCCTTTGTGCCTGTCCCAGTGCTGGCACACAGGAGCCACAGCACAGCAAAGGGACTCTCCATAGGTACCCTCAGCAGGGTGTGTTGCTGGCAGCAGCAGGTAAAACGGGTGTTGAAGTTGATTCTTCCCAAGGTTAGTCTTTGCTGATTCTGTCTGGAACAGGCAGCGGAAAAGTACTGATTCCCAAACAGTCTCGCGCAGGTGAAAGTCGTGGGGCCGCGTCTACAGTCTGCTCCCCACAGTGCAAACAGCCACAGCTGTCTTTACTCTCCAAATGCTCTTTTCTGGCCCATACTAGTTTCTGCCAGGGTTCTCCGAGCTGCCTGTGGAGGAAGGCCATCACTAGCATACCTCTTCCCTTGCTGTGGCTCCAACTGCATTAGCTAGGGAGATAGCTTTTTGTTTTGTTTAAGTCCATTTTCCCAGGAGTAAGGGTCTCAGCCACATTTTCTCAATGGAGGGAACTTATAGAGGGGGCAGGGAGAGAGGCCAGGCAACTATGGAGGGTGACTTCAGGAGGCTCGGGTCTTATCTATGTCAGCCACTGAGTTTTATGATTGGCCTTGCTCCTCCTCAAAGAGCCGGGCCTCCTAGAACCTGGGAGGTAACTCTGCACTGGACAGGAACGTTTTCCCACTATTCCCACAATAATGCTACAGGGACAGGGTGTGTGTATGTGCATGTGCACACGTGTGTGCCTGTATACTTGCCTGTCTCTGTGTGTGTACATACACATACACATGTGTGAGCAGTGATCTTGGCTCTCCAGTGATCTTGGCCTGGGGTTTGATGGGTCAGATATCAGTGACTCAGAGCTGGTCACATGACAGCTTATAGTGGCCGGGCACTGGCTTCTGCCCAGCACATGCTAGTGACCTGATGGTATAAATGTCCAGCTTTCAATGTCTATGTCTCGACATGGCTCTGACTGCAGATTTTCCTGCTCGAGGAGACAACACAGTCAGATGGAGTCCAGCCTGTGGATGTTGCTGGGAAAGAGGACCCTGCAGCTACTGGCTCCTGAGTCAGCCTTTCCATTCTGAAGGAAGAGGAATACTCTGGCTTGGGGAGCAGGTGGGCCCTTGGGCAGAGGATGAAGCATGTAAGCCAGCCTCTGCTCTTAGGTGCGGTTCTGTCTTAAGTCAGCAATGTCATCACTTAATTAGGACCAAACTGTGTAAGACATCCTTTGTCCTCTCTCCCCGTATCTTGTCTTACCTGGAAGCATGGGGATATTTGTGCTGAATGAGTTAGGTCTGAGTAATGCGGCAGGGACATCTGCTTACCATTGGCACCTCTCTATTCCTATTTGGCTACCCAGAGACACTGACACAGCTCCTTATGCAGAGAAGTGGCCTGTCAAAGCAAGGCCAAAGCACTAAACAAGCTGTCAGCCATCCCTGTGTAAGAACTCCAAGTCAGCAGGCACACCAGGCTCTCTTTTCTATAATGCAGCTATAAAACCTAGGCCTCCATTCAAATACACTTTAATAACCTGCTCGTTCAACACAGCTGGGCAGAAGGTTAGGGTTCTTATTCAAACACAATCACCAAGGTTCCCTGGAAGAGGACACTCATTAGCCAGCCAGGCATGTGTGGAACTGGTTTCCAGAGGGCTGCTGTTGAGAAGGAGAGAGGAAAACCCAAACAAAAGACAGATAAGGGAGTGACAAACCAAAGGACAGAATCCAGAGGAGCTCCTCCCTCTGTGCTTCTCCTGTCAACACTGCCAGCCTCACTGGAAGACCCTGATGGAGGACACTGTGTGTACTGGATCTCTCCTGAGCCTGGCCAGTCATTGTAGAATCTGTGCAGTACAGAGTTGCCTCCAGTTAAGCCACAGCTACTCAAGGCCAGGTCCCCAAGCAGAAAGTCTGGGGAAGGCCCCAAGGGCCAGGATATCCATGGAAGGATGTAGCAAAGCAGACAGACTGCTGTTGTGGATCAAGCCTGTGATCACAGCACTTGGGAGACTATAGTAGAAGGAAAGCAAACTTGAGGCCAGGCTGGGCTATTTAATGAGGTCACCCAGGCAGAGTGGCCCTCTCTGCAATGGCCAATAATAGTGTGGCCATGGATGACCCATGTCTTTTCTACAGAGGAAAGGCTACATCTTTATTGAGGTGACTCGGTAGTTTTACCTGTCAGGAACTTCTGCCTGTAAGCTCCCCGCCTCCAAGAGGCAGTTAACCTAAGAAACACTCCACTAAATTAGAAACTATCACAACACAGGACTGAAGGGGTAGCTCAGTGGTTAAGTACTCTGACTGCTCTTGCAGAGAACCTAGGTTCAGCTGCCAGCACCTACATGGTTGCTTACAACCATCTGTAATTCCAATTTTGGGGGGGAATCTGATGCCCTCTTTTGGATTCGAGGGACACAGAATACTCATAACACACATACACACAGGCAACACACTCACATAAAATAAAAGTCTTTTTTTAAGAGAAAGAAATCTTTTATCACATATGCTTCAGGATCGAAAGTAACCCAGCTATTTAAAGGGAGGTGGCACACAGATGCTATAAGAAATTAGAGGGTGTGGACTCTGGGCAGTGTTCAGCAAAGCCACTTAAGGACCTTAGGAATACAGGTAAAGCTCCATATACATGGCCCAGGTACTTAGGGATCAGGGGCTCTATGCACTCTTGCATGGGTATCTTGGGACCAGGGACTCCAGGCACTGCTCCTACACCTGTTCCAGGTACTTAGGGACAAAGACTCCAGGCACTGTTCCATATTATCTGCTCTAGGTACTTACAAATACAAGGGCTCTAGAGATCACAGTCATGGGGATTCATGGCTTTAATCCTAGTACCCAGAGGCAGAGACAGGTGCATCTCTGTGAGTTCAAGAACAACCTGGTCTACACCTTGAGTTCTAAGCCCGCTAAGCCAATGCAGTGAGACCCTGTCACAAGCAACAACAAAGGACCAGAGACTCCAGTCACCGTACACATACCTGATCTGAGTCCTTAGGGATCAGGAACCGCAAACATTACTCTACACAACTGCTCTAGCTATGTCTGGGTCTAGCACTCGGCCTCTGCTCTCAGTGTTCAAATAATATTGAATGCTTTATCTGGTCCCTTGTCTAATCACTCTGTGGCATCTCTGAATCCAGAATTGTGTGTGGATTGTATACTCTGTGACCACACTTCTTTGTCCCTGACTGCTCGGCACTAAACAACACAGGATCAGTTCTTCCTCTGCAGACACACCTTGCAAACAGCAATGCGAAGATGGGCAGTACTCAGGGTCAGTTCTGATAGGGGCTGGATCTTAAAGGAGCACTGGAAAGGGACTGTCACTCCTCCTGGAGGACACGGTTGCCCGTCTGAAAGAAACTCAGGACAAATGGCTAACTGAGATGCCTACTAATATGCCAAAGTGCATGCTGGCCTCCAGGCTCACTCAGTAGCTGTGGCTCCTGTCAGCAACTCTCCCCAACACCACCCCTAAATGTCTCCAGCTCATGGCCTCCTTTCCCCTAGCTTCTCATTTCTATATAACCCTACCATTTTGGCCATTTCTTTGCCCTCTTGTCCTTTTCCTTGCCCCGTCCCCCTTCCTCTCTTATGGTCCAGTTCAGCCTCCTGGTCATATCTGGTCTACTTCTCTCCCTGCTCTGGACTTTCCCAGATGCCTCTGGCTGTGCTCTCCCTTGTATCTACAATAAAAACCTTCTCCTCAACCATACCTAGGAGCTGTCATGTCCCCACTTTATAGTGACAGCTCTCTTTCCATCTGAAGTTTGAGATGACCCTGTTTGGCAAGGGGGCATGCAGAGCATGGGCATAGACAACAGCTTCAGAGTGTGGAGGACCCATGACCCACTTGGAAGCACAGGGAACGCATAGTTCTACTGCACACACACACACACACACACACACACACACACACACACACGCATGTTTGTGGAGGCAGCTGTTCTTTAGGCATCATTTATCACACTTTCTGAGACTGGGTCTCTCAGTGATACTGGGAGTTCACTGAGCTCAGCTGGCTGGCACAAAGCCCCAGGGATGCTCCTATCTTAACCTCCCAGTGCTAGGATTCCAAGGAGATGGGTGGCAGCACACCCAACTTTTTCATGTGGGTCCTGGACATCAAAGCCAGGTCCTCATGCTTTGAGGGCAAGTACTCTACTGACTAAACCCTCCCCACCCCTCTACTTTAAAGGTTTTTTGTGTGTGTTTTGTTTTGTTTTTTTATAAAAGGATTGTTTTGGTAACCCTGTGAAGAATTCCTCAAACCTCACCTCATTTCCCTTGTATCTCTCCCCTTTATAGATTTATTTTTATTAGTTTATGTGTGCATGTGGTGACGCGCACGGGAACACAGGTTCCCACAGAGGCCTTGGGATGCTCTGGACCTGTAGTTACAGGCAGTTGTGAGCCGACGACGTGGGTGCTGGGAATGGAACTCTGGTACTCTGGGAGATCAGTAAGTGTTCTCAGCCACTGAACCATTTCTCTGGCCTCTCTCCTCCTTCTTTCACTCCTGGGTTATTGGGGCCTGTGGACGTGAGAGCTCTGACATTCAGGAGTTGATCTGGTCTATTGTATCAGTGAATAAAATGAACTCCCACCATCTCAGCATTTTAAAAAAGACAGAAGCAATTCTTTCTAAAAGTTTGAGTTACCCTGCTGCAAAATTAGAGTTTCTCCTTAATCAGGACAATTGTTCTGGAACAATGCCTGCCTCTACCTGCTCCTCGGCTTCACACACAGACCATTTGCTTTTGAATAAAACCCTTTTACCTTAGTCCAAATGTCAAGATGTATGTTAAATTGTAGTTTGGAGATTAACGCGTATGCTTGGCACAGCAAACCAGCCAATTCTAACAGTTCTATCCTCATCCTGCCTGACCCAGTTTGGCAAAACCAGGCCAAGGGAGAGGGAAAATGGGGAGCCAGGGTGGATAGTGGAAGCAAGCCTCTCTGCTTCTGGAACCCTGGGGACCAGAACCAAGAATGACAATCAGGAGGGACTGAAATGCCTCACTTGCACAGCAGCCCAAACAAGGCTTTGTTCTAGACGCCCAGGCTGGGTTCAGAGCGGGGAATCACCACTTTGGTGTTCTCCATCTGGCTCATTGCTTTCCCAGGCTGGAGAACAAACAGCACTCAAAAAGCATGGGGCAGACCCCCACACGTAGGCATGTAGGCACGCACGCACGCACGCACGCACGCACGCACGCACGCACGCACGCACACTGCCTACAGCAGCTGAGCTTCAGCAGGAGAGCAAAAGCCAGCAAGGCAGCCATATTGGCTTTCACTGGCTGCTCTTTTTCTCTTTGCATTAGAAAATCTGA
Organism: Rhabdomys pumilio; assembly: GCA_030674055.1. NCBI lineage: Eukaryota > Metazoa > Chordata > Mammalia > Rodentia > Muridae > Rhabdomys > Rhabdomys pumilio. The sequence goes on from JANHMN010000002.1 coordinate 59,701,203, forward strand.
AAGCTAAGATTCAAATTTCCTGCTCCGAATCTGGAGTCAGAATGTTTACTGCTCAGTTTTTTAAGCTTGCTTTCTGATTGCAGTGTCATTTTGACAACTTTATTATTAACGCCTTGTGAATAAATGGTTCTCTGTGCAAATCAATATTAATTAAAGAATTCCCTCTCTATTCAAATCACTATTGATTAAAAAAAAAACCTGATGCATTCATTCCTGGCTTCCTTTTCTTTAATTTTTATTGTTCCACACATACACATAAATATAAATACAGCCTCCAGAGTCCATTCTGTGTTGCTTGCACATGCATCATTTGAGGGCTGACTACTTGGTATTGGATAACCAGAGAGGGGGCTCATCTCTGGGGAAAATTATTTCTTCCTTTTTGGCATTCCTTACTTGACTATAGTTTTTTGTCTACGGTGGTGCCCTGTGAGACTCCCCTGCTTCCTTCGGTGCTAGCGTGTCTGTTGGTATTGTGCTTGCTTGTGTCTTGTTTAGGCAGCTGTATGGTTGAATTATTGTAGGTAAAGTTTCTCTGTTATTTTTAGGAGATAACAATCTCACAGCATGATTCCTAGTCTTCTGGTTCTTACACTCTTCCTTTGCTGTCTTCCACAATGCTCCCTGAGGGTCTGGTACATGAGCTGTGTTGGAGATATATCTACTGGGGCTGGTACACCATTGTTCTCTGCATTTTGACTAGTTGTCATTTTTTTCTGTAATGTCTATCATCAGACATCTGTCTGCTGCAAAGAGAAGCTTCTGTGGTAAGGGGTGGTAGCCACTCTTACCTGTGGGTATAAGGATAACTACAACACTGTTACAAATTAGGCTAGTTTAATCAAGTGGTATGTAGTAGATTCTCCTCTAAGATCTGTGAGCTCAGTCTTCTGGGGTAGCTGGCTAGGTTTACAGCAGCATGTATGATTTCCGTCTTGTTGAACAAGCTTTAAATCCAATTAGACAGCTGTTGGTTTCTGCCAACATGTGAGTACTACTAACTCGGTATGACCTTGCCATGTTGGTTGTTGCTATGTTTAAAAGGCATTACACCTGGGTAGGACTATCGGTCGCTTCCTTCCCTCAGCAGCTCCCATAGCACCTTCCAAGACTATGGAAGCTGGTCCGCTGGGAGGAGGCTCTCAGAAGATCCAGCTCAGCTCCTCCAAGTCCTTTGTCCTAAGTTCATGGTGTTTCAGCAACAAGGACTGACCTTCAGCCTCAGAGAGACAACCAAGTGCAAGCCTGTATTGTTTGGGGAATCTCTTGAATTCTTCCAACCAACATCTTGAAAGGGAGCTTTTCATGCGTGGTACTGGGGTATTTTTTAGATAGTCTATGGCTCTTAGGGGAAGCATCGCCAGTCCAAGTGGCTTGTAAAAAAAAATAACCCATTTTTCCTTCCAAGCCCCTGCTCCTGGAATGATAACTCTGAAACTAATTATTTATTAATAAATGCCTAGGCCACAAGCTTAACCTTATTCCCTGACTATCTAGTAACATATTTAACTTATTCAAACTATTCTTTGTCTTCCACATGGTTAGTTACCTCTCCTTCAGTCCGGGCTGCTTCTTCCTTCACATCTTCCTCAACATCCCTCTTATTCCAGTTCAAATCTCTATTCTCTCACTGTTTCTCAGAATCCTCTCTCTTCCTGCCAATGTCCCACCTCCTATTTTATGCCTCAGCTCATTGGCTGCGGGCATTTTTATTGACAGGTGTTACCTATGAGATTCTCTCTACAGTGGCTTGATTTCATTTAAACTACACACACACACACACACACACACACACACACACACACACACACTGTATGTATATTATATATTACAGCTGGGTAGGACTATCGGTCGCTTCCTTCCCTCAGCAGCTCCCATAGCACCTTCCAAGACTATGGAAGCTGGTCCACTGGCAGGAGGCTCTCAGAGGATCCAGCTCAGCTCCTCAAGTCCTTTGTCCTAAGTTCATGGTGTTTCATTATATATATAATATATATGTATATATATTATACACATACATTATACACATATATATTATGTGTATATATACACATATATGTGTGTATATATGTAATACATATATATACACACAATACATATATATACACATATATTATAATATATGTGTACATTTTATATGTGTATATAATATATGTGTATATATTATAATATATGTGTATATATGTATATTATATATATGATATATATGTATATATCTTTAATTGACTTCCCTCCCACATCCCCAATTAGAGCCTCATTTTCCTATTCCCCCTTCCTACTCTTAACTATAAGTCCCTCCCACTCACCTGCACTCTTGGCCTACAGACCCAAACCTTCTGAGTATGATCTCTGAATCTGAGACTGACTGATTATAATCTCTATTTCTTGGCTTGCATACTTGAGACATGTATCTTAATTCCCTGGAGCTTATTAAACTGTGCGGTGCTGAGCCACACGTGTCTAACTTCTGATTCACACTGAGCCTGAACATTTGCATTCTGAACAAGTTTTTAGTTGCTGCTGCCCCTCCCAGCCAAAGATTACATAGGAGAATGGCACTCCCTCATACATACAGGGGCTGAACTGTGTCCATACTCCCAGCATACTTGGTTGCTTCCTTGTTAGCTTTGGTGACCTGTTATACATGGAGCCTGGCACCCCCACCCCTCACCCCAAACACACATGTCTCTATGCTTGCACTTGGCATATCTCATGGATACTGGTCCTTGATTTCTGGACGTGAAATCTGACTCAAAGCTGACTGCACAGAGCTGCGGTGGAGGCCTATAGCCATTGCTTGAGAGATACCATTGGGTTTCTACTCAAAAGGACACAGTCCTGTTCCCATGTGCCATGGGGACTCATCACTGAGGCTGATCTGTAGTGGCTCCTTCTGGGTCCTTTCTTCTGCCACCACCTGCCACCTGCCAGTAGTGCTGAGTGGCTGGGACAGTTCCCAAGTCTGGAGGAAGTAAGACGATCAGCATCAGCGGCCAATTGAGCTGCTGGTGGATGGAAGCTGCACTCCCATGCTTGGTATTCATGAGCAAGAACAGAACCAACAGAACGTGTGAGCAGCTGTAACAAGAGCTTGTTAAGGCTGGGGAGATGGCTCAGTGGGTAAAACCAATCACAAGGACACAAGTTCAAATCCCCAGAGCCCATGTAAAAGCCAGACAGATGGCTTGAACATTTGTAACTCGAGTGTTCCTACAGGAAAAACTCCCAGAAGCTCACAGGCCAGCAAGCATTAGAAAAATAAGAGAACCTGTCTCCAACAAGGTGGAAGGTGAGAACTGCAGAGGTCATCCTCTGACCATGCAGGAGCCATGCCATGAGCAGAAGACCTGCATTTGCACACATGAATACACACGCATACAAACATACATGTATGCATACCCACATACATGTATAAATACACACTAAATAAATCGATTAAAGATGGAGGTGATAGTAGACTGGCTCCACCAAGTGCTGCTTCACAGGCTTGCTGTCAGTCTAGGTCAGATGCTCAGGAACCTGGAGTTTGAGATCTGCAGGCAGTAGCAGAAGATGCACCACCCTACATTTGAAAAGTCAGTGCATAAGCATGTTTGAGTTCCTGCTTCTTTCGATGCCTGTTCATCCAACTCTGCCGATGTTCAGGCAGGTCATCCCTCAGTTTACTGACCCATATACCAATTGTCACAGACCTACCAGAAGCGTGTTTGTGTCGGTCGGGCCTCGACCACCGTGACAGAAGACCTGAGAAAATTCAACTTAAAGAGAGCAGGACCTACTTTCGCTTAAAATTTCAGGAGATTCAATCCCTTGTAGTTGCTGCTGCTGCTGCTGACTTGTGCCTGTGGTTGTGTAGCTTACTAAGAAACGCAACCACGCCCCCTAAGCGCTACAGGGGACCAAAAAGGGGAGGAGCAAAGGTGCATTTCCCCCCCCCCCATGACCTCATTTCCACCCACTAGGCCACACCTCTTAAAGGTTCCACCATCTCCTGGTTCTGCCTCAGGCTTGGGACAGAACTTTCAGCACACGGGCCTTTAGGGACATTTCAGATCAGACCCAGCAGAGCTCTGTTAATTTTCTAGGATTCTCCCTGTTCAGTCCATTTGACCAGAATTTACCATCACAAATCCTTACCTCCACCAGCCAGTTCAGTAACTTCCAGAATAACGCCGTCTTTGGCCTGGGGGCATATCCTTTCCCAGAAAGGAAGCCTCCTTCATCTACCAAAAAGGTAGGCACTTACATGGCTGCAGCCCAGATGATCTATGGACTCTGACTTCAGCACTCTTCGTGCAGCTCGGAGAACTGCTCTCAGCTTGCTTTCCCCAGCCCTAGCTAGCTTCATCATGGACGTGTTAACTGGTAACCCACTTTTACTGGCTGGTTTTGTGTGTCAACTTGACACAAGCTGGAGTTATCACAGAGAAAAGAGCCTCCCTTGAGGAAATGCCTCCATGAGATCCAGCTGTAAGGCATTTTCTCAATTAGTGATCAAGAGTGAGAGAGCACAGCCCGTGGTGGGTGGTGCCATCCCTGGGCTGGTAGTCTTGAGTTCTATAAGAAAGCAGGTTGAGCAAGCCAGTAAGTAACATTCCTCCATGGCCTCTGCATCAGCTCCTGCCTCCTGCCCTGTGTGAGTTCCAGAACTGACTTCCTTTGGTGATGAACAGCAATGTGGAAGTGTAAGCTGAGTAAACCCTTTCCTCCCCAACTTGCATCTTGGTCCTGATGTTTGTGCAGGAACAGAAACCCTGACTAAGACACCACTTTACAGATAAAGCTCAAAAACAGGTAAAATCTCTGTCAGCGATTGCACTTGCAGGGCAGAGAGGCCCAGAACAGTTGGGTGCTGCCTTCTGGCTTCAAGTCTGGCTACTGAATCCATGGGTAAATTTACTAATAGGCAGTTCAATGAATGTATATATGATACTTAAATTTAAATCTGAGTTTGAAATTTTTTATTCATGTATTTAATGTGTGTGAGTGTGTATCAGAGGATAGCCCATAGGAATCAGTCCCCTTCTACCATCCAAGTTACAGGGATCAAGGAAGTCAGTCATCATGCTTGGTTTCAGGCACCTACAGAAGCACCTCACTGGCCCCGAGTTTGAAATTTGTAAAAGGGTATGTGAAGTGGCTCATGGACGATCTGGGAATTAGAGAGTTGAGGCCCAAAAGAGACACATGGCCCAGAACAGTCATGACCTGGATGGAGACAAGGCTTGTGACTCCTCTGTTACTATCAGGAATTTTCACTGACGATCGGGCCCCCACTCCTTGCAGCCACACTCAGGGCTGGAGTGCTTTGCTCCCTGGCCTTGGCATAGGCCTTGACAGAGATCACGTGGGTTCCATACACTGAACTTGAGACTCCCCAGTGCCCCAGAAAGTCTGACCTAGGGAGAACTGGGAACATAGCCTTCATTTGTTTTGACTCCCCCAAAGATTCCAAGCTTGTCAGAGCTGAGGTTCATGGTTATGAGTCTTTTTTTTTTTAATCCTAGAAATGTTTCAAGGGGGTCAATCTAGGTCCCCAGCATTCCTGTGCCATCAGCTTCTGTCTGTTCAAGTCTAGGGCTCTGAGTTAGCATCCCTCACGTCTGGCTTTGATTTCCTCTCTGTCAGGCATTCGTAGTAACCATGACTCGTGGTAACCATGGTCTGAAAACAATGTACTCACAGGTACATTTGTTTCATGTGTACTTATAGTATTCGCTAGATTCACCATACAAGAGAGGACATGCTTTTTTTTCTTTCTGAGACTGTGTGACCTCACTGGATATTATACATTCTAATATTTTTATTTTCTTTCATTTTTCTTTAGAGCTGAGCAATATTTCATTTTATATATATATATATATATATATATATATATTTTACATTGTAATTATATTTCATTATATATGTAACATATTATATATGTGTATACACATATATATATTTCATTGTCTGTTCCTCTGTTGATTCCAATTCCTTGCCATAGTGAATTAAACAGTGACTAACACAGTGATGCACATATCTCTAGGGTGGGTGTGGTTTGCTGGGCATATACTCAGGAATGGAATGGTTGGATCATGTACTAGTTCTGGTTTTATTTTTTGAGACATTTCTAAACTGGTCTCTACAGGGCTGTATCAATTTGCATCCTCAACAGTGAATCCTTTTCAACTGTGAGTAAGAGTTCCTGTCTCTCCACATCCTCTCCAATGTGTTGTCAGATTTATTGATAACAACCCAACAGACTGGGGTGAGGTGGTACCTCAAAGTAGTTTTGATTGGCATTCCCTGAGGATTTGGGTATAGAATACTTTTTAAAATATTTAATTGGCCATTTGTCTGTTTTGTTTTTCTTCCTTTTTTTTCCTTTCTTTCTTCCTTCCTTTTTTTTTTTTTTTAAAAAAAGTCTATTCAGTTCATTTGCCCATTTGTTGATTGACAGTTTTATTCCCTCGGCATTTAATTTCCACAGTTCTTTCTAAGTTCTGGGCATTAGCTCCTTGTCTGAAGTGTATCAGGTACTGATTTTCTCCCCATCTCTGGGCTGTCTGTCAACTGCTGGCTGTGTCTTGTACAGGGAATTGTTATCTTCCTGTTTCCATCGGTTGATGGTGGAGTTAGTGTCTGTGCTGCTGATGTTCTGTTTAAAATGGTCTTGCCTTCCCCAGTGTCTTGAGGGGTATCTGTAGCCCGTGTTTTCTTCTAACGTTTCAGGACTTTTAGATTTTGCATTAAGGTTTTTTTTATCCATTTTGAACTGGATTTTGTACAAAGCAAAAGATATAAATCTAATTTAATTCTCCCGCAGGTGGAGCCAGCTTTGCCAGCACTGTTTATTGACTGTACAGCTCTTTTTCCAAAGCATGTTTTTGCCTCCTTTGCCAATTCAAGTGGCCCAGCCTGGCTGTTTTATTTCCAAATCCTCTGTTCTATCCCACAGACCTAGGAGAAAACCCAATACCACTATTCCGCTAAAACAAAAACAAAAACAAAAACAAAAACAAAAAAAGGACCTCTAATCTAGTGCCCTTTATCCCTTCTAATGAGTTTTACTTTACATTGTCCGTTTGCTTGGTATTTTTTCTATACTTTGATATGAAATTTCTTGATATATTGTTGGCTAAGTGTGTTTCTTGGAGAGAGCATATAGTTCTTTAAATCCAGTTCTTTAATCTATATCTTTCTTTAATCTATATCTTTCAGTGATGAACAGAGGCCGTTTGTACTGAGGTTATTGTAGAAAGGGGTTTGCTGTTTCCTGTAAATGTGTTAGGTGGTGCTCTGTTCTGTCAGATTATTGCTTTTTCTCTCTGCTCCCATAACAGTTCTGAGGTGTTGCTGAGCTGCCGTGTCAGGTGTGGTTGCTTCTTTCCCAAGCCTTGCTTGTCAGTCTGTAGTCAGGTCTTCGTTTACCTTCCCACGTGATGTGTTTGTTCCACTGAGGACTTTCTGCAGGATTGCCTTAATTTGTGTTTGTCTTAAAATACCTTTATTTCTCCACCAGTTTTTGAAAGATCGTTTTGTAGAATATGGCATTTCTGGATCACAGTTGTTTAGAGTTGGAAATGTCTCATTCCACGCTCTTCTGGCTTTTCTGGTTGCTGGTGACCAATCTTAGTGATTTGGCATTGCTGCCTTTGTGTGTGAGCTATCTTTTTCTTGGGTTAACGGGCTTACTTTTGACTTTGTACTTTTGACATCCTGATTATAATATGTTGTGGTGAATTTCTTCTCTGGTCATGTCTACTTGGAGATCTTATGAGTGGAAACATGCTTTTTGAAAATTTGGGATTTTTTAAAATATCATTTCATTAAATAGTGTGTCTGTTTCATTCAATTTTACTTCTGATCGTTTGTCTATACCATGAACTCATTTCATATGTGTGTGTTACACACACACACACACACACACACACACACACTGGTTAAAAACTAGCTCCATTTAAAACTAAGTTTCAGCCAGGCGGTGGTGGTGCACGCCTTTCATCCCAGCACTTGGGAGGCAGAGGCGGATTTCTGAATTCGAGGTCAGCCTGGTCTACAGAGTGAGTGAGATCCAGGACAGCCAGGGCTACACAGAGAAACCCTGTCTCAAAAAAAACCAAAAACCAAAAAAAAAAAAAAAACCTAAAAGTAAGTTTCAAACTAAGTTACTGTGTAGAAAAAAGAAAAACCTAGAAGTCAGCAGGACTATTTTTAGTCTAAGGATTGTTGACAGAATGTGTGTGGACCACGACCCTAAGGTCAGGTCAGCTCCATCAGCAGTTGAGTCTTGACAGCAATCCAAAGAGGAGACTGGTCTCAGAGTCACCTGGCTCATTTCTCATTATTGTGTAATTCTTATCCTAAGATATTGACCAGATATGCATTCTGCTTCTATAATCTCACATAATGACTGCTTGCTCAAAAGAGACAAAAAAACAAAACAAAACAAAAAAAACATAATAATGCCTCATGGAGCAAAAATTCCCCAGAGTTGAGGCAACTGTGATTTGTACCTTTAAAATCTTCAGCTCCTGTCTTCCTCTTCTGCAGCAGCTCTCAGCTTGTCAAAGTGACTGTTGTCACAACATTGCTATAAATAAACTTGTTTTTTTATCTTTTAAATTTAAATTTTGTCTGGTAGTCTCAGTGGTATCGAACTCTGCAACACACACATACACAAACAAAAAACAACTCACAAAATCAGAAACCATAATATACAAGCAAAAGACCACTAAGACAAAAATATGCCCAAACAAAGCAATAAGACACAAAATGTCCACAATAATACCACTGAGTTCTTTTTGTGTTGGTCATCCACTGCTGAGCGTTGGGGCTATTCTTTTTTTTTGTTTTTGTTTTTGTTTTTTGTTTTTTGTTTGTTTGTTGTTTTTGGGTTTTTGGTTTTTTGTTTGTTTGTGTTTGGTTTTTGTTTTTTGGTTTTTGGGTTTTTTTTTTTGGTTTTTCGAGACAGGGTTTCTCTGTGTAGCCCTGGTTGTCCTGGAACTCACTCTGTAGACCAGGCTGGCCTTGAACTCAGAAATCCGCCTGCCTCTGCCTCCCAAGTGCTGGGATTAAAGGCGTGCACCACCAACCACCCGGCTGGGGCTATCCTTAAGTGTGGTTAATGTACTCCATGAAACTCCATTGGAGAAATCTAATTTTTCCTCTGCAAGCCAGTGTAGTTGCAGGTAGCTTCTTGGTTAGGGGTAATAGTTCATGCCCACCTCCTCATCTCTGCAGTGGGACCCTATCTGTCTTGAACCGGTGCAGGCTTTGTGCCTGTGAGTTGATATGTTATATCATCAATATGTGTGTCTGGAAGACAGTTTCCACGGAGTCATCCACCTCTGGATCCGATGGACTACCCCGTCTCAGGTGCTTGACTACCTGAGCAGCGTCCTCTATGGATTCCATCTTTTGAGGTTGGCCATAAATCCAGTTAGGGAGTAGTTAGTTACTCCTATAATCTTCATGCTACTATTAAACCAGAATATCCTGTAAGCAAGTCGCTGTTGTGGGTTGCAGTGGTTTACAGATCGTTGTAGGGTTGATGGCTACCTTTCTCCTCTCATAGTGTGCAGAGGACATTCCAGTTCCATGAACACAGATCAGTATGGGTGAAGCCTCTAATTAGACACGAGCTTGACAAATCCATGTTCAGTGAGCTACATATTATCTTCATCAATAGAGCCTGACCATTAATTTGTGGAGAAAAACCAATAGCCTTGGTAATAGCCTGAGGTGTTTGGAGGTTTCCATAGGCTCCTTTGACCAACAATTCAACTAGATGTAATCCATTCCTGGTACTGAAGGTTTCACTTCATGGCAAAAGATATATAGTTGGGGTATTGCCTCCCCTATTATTTGGTAACTTCATTTAGATTTCTTTAATATATGTTATATATAATATATATTTGATTATATTGACTATATGTGACATATGTATACTATATATGGAAGCTTCTACAGTAGACTGTTTCCATATGGCCCTTTATGTTAATTACCCCTCCTCATTTTCCCTCCTTACCTGTTTCTTTCATTCCCTTTTCCACTTAATCCTTGCTCTCCAGTCTCCCCGTTTCTCTGTAACTATATATTCAATTTCTACTTCCTTGGGAGAGCCTCTTCTCCCCCTAATCCCTAACTCAATACCTTTTCTGTGGTTATACAGATTATAGCATACATATTGAAGGCTTAAATGCTAATAACCACATATAAGAGAAAACATACAATATTTGTCTTTTGGAGTCCAGGTTAACCTCACTTGGAATTATTTTTTTCTAGCTCCATCCATTTACCCAGAAATTTAATTTTTTAGCTGATGAAAATATTACATTATATAAATGTATCTCCTTTTCATTATCCATTCATGAGTTGATGGACATCTAGAGTGTTTCCAGTTTTTGGCTTCTATGACTAGAACAGCAATGTTCATGGATGAAATGTCTCTGTAGGAGGATCCAGAGTCCTCTGGTGTATGGCCAAGAGTGGTATAGCTGGATCTTGAGCAGGATCTAGTCCTAGCTTCCTGGTGTTCCTTCCTGTTCCTACACAGGTGTTGAACGTATGTGAGTTGTCTTTTGAGAAGTCTCTGCTTAGTTCTGTTCCTCATTTTATTAATTTTATTATTACTCATTATTATTATCATTATTAATGTTCAGGTTTTAAAATTCTTTATATATTTTAGATACTAACCCTCTGTCAGATGCGTAATTAATAAAGATCTTTACCTATTCTGTGCTCTGACACCTGCCTGAGTGTTTGTGTCTTTTGTTGTGCTGAAGCTTTTCTGTCTTATGAGGTTCTGTTTATTGATTGTTTGAAGTGGAAACTTAAGGGTTCTTTGGAAAGTTGATTGGATGGTGTTTTGCTGGGGTAAACACGTGAAGGAACATTTAGCTGGCGTTAGACACAGATGAAAGGTTGTTCTGCTAAAGCAAGCATGTTAAAGGACATGTGATGAAAGATTCTTTGCTAATGACACCGAAGCGCATGTATTGGTCCGCCTTACATTGCATTGTTGAGCTGCATTTGTCAGGACTCCATAGAGAGAATAAAGGCCAAAAAACTGGTGGTGGTGTGCTGTGGCTTCAGGCTGATTGGTAGAGTGATGTCAGTTGAGACAGACACATGTGCTGAGACAGATGCACGTGCTGAGACCTGTGGAGGACACGTGATGTTTGGAGGGAGTATAAATAGGACTCAATGGACAGTGATGGAGGCTGAGCTAGGCTAGCTTATAGAGCTAGCCTCGCAATGCCTGTGGATCTGGCATCTTCCCTGCAGAGCCTAAAACTTCTCCTGGCATTCCTCCTGGTCCCTCCTGGTCCCTCCTGGTTCCTCCTGATGACTTGAGCTGAGGCAGAGGTCTGGCTATCTCTGCTAGGTAATGCCACCAGTGTTGATTCGTGTTTACTATCCCAACTGTGCCGAGCTAGACTGCTGATATATACATGAAGTGTTCGTGAGTGGATTGAGCTGCTGCTGCTGCTGCTGATTCCTGGGAACTGAACTGCAGATTTCCAGACAACAGACAAACAGGAGTTGCTCCGAAGAACCATTTCTAAGCCGGTTCACTTCCCCCATATCCTTTCTTTTCTACTACCTCTGGTGGGTGGTGAGCTAAAAGGGAAGTTAAAAACATTTAAAAAACCATCATTGAAAATAGTATTTGAAAAGATTAAAGTTACAGTTGTTGGTCTTGGTGCCTGTGCTTTTGGTGTCCTGTTCAGAAAGTCCTTCCCTGTGCCATTTAGTTCAAGCCTATTTCCCACTTTCTTATCTGATTCAGGGTATCTGGTATGTTGAGGTCCTTGGTCCACTTGGAGTTGAGTTTTGTGCAGGGTGCCACAGATCTATTTTCTCTCTTCTACATGCTGCCACCCAGTTTGACCAGCATCATTTGTTAAAGATGCTATCTTTTTTCCCAGTCTTTATGTATTTGGCTTTGTCAAAACTCAGGTATCTATAGGTGTGTGAATTTATGTCTGAGTCTTCAGTTCTATTCCATTGATCAGCATGTCTGCTTTTATTTAAGTCAATACCATGCTCTTATTTTTAGTTATATCAATACCATGTTTTTATAACAATAGCTCTGTAGTACACTTTGGGTTTGAGGATGGTGAAATCTCCAGCAGATTTTTTTTTAATATTTTATTTATTTATTTTATATATATGATGAGCACACTGTAGCTGTCTTTAGACACACCAGAAGAAGGCACCAGATCTCATTACAGATGGTTGTGAGCCACCATGTGGTTGCTGGGAATTGAACTCAGGACCTCTGGAAGAGCAAGCAGTGCTCTTAACCACTGAGCCATCTTTCCAGCCCCGTCAGCAGATCTTTTTTTTTTTTTTTTTTTTTTTTTTTGGTTTTTTTGAGACAGGGTTTCTCTGTGTAGTCCTGGGCTGTCCTGAACTCACTCTGTAGACCAGGCTGGCCTCGAACTCAGAAATCCACCTGCCTCTGCCTCCCAAGTGCTGGGATTAAAGGTGTGCGCCACCACCACCCGGCCAGCAGATCTTTTATTATTCAAAATAGTTTTAGCTTTTAGCAATCTTTCTTTGTTCTGTACATTTAGTGTTTTGACTATTATGTGCCATGGAGAATTTCTTTTCTGGTCCAACCTGGTGTTCTGTATGGTTCTTGTACCTTAATAGGTATCTCCTTTAAGTTAGAATAATTTTCCTCTTTGGTTTTATTGAAAATATTTTCTATGCCTTTGTCCTGGGATTCTTTTTTTTCCTCCATTCCTATTATTCTTAGATTTGGTCTTTTCATAGTGTCCTAGATTTCCTGGATTTTCTGTGTGTGGTTTGCTTGTTTTGTGTGTTTGTTGTTTTTATGTAACATTTTCTGTGACTGAGGTATGTATTTCTTCTATCTTGTCTTCAATGGCTGAGGTTCTCCCTTCCATGTCCTGTGCTTGGTTGGTGAGCCTTACCTTTGAGGGTTTTGTTTGATTTCCAGAGTTTTTCGTTTCCAGTTTTATTTCAGTTTGGGTGTTCTTTAGTGATTCTGTCTCTTTGTCAGATTCTACTTCCTTGCCTTACATTGTTTTCACTATCTCCTTCAGCTGTTTCTGTTCTCAAAGTCTCATTAACTGGTTTGTTCATACCTTCTTTAAGGTTTTGAACATATGCACAATGGTTAATTTGAAGTCCTTGTCTGGTACTTCAGCTGTATTGCTTACTAGGAGTGCTACAGGGTTCTGGTAAAGGCGTATTATCTTAGCTGTTAATGTTTATGTTTTTGTTTTGGAGTCTAGGCATTTGGAGTTATGATGTTTGAGGTGATTCTAGCTGCTGACTTTGCTGTTCTTGTCTTTGTTGGGCATGGATAAGTATTCTATTCCTTGATTTCTGTTGCCCTCTCTGAATCTTAGGAAAGGGTGGTGGCTGTGGGTTCCTTGGTAGAGAGTCTGTGGGTGGCAGAAATAGAAATGGACAAGGAGTAAACGCTGAGGCAGGGGGGTGGATGGAAAGAAAGAGCTAAGGGATCCTGTCTACACCAATGTGGCAAGGTGCCATAGGAGCTGGAGATGTGGTGGGAGGAGGGACGCCTGCAAGTAGACTGCAGTAGTACAAAGAATACGTCTGGAGAGAGGGGTGAAAGAGCTGGGGGATCTGGGTCTGTTCCAAGAGGTGAAGTCTCCCGTGGATGCAGTGGGAGTCAGAGGAGCGGTACCTTCAACCAGGCTGCTTGCTGCAGGGTTGAGTGTGAGACAGGAGAGATCGAAATGGAGGAGAGGAAGAAGAGTGAGTTCCAGCCCACAGGGGATTCCCTGTACAAAGTGTTTCTAGGTCTGAGCAGCTGACACAAAGGAATGAGGATGGGCTAGAAGAGAAGAGTGAAAGAGCTAAGCTGGGTCTGCACCAACAGGCAGAGTCCCCAGGAGTGATCATTGATTCTTTTGAACGGTAGGACTCTAACTTCTTTCCCAGGCATGTTGGCCATTTGTGTAATTTGGGGTTCTCTTATGGGGAGTTGGTTGGTTGGTGATGGGTCATAGATAACCGATGTCATATTTCTTGTATCACTTTGTCATATTTTACTATCTGTTGGAGTGCCGTTGTTCTGACTTCCTCTTTTATTTGGATATTCTAGTGTTTATGTCTCGTATAGCTGCACAAAGTTCAGCCATGAGGTCTGGAGAAAGTTGGTGTTGACTTTGGAATGGGCTGCTGAAGTGATCGTGTCTTGGCTATGTGCCAACAGGACCAAGGGTGGGGCTGCACACTAAACACTGAGCTGAGCTGATGGAGTCTAATCCTTGGTCACCCTGGTGACCTATGGACCTACCAAAGGCAGGATACCTAACTTCAGACCCACTGAAGCCAGTCTACTACCGAGAGGCCATGGTTAGAGCCAAAGGCCCAAAGTAACCTCTGGGGCCACAGAAATACAGACTCTGGGTCCTGCAGTGATGTTTAGCATCTCAGACATCAGAACCCCACCCCATATTGATCTCAGGACCACTGGGACCAAAGCCCCATCTCTCAGGGGACCCAGGGCAGTAGAGCCAAAGCTCAGTTCTTCACTGACCTCTGAGGCAACTCATCTGGAGACCTGGTCACAAAGTGCTCTCTGGTTCTGTGGAAGCTAGAGGCCTGGTCATCAGATGTTCTCTGAACCCACAGGAGCCCTGAAAATCTTAAACAGCACATTGTAGCAATAAATAACCTGTAAGATTCAGAATGCATGCTATTCTGAGAAGCATGACTGTCCCTGTACCTCTCGGTCTTGCCTGGGAAGTGAGTCATTTCTTCATCTCTAGCCACTCTTAGTCACTCAGTAGCTACCTCCGTTACCACATAAGCTGTCAGCCACAGTGGCCTGTATGTTCTTTAATAATGCTGCCCCAGGGCAGGAGGAGTGATGCTGCTGAGTTACCCCATATTGCTGTAATTGATCTCTTTTACGGTTACTTATTACAGTTAATCTATTAACTGTGTCTAATTTATTTTTATCACATATATTTATGGTGTGTGTGTGTGTGTGTGTGTGTGTGTGTGTGTGTGTGTGTGACCTCATATGTGCCATCTTGTTCATGTGAAGATCAAATAAGAACTTACAGGAGTCATTTCTGTCCTATCACGTGGGTCCAGGGGACTTGAACTCAGGACATCTGCTGTGGCACATGCATGCTGGATCCAAGCATGCCCACATACAAACACTGCACACAAAATAAATAAAATGCAGTAAAAATGGTTTCATATTAACCTACTGTGTAGTTGTCTAAACTCAGGGGAAAAAAAAAAAAAAACAACCTGCTATGAAGTCATTTGCCAAAGGGCTTTATGTCATCTGGTTTTATGTGATACTTCAGCAGTTGAAATACAGTTTAGCTTTGCTTTATTGTAATTGCTTTAAACACTTTCCAAACAAGGTTGGTTTAAAATAAATAACCAAATTACTTCTGGGAACTTGAAAGAACCATTCAGGAGCCTTTGACAGTCTGGTGATCATGCAAGTCCCGGTGCCCTAGGTCCCAACTGTCATTGGGTTTTATGGAGCATTAAAAAAAGGAAATAAAGAAATGGGCTGGAGAAAGTCGGCTGCACTGGGAGCTGAACTGAGACCTGTAAGTGCAGCTGGCTGGTCACTTCTTTTTTTTCTTCCTTCAAGACAGGGTTTCTCTGTATAGCCCGGGCTGTCCTGGAACTCACTCTGTAGACCAGGCTGGCCTTGAACTCAGAAATCCACCTGCCTCTGCCTCCCAAGTGCTGAGACTAAAGGCGTGCGCCACCACTGCCGAGCTGGCTGGTCACTTCTTATGCAAGTTCCTTCCTTGGCGGTCTGAAAGGTCACCTCTACATCACCACTGAGTACCTTTATATCAGTTCTAGAAGCCAGAATTCCAAGATCAAGGTGTCTTGCTCTGGGAGCTCTCTGGGAGGGACCTTCCTACCCCTTCATCCCTGAAGACTGTGACCCTGTCAGCCTCTGTCTCTGTTTTCCCAGCACCCTCCTGTGTCTGTCTGTCTGCTTCATCTCCACAAGGACACTTGTCATTTGGTTTAGGGCCCACAAGGATAATCACAATCTGTTTCCTCAGCTGCGGTGACACTATTTCAAATAATGTTACATGCTGAGACATGGAGAGTGTGTCATTACAGTGCAGCTCCTCACACCCTTCGCCTCAAGTGTTTTGCTTGTTGTTTGTTTCTAATGCTGGGGTTAGAATATCAGCGCTCCCACTTGCCAGTTCTACCTCTGGCTCAACTCAGTCCCACAGGTTCTGTTTCTTACTTAGACTGGCTCAAGGTTGCCATCCCAACAGTTCTGAGTTTCAGATTTGGCAAAATGTCTCCTTGTGGATGGTCCTTCACAGAGTCAGGCCCTTCTATTGATCTGGATTGATGTCTTCAGACTCTGGGCCTCTGATCCCCCAAAGTTAAGGTGTACCATTCTCAGAGATTCTGAAGATTGCAGATTCTAGTTGGACAGACTAGGTAGAGCTTGTAGTTTTGCATAACCACCCAGATCTAGGTAAAGTCTATGCTGCAAACAGCAGCATATGAGGCAAATGACAGGTACCTGGGACCCAGGCCCAAAAGCCATGTGTGGTCTGGTGAATGCAAGAAAGTGGTGCCTCTCTAGACTAGTGAAGGGAGGTGGACAGCCCTCTCTAGATTGGTAAATGGAAGTGGGCACCCCCTCTATAGGCTGGTAAATGGGGGTGGACAGCCCTCTATAGGCTGGTAAATGGGGGTGGACAGGCCCTCTATAGACTGGTGAATGGAAGTGGACAGGTTCTCTATAGACTGGTGAAGCAGTCAAGAAGCCCTCTGAGCATACTCTGAGACCTATACTGACAGTACCTGATTGTACACAGGAGCAAAGCTACAAGACCAAGACAGAACAGCACCTGCTTCTACATGGGTCCTTCTATATCCTGGAGGTCAAGGAGTAGGACTTAGGAGAGTCAAGGACCTCTTAAGAAACCTGTAGTCTCTGAGGCCTTCCTTCTTACACCCCTACACCAGCCCCCATCTCTCTTGACTTCCCAGACACACCCTAGGCATGCCAGCTGCCTCTAATTGAATGGGCCCCAGCTGTCCTCACCATTTGGTGGAGATAGGCCAGGCCAAACATCCACATCCCTCCCTCCAGGGAGCCAGCACAAGACCATGAGACAATAAAGAATGGGGAGGGGCCTGTTGGTTATGGTTATTCCCAGCTAATCAAGCTATTTCTTCAATAGTGACAGGCAGCCAGTGACATCGGGGCAAATGTAGCTGTCCATTCCTGTAGACAACAAAAGAGCCATGGAGGCCTTATGGAGAGACAAGGCTCCTCTGCCACTGTAGGAGCTCTGTATGGTGGTCAAGAAAGATGTACTGGAAAAAGATGTGTACAAGAGTACAACTGCTACCCTTAGAGCCTCCCTTCTATCACAGTGGTGAGACAGGCTGCTCACACACACACACCTCCAGGCTGCTCACACATACCTCTAAACCCCACCAAATTGTACCTCGCACTTCTGTTCTGAGATTGCTTATGCAATCTTTACCAGGACTCTCAAGCGTCATGGCCACCCTTCCGTGGGACCCTAGCACTTTGGTGGATGTGACTTGAGGTTGAGGAACCTAGGAATTGTGGCATGGATGTCATGTCCAAACAGCCACAGATTCCTAAGTAACCTGAAAACAGAGTCCAGCTACCATGCAGTGCATGCTTACTTACTATTACTACAAGCTCGAGGGCTCCAAACTGTTCTCTGGTGAATGGCCAACTGGAAGTGCCTGGCTCAGTGGTCACCAGACCCACACTGACCTTTCCAAGATTACGTCCAAACCAGGCACCTGTAGATGCTAACACTGCTCCACCCCGCCCCACCCCTTTCACACAACCTAGAAGGAAATGGCTATTTTAGGTGAGGGAGAAAAGGTGGAAGGAATTTCCCATAAGGCTGTCATACTTGATTGGTGCTGTTTGAGACAGTGAATAGACTGCCCTATCTACCCAGCCCATTTGTTGATGGCTCCTAGGCAAAAGGGGGTGGGGGGCGGGGAATGGGAGATAGATACCTGACGGTGGCAATCAGTAGTCTCTGTTATCCACTAGAGCTGGCCCTGTGGATGGTAGTTATGGTGGCAGAAACCAGTTCTGCCAAAGGAATTGTTTCTGAAGTAGTGAACACCCTGTCACAGAGGTATACAGGCAGAAGTTGTCTGTTTACTCCGCCAATAGAAGGGAGCCCAACAGTACAAGTGACACCTAAGTGTGTCTGGTGGATGCGATGGGTGACAACTTTCATGTTAGTGCTACCAGGCGTGTCTGACGAATGCGATGGATGACTGTTTCCATGTTAGCCTCCAACTGTGCTGCTTCCTTTGGAAATTTTCTTTCCTCAGCATCATATGGCCCTGCCCACTTTACCTGAGACAGTCAAGATCCACCGATAATAATAAGCCAGGAGCTGAAGAAACCAGAGCTGGACATGGTTTGATGTGCAGATGGGGCAGCGGGACTTGACTGCTTAGACCTGTCTGGAACTGAATCTCACCCATCTTGTTGTCTCTAATGCTAAGAAAGGTATGAGGCTAATCTTGATGGCATTTAGAGTTGCCATGAAAATAAATTGATTAGATTAGTTGAAGTGGGAGGAAGCATCTTAAATCTGGGCAATCCTGTTCTGTGAACTGAGGTTCCAGGATGAGTGCAAAGCACCAAAGGAGCTGAGCAGCAGTGATCATAACTGGCTGCTGAGAGAGGACACAATGTAACTAGCTGCCTCCGGCCACCAGGTTTTGCCCACCATGATGGATGGCATCCCTTAGAACTGTGAGACAACACAAGCACCTTCTTCCTTGAAGTTACACTTACCAGGCATTTTGTCACAGTAACAAAACAAGTAACCAGAGAGTAAACACCCTTTCTGGGTTTTATGTCTTTTGCTAACTTGGGTGGAAATCTGTCATCCAAAACTTGTCTCCTCTAAGTGACCTGTCCTTGGAAAAAAACAGCAATAAACAAATAAGCAGATTTCATTTATTTATTTATATTTCTTTAATTTTTATTTTGTGTGCATGTATGGTAAGAACACGGGAGCCCCTGTTGCTCTAGTGGGCGTCACAGGAAGGCAGCTTGACTCAGGCTCGATGGCACATGAACCACCTCTCTCTCTCTCTCTCTCTCTCTCTCTCTCTCTCTCTCTCTCTCTCTCTCTCTTTAAGACAGGGTGTCTCTGTCCTGGAACTCTAGACCAGGCTGGCCTTAAACTCAGAGATACTCTAGCTTCTGCCTCCTCCCAAGTGCTGAGATTAAAGGCATGTACCACCGAAGCCTACCTGCCCTTTATCTCTTTAAGATCACATTTCCATTATCTTGAGATGGGACCACATCCAGGCTCAAGCTGCCATCTCTATCTTGACCTCCCAGTTGTTGGCATTACCTTCGAGCACTGTCACACCCCAACAGATTTCATTTCCTTTGTTGCAACTTCAGGGACACCAGCAATGCAGACCCTGCCGGCTGTGCCTTTCCCAAACAGCCCTCCTCCTCTACGGCAGGAAAGCAACCAACAAAACCTAGGGGAACAAGCAGACTAGAACACCAGTCACAGCCACAGTATAAGCATTCCTACCAGCAGAGAGCTCACCTTACCCAGACTGGTTCCCATCCTCCCAGCTGCCCCCTAGCAGTGTTTCCACAGGCAGGGGCTGCACAGGCTTTCAGAAATGGCTCCTTAAATGTATTAAGGTGCACAAAGTTTTTTCCTTTAATGGTACTGGAGGCTGAATCTTTGCTCTTCTCCAGCAAATGAGCCAGAAGCCTTTGCCTGTGGCTATACCTCATTAGATCACCACTGAGAGCAGCCTATTATCCTCGGCGCCTCCAGAACTGTCTCAAGGTCATGGGCTGCAATGGGACATTGATCTTAGCAGTGCTGCGCTTTGCTGCAATCTCTTCACCCACAGGGACACTGCCAGCACTCCAAGGGACTTAGGTTCTTTATAACGAAGAAATGAAGATCAATGGCATACTGTCACCACCACCACCAGCTCCTGTTCTTCTTCCCTTTTGCTGCCCAGCCAAGGGCTTGGAACCAAGCTGTTGTGCTCATTCTGAGTTATTGGCCATTGTCTTCCATGGCTGCCCGCTCACTCTGCCTCTGGAGGAGGGATGGGGCAGGTGGGGCAGGAGATGGTAGAGAGCTCTATGTGACATGGCATTTCACAGGCAACTTGCACAAATCTAATTGTGTTTTCTGTGTCAGAAGGGCAGCCTGTGCTGGTCAGAAGTCCCCAGAGCCCATTAGGACTTGGGCCAAATGCCCATATGTGATTTTAGGGTTGAGTGAAGCATGTGCAAACAGACCTCCTGCTGGGTAAGAACCAGGCTCCCTAAACCCCAGCCTCCTCAGCCCCTCCCCTCAGCTCCTGTTCGCTTCCTCTTGCAGACAGAAGCCACCAAGAAGCTGTGGATCTCAGGCAGAGAGAACAGATGTTTCTGGTTCTTCCAGATGCAGAGGGAACCTGATTACTTCTGCAGGAGACTGTGTGCAACCAAAGTAAAGATGTCTTTCACCCACCAGTGCTGGCTGGAAAGGCCCTGGCCTTCAGGAGACAGCAGGCTGAGGCTGATACCCAGGACCCCTGAGAAGCACTTCCTGAGGAGCCCCTGGGAAATAAGAACAAGAAAAATAGGAAATAGCCATGCAGGGTCAGCAACATCCCTGAATTCTCCACATCTCCCCGGCAAGCCCCTCCTCCTTGAGCAAGCCTTCTCAGTGACCTTGAAGGAGAAACAGAGGAAGCCAAGCAGTTTAGTCTCTGTCAGAGCCTAAAAGAAATCTCACTGCATCCCCCAAAAAGCTCCCCCTTCCTCCACCTCCAGGCCACCTTTAAAATCTCACCTTAAGGTTTAAAAATAACTGATGAAATTATAAGTTGCCATGTGTGGAAGACAAAGAAACAAAAACTGTATTGAAAGTCCTGTTTCTCTAGGCAGTGGTGGCACATGCCTTTGATCCCAGCACTTGGGAGTCAGAGACTGATAGATCTCTGAGTTGGAGGCCAGCCTGGTACAGAGTGAGTTCCAGGACAGCCAGGACCACACAGAGAGACCCTGTCTCGAAAGCCCTGTTTTTCTCTACTCCTCATTCAGGTCTTTCAAGCAGGAATTCATCCAAGTCTACCTACATTGTTCTAAGCTGCTTTCCTAAAGAAGCCTCAGCATCCTCACTGTCTGCAATCAGAATCCCACAGTCTCATAACTCCCGAGGGGCCTGTAGGCTTCCAGTGAAGCCAACGTAGTGACTCCCACCCTCAGCCCAGGGAAACTTCTGCAAGACTACTCTCCTGCTATGCTTTCCATCATGCACCGAGCGAGGGTTGTCGTTGTTGCTGCTGTTGTTATGCTAACTAACTTCTTGTCTCTATAGTAAGATCCACAACGTAATTCTTTTGATACGCACACATCTCTAACATCAAGTACACTCACATGTTTCATAAGCATCTCCACCGTCTATAGGACTTGCTGAGTTTTCCAAACAAAGACCTGTGCCCTTAAGCATTGTAAGGAGCAGGCCCTGAACAGGTCCAACTCCATATTTGTAATAGGAAAGAAAACAAGTTTGAAGTGAAGTTGTTTTGGAGTGCTGTGATAACCAGAAGTTGTTTTGAAACCTTAGGAATCAAAATATTTGTGCACAAAAACAAGTTGTTTCGAGTAAGTGGGATAGCCGGCTGTAATGAAGTCATAGCCACACATATAACACATCTGGTTATCTGCCGTGTACGTCACAAGTAACCCTAATTCAAGCATAAAAGAGGAGCCCTTGGCCGGAGCACTTCATCACACTGGGAGCAATGGTTACCTAGTGTGATCCTCCGTTCAGGCCTCCTCTGCAGCTGAGAGACCAAGCACTCTGCAGCATGGATCATCAAAGCAGCAGCCGAGAGACTGAGCACTCTGTACTCGATCATCAAGGAGACAGCCGAGAGATCGAAGCCTCTAACTTCGTGGTCAAACACTCTCTGGACCTGAGCTGCTGAAAACTACAGTCATAAGGACTCAGGTTATATAACTCATGAATAATAATGTACTTACTGCTATGTTTATTTCTTCGGTAATTAGCAACTTACTATTTGTGTTTATTGTATTGATATTGATAGAGGCAATGTATAAGAAATGTGGCAATACCTCGTTGTTATAATAGCTTTAGCATTGGTGATAATATATTGTTTGCTGTGCATTATTAAAGAGCATCTAAATATCAAACCTCTGTCTCTGGTGTACTCTCTCCCCTCTTGGGGAACTGACCATCTCACAGTCAGTCCTGTATACGATTCCTGAGTGGAGAGGACCTGTCGCTCCTCTCCCCACAGGGACCCTAAACCCTTATCACACCCTGCTCACGACAGATAACAGACTGGGCTCTCAACAAGCACTACCCACAAGGCTTGACCACCTACACTGTCTGTCCCTGATTTGACTCCTCCATTTAGGACCAGTCGGGAGTGGCATCATTCCGTATGTTTCCTGCAATGGTCTTATTTTGCCCAGCAGGACTTCAGGGTTTGTCCATGTTGAAGCACAGGTCAGAAGTTCCTGCTTTGTAAGTCAGGAAAATCACTCACTGTGTGGGTGGAGCACCTTCATTCATCCAAGGCTTGCTTTCAGCTTCTAACTTTTGTGAATAGCACTGCTGTGAACATGTTTAAATATCTGTATCAATCAGCTGTTGCCATTGAAAGGAAAAGCAAAAACCACTGAGATAACCAAGCTAAGAGGGGGAAAAAAAAGCTCAACCAGGTGTGATGGTGCACACCTTTAATCCCAGCACTTGGAGGCAGAGGCAGGAGGATCTTGGTGAGTTCAAGGCCAGCTTATAGAAGGAGTTCCAGGACAATTGGGGCTACATAGTGAGACACTTTCTCAGAAATCAAAGAAGAAGATGAAGAGGAAGAGGACAAAGGAAGAAAGAGAGGAGTCTACTTTGGCTCATGATTTCAGAGGTCCACCGTCACTTGACTCATCACTGTGGTAGCAGAGCACACCACCTCAGGAGAAAAGCAATGTCAGCAACACTGCACTACAATCCTGTGACCTACAACAGTGACTTGGCTACAGATACACTGGTGGGATAGTGGTCCATAGCGCTCCAGCTGTTACAGGTGTTACAATCTCGCTAAGGCCCACTCCATGAGATGGGACCTGCACATGACACTGTGAAAATTAGGATTTTTTTACTTGGCTTCTGAGCATTGAGCTGTCCAGCCCTAGGCTACCTATATTTTGAGGAACTGCCATTCTATGCCAATAACACTTATGTTGCCAGATGAAACAAATCGCTATAGCAGTGTGATGTTAACACTGACTGTCAACTTGACAGGCTCTGGAATCACCTAAAAGAAAAATTCCTGGGCATGAGTTAAAGAGAATTTCTGGACTGAATAAAGTGAGGTGGGAAAGCCCATCTCAGATGAAAGTGGCACTATTCTGTGTGCTAGGGACCAGGACTGAAGCAAAAGGAAAAAGTGATCTGAGTGCCAGCATTCATTGTTCTAAGCATTCGGGTGGTGGATACATTTGGTGGTCTCACCCTCTGGGTGCCATGCTTCTCCAGCCACGATGACATGCCCTGTGAGTCAAGACAAACCCTTCCCAGAGTTAGCTCTTGTCAGGCATTTGGTTACAGTGATGATAAAAATAACAAGTACAAACGGTAACCTTGTTAAAGGCCAGTGAGGGATGAGAATGCAAGGGAACAAAGAAGGAAAACCTCTCTGGGCGCTTTGGTAGTTTGAGTTTGATGTTCCCCATAGTCTTGGGCATTTGTCTGTTGGGTGAACCGAATCTATGCCTGTACCTACATTCTGGCTTCCCAGTGATAGGCGGGCATGGTCTCTAGACATCAGAAAGACACTTGTTTATCACCTATAGCCAAGAGCATCCCTGACCAGTGAATGAATGCTGGGAATATATGGAGTTAATAAATTATTTTCAGTTGAATAAGTCAGGGGAAGAAGGTTGAGAAGAATGAGACACAGATCTTAACAATTCTAGAGAAAAGATACTGAGAGGAAAAACTATTTATGCAATGATGATAACAGTAGTTGGGCTTGGGGTAGCTTAGTCAGCAATGGTGAACTTGATCCCTTCCACTGCAAGAGAGAGAGAGAGAGAGAGAGAGAGAGAGAGAGAGAGAGAGAGAGAGAGAATGTGTGTGCAGATGCTGTTCCTTTGGCACTCTCCACCTTGTCTTCATCCACCACAGACTTTGTACCTTGAAGGCTCATGCAATCCTCAAAATCTAAAGGACTCCTAGGCTATTAATAGCCCCCAAACATTTAATAACCTAATCACAATTACTTCTCGGCTATTGATAGCCCCCTAACAAACCATTTCTTGCCCACTTCTACATCAGACCTAACACTCAGATGAGACAGGAGGTACATTGTGTGTGCCACCACAGTGGCTACAAACACATTTTTAACACCATAATGATCATGGGCTCTACCCTCTGAAATTCTTAAGACACAAACTGTTTCTTCTATAAATCACCTTGACTGGGATGTCTTATCACAGCAATAGAAAAGTAACCAAGACAACACCCAAGAGTAGGGGCCCTTCTGTAATAAGCACAGTAAAAAATGCCTTTCAGACATATAAAAATAGCTTAGCCAGGAATCCCACTACACTCAAGGCTTCACCTGATAACCAGAACCCAGTGACAACACTCAAGATAACCAGACACAGCTCACTGAACAGTACATAAGCAGAGACCAAGAGCAAGGCTCTGCTCTGCACGTCTGGAGCAATGGCACCTTGATTCACCCTGCGTCTGGAGAGTCTCCCCCAAGATCCTGACTCTTGAATCAAAGACTTCCGTTAGAGACTGAGCCTGACCATCAGCTATGTCACACGGGTGAGCAGCCTTGAGGAGATGGGCTTAGGACCATAGTTAGGACTTTAGAGTATGAATCTTGGGTGATGGCCCTCAGCGTAATAAAATATAACTTTTGTCTTACTATGTATATCTACTGTGTTCACAACACCTTCTTTAGGGGGAGTAGGGAAAAGGAAAACTCAGGTGTGGGTATGGGCTCCTCATGGGAAAGACGCAGCATTAGCCATATATAACATTGTGGATACTCAGGACGTGTCTCAGAAGAGCAAATGAAGTTCCTGGGAAGAAGCCCCTGCAGAGGCTGACGACCCGATAACACTTCAGTGACTATGGAGAGGCTGGAATGTTGCTGATTTAATAACCCAATCACAATTACTCCTAGGCTATTAATAGCCCCCTAACATTTAATAACCTAATCACAATTACTTCTCGGCTATTGATAGCCCCCTAACAAACCATTTCTTGCCCACTTCTACATCAGACCTAACATTCAGATGAGAACATTTGGAATGTCTTAGCATAACAAAACTCTCTTCTCTGCTAATGTAAGGGCCAAGGCTGTGATCAGATAACATTAGAGGGTATAGGAGAGACTCTCCCCAACCCCATCTTGCTATAACCCAACCGTGCTGGCTTATTTATGTCAAGTTGACACAGGCTAGAGTCATCTGAGAGGAGGGAATCCCAATTGAGAAAATGCCTCCATACACTGGGCTGTAGGTAAGCCTGCAGTGCATTTTCTTAGTGATGATGGAGGAGGGTCCAGCCCATTGTGGGTGTGGGACTATCCCTGGGCTGTGGTCCTGGGTTCTGTTAAGAAAGCAGGCTGAGCAAGCCATGGAGGGCAAGCCAGTAAGCAGCATCCCTCCATGGCCTCTGCATTAGCTTCACCTCCAGTTTCTTGACCAATTTGAGTTCCTGTCCTGACTTCCCTTGATGAGCAACAGTGATATGTGTTGAGTCTCAAACCCTGAGGGATGCTGGCACACCCTACCCTCTAACCCAAACTCTCCAGCCCAGAGACTGGGCTGCCCTTCCCCCAGAGGCTCTTCCCATATAATCCAGCCATTTTGGCTACCTGCTTCTTTTGTACTTTTGCCCTCTTGGCAGCTGCACCTGGTTCCCCTCTCTCCCTTCTCCATCCTCTTTCGCCCTCACCTCACATGGCTCAGAGTCATGTCCACTCTGGACTCTCCCAGATGCCCCTGCCTCTGACTATGCTCTCCCTTTTATCTACAATAAACTTTCCTCTCCACCATACCTAGGAGCAGTCATGTCTTTCTTTTTATTTTCTTTCCTTTTTTTTTTCATTCATCTGGTGCTGAAACCTGGGGACCAGTCATGCCTTTTCCTTTTCATTTCCTTTTTCACTCAATATATGGTAGTATAAGGCAAATGAGCCATTTCCTCTCCAACTTGCTTTGGTCATGGAGTTTCATTACAGCAATAGGAATCCTAACTGAGACACGTTGGTATCAGGAGAGTGGGACATTGCTGTGACAGACCTGACCATGTTGTTTTGGGGAGGATTATGGAAGAACTTTGGAACTTTGGGTTAGAACAGCCATTGAGTGTTGAGAGCTCAGTGGGCTGCTCTGTGGGAGGATAAGAACATTGAGAGGTGCAGATGATGGAGGCCTGGCTTGTGAAGTTCCAGAGGGAAGCAAAGACTCCCCTGGGCCTTTGTGTGAAGAATCTGTGGTGTCTGGTCAGTTGAGGCTTGATACTGTCAGAGACCAGTTAAGGTCATGGGGTGCAGCCTCAATGGTAGTTGAAGCTCCAGGATTGACAGGGTCATGGAGAAAATTTGAGGCTTGGCACCAAGAAGAGAGCCTAGGAGAGGCTATTGGTGAAAGTGCAGCCCAGTTGCAGCAGAAAACCCCAGCATTTTGGAGATGCCAGTACCATGTGGTGACCGTTCAGAACAGCAGCAGCAGTGGAATGGAGCCTAAGCTTTGGAAGACAAGCTGTCTGTGCTATAGAGGACAGAGCTGGAGAAGTGACCTAAGCCCTTGGAGAAACGCAGATCATGAATGGATCCCAGATATTGAACATTGAATTATTTATACCACTGTAGTTTGTTCAGATTGTGACTGTGCCCTGGTTCTTCCCTTTTGAAGTAAGAATGTATTTAGCTTTTTGTTGTTGTTGTTGTTGTTGTTGTTGTTGTTGTTGTTTTGGTTTTTTGTTTTATAGGAGCCCATAGTTGAGAGACTTTGAATTCCTAAAAGAAATTTTAGATATTAAGAGACTTTGGGTTTTTTACAGAGACTGAACTGTTACAGTGTTTGAATTGGTAAGGAAAGTAGAACACTCACGTTCATAATATGTTTTCTGTTTATGGTATTTATCTTTTAAATTAACTTATTTATTTTATGTATGTGAGTACACCATTGCTCTCTTCAGACACCAGAAGAGGACATCAGATCCCATTACAGATGGTCGTGAGCCACCATGTGGTTGCTGGGAATTGAACTCAGGACCTCTGGAAGAGCAGTTGGTTCTCTTAACCACTGAGCCATCTCTCCAGACATTTGTTGTATTTATTAATCTGAAATCTTGGGAATGAACCACAAAAACAAAAACGGAAAGGTTATGTCTTAAAAAGTGTTGTCTGTGACACTGACAAGGGGTCAAGACACTAACTCTCATGTTTCCGCTGATATACATTTTCTAAATGCCTCAGGTGTAACTTTTCTGTTACTATAAAACCTCCATGAAACTGTTCCCTCACTGGAACGCAGTATCTGGGGCGATGGCCATGGGCATTACAAGTTTTCTCAGAATGAACGCTGCCCTTTGCTTTATCCCTTTGAAGTAAAGGCTGCTTCTTTTGACAACAGAAGTCTGCTAAGGACCCTCCTCCATTTTCTCTCTATTTTGGTAAATGAAATTATGGGGTGGCTCTAGGGGTGTTTTCAAAGGAATTATAAGCTGGGAAACCAGAAGCATGTAAGGATGCATAGGGAGTTAGTGTGTATCCTCTCCCTGAGACTTCCAGAGCTTCACGTCTATAGCTGGTGAGCGAGAAGGGCCTTGAGCAGTTGTTAACTGTGCTCAAATTCTTGCTTAGCTGCTGGTAAGAGGCTTCAACCAGATCCCTGGGGAAGGGCTTCTTCCCTTCCCACATCTCGTAGATTTTTCCATGTCTCTCTATCCTGTCTCAGGGGAGTTGTGGTCCCTAAGAAATGGAGGTGTTAGAGAGGACATCGTTGGTACCCTCCAGACCCCAGGCATCGCTTCTAACCTGTCCTCTTATGGCAGCTAGCTTCTATACTCTTGAGGGGACACACCTTGCTTCCATCCCCTTCCCACCCTGGAGTAAAGCTCAGTTCCTGAGGCCTGTGTCTAGGCGGTCAGAGCCAGTGATGAGTAGTGACAAGGCCGGGCACTTTTTATTTTTCCTGAAGCTGTTTCATATTAACTGTACTTTCCTCTTGCACAAGACCCTCTCAGTTCCCAGAAGACCAGGCCAGGCACTTCCCTGAGGGCCCACAGAGGTCTGATGGGGTGGGGTTGGGGTCTTTCTCCACAGGGGACAAGGAAGTGCGGCTCCTCATCCTTTGGACATTCCCACCAGGCCCTGTAAGGCAGCTATTTCAGGAACGGCTCCTTTAGCAGAGCTTGGGGAGGGGCAGGTTGCCCTGAGTGTTTGCTTTCTCTTTTCTCCAAGATGTGTTTGGCAACAGCATATGAGCTATGTAATCCTTCCTCCAGCCTGCCCTCAGCACAGTGCGTCCCCAAGGACACAAAGGTCACCAAACATATGCAAGGCTGGCTTTAGCTGTGATCTGAGTCTGGACACAAAACCTTCTGTGACACGGTCAGAAATTACGTCACTAGTACAGATCAGGTGCTAGTCAGGCAACACAGACTTTCGAGACTCCCAGAAAAAGCGGCTCTACTGGGGCTCACTGTGTCCTTGGGGGCCACAGGAGCTTAATACCCTCCTGGGCCAGGGCTCTGCATCCTTTGTCTTTGTCTCCATGCCAAGGCTCCAAGTGCCAAAATAGAAAGAGATGGGTCCCCATGGACAGATACGAACAATCCTATGTCATTCCTACAATCTACTTGACCAGGATGCACTCAGAGATGGGGCCTGGCTAGTCACTTGGACTTTGGGCCTCAGAGCCAGGCATGGTAGCACACCACAGGTCTGTAATCTCAGAATTCTGGAGGCTGAAGAAGAAAGTTCACAAGTTCAAGTATAATATGAGCTACTTAGTTGATTCAGGATCACCCTAAGCTTACATGGTGAGACTTTGTCAAGAAAAGGAAAAAACAAAAAAGGAAAAGAGGGAGGGAGGGAAGGAAGGAAGGAGGGAAGGGAGGGGAAGAAGATAAGGAAGGAGGGGAAGGAGAGAAGGAAGGAAGGAAGAAATGGAAAGAAAAGGCCAGAGAGTGGGCTTTCTGGGGTGTTCTGTCTGCTGTCCAAATTCTCACTCCAGGACACAAGAACAGGTTCACATAGCTTCTAAAAGCTCATTTTGGTCCTGGCTGATGCAGCCAGGCTAATGCTGACCTAGGGGTTAACATGTCTACAGAGACATGTCACAGTGTTTCCTAAGCCACCTTGAAGACGGCCCAGGTCACAGCCTCCCCTGCATTGCCAGAAAACCCAGGCTATCTGCTTTCCCAAATGGTCTTGAGGTGTCCAGAACAGACTGCAAGCGTCCCCACCTGGCTCTGATGTTACCATTTCATTATACAAAATGAAGTCTGAGCTGACCTGCTGTGTGGGGCTGGCTTCTACTCTCTCAGACACAATTCCTACATGCTGCCCAAGAGTTCCAAGGCCCTCCTTCCAGCCAAGTAAACACAGAGCCGGTAGCAGGGTAGACAGGGAAATAGAAATGATCCTTCTTCACTGGGTGGCCTCTGTCCATTTTCCTCCACATCAGTCCCATTGGGAGCTCTTCCTGTCTCATATTAAAGCTGGGTTACTGAAGCTGGGAGAGGAGAATGTAACAACTCTCCATGATATATATGGAAACTTCCAGCAAACCCAGGATTCCCAAAACACATGCTTCCTAACTTTCCAACCCTGAGCAAGTATCCTGGCCTCTCAGTCCCTCAGACTCCTCATCTTGAAACTGGGCACTGGAATAGTAAACTCCACATACAAGAAGCCAGGTGTCCTGTGGGTCTTTGGTAGGACTATAGCCTGTGCCCTTTTCTAAATTTGATATTAGTGTTCTCCACAAAGACTGTGCCTGACAGGGACAGACCTGAAACAGCCTATTGGCATCAGCTACCAGAGCTAGCTGCTTCTAGGGCACCAGTCCTTCCACCAGGGACCATTCTGGAAGCTGGCAGTAGCCTCTAGGGACAACCAGGAACATACAGAAGGTACTTAGGAAGGTTCAGTGAGAGATACAACCTTTGCAGTCTCCCCGTGGGACGGTGACAGTGCGATGTTATTTCCAGCAGGCTTGAGGGACTCTGTACAGGCTAGAGTCCTTTAGGAGTGGGCACTTGTGTTGTAAATGGCAGCCTGTCCCCTCCCTCCTTGGCTCTAGGTTCTTTCAGTTCCCTGTCAGGTAGCCAGGTGGCTTCACCCAACTGCCAACTTGCCAGCCTCTTTGTCCTCCTCTGCCCCAGCCTTTCCCCACAAGCTGCTGTGTCCCAAGGATGCATTGCTAATTGAAGTTCTGGTTGGTAAATTGTCCTTGGAGCTGAGCTGAGCACAGCATGGAGGGCACCGAGGAGGCAGCTCTAGGCTGGGTCCTCAGCTGCCCTGCTGGGCGGGGAATGGCGACAAGAACAGCCCAGCACAGCCACAGTGTGATGCCAGCACAAACATCCTCCAGCCTCAGCTACCCACCCAGCTTTGACTATTTTCCTACCAACGCCCCTGAGGTTGAGTGTGAACACAAGGAAGTTGATTTTTCCCTATCCTATTTTTAAAGCTTGGCTGGGCTGGCAGCAGTTGCCATTCGGCGCCCCAGCCTTATTTTCCAGCTGCTGCAGACAAACAGTTCACAGAGAATGGCCCAGTGAAACCTCTGCTTGCCCTGGAACCCAGCCTAATACCTCTGGATGAGCTTTTACTCCGCAGTCTGGGAAAATCACTGGCTCCATCCTCCTGGTACTGAAACTGAGGCTGAGAGGAACACCTACCACCACCACCATCCATCCATTTCCAGAACTTTCCCATCACGCCAAAGAAAGCTCATTTCTTTTAGGTCTCTGGTTCCTGTCAGCTTGAATTCTGTTGCTGTGGTGATTCTGCCCAGCTCCTGCAAGTCATCCTTCCGCCATCCTCTAGGCTGCAACCTCAGTGAGGGGCTTTGTCCCCTTTCTCCCGATCTGTCCAGTCCCACATCCCACAGGGGATGATGGGACGATCCCTCTCTCTCTGGATAAACACTGCTGTTGTAGTTACTGGGATCAGCTTGTCTGGACTCCTGGTTTGTGTTCCGTGTTGAGGCCGGGGTTGCCAGGCTTCTGTTGAACTGCTTAACGTCTTGAAGCTGAGCTTGCTAAGGGACCCATTCTCTCTTTACTTGGAGGTGGAGTTTCAGGTTCTGCCAAGGGGCTTTTCTGGGCAGCAGTGGGCACCATGAGGGTCAATGTGTGGGCCGGATCCATGTAGAAAGCCTAGGTCATGGTGGAACCCAGGTTATGCATTTGACTATATGTACTTATGTCCCATGGTCCCCTAACCAGGAATAGCACATTCTGGCATGTCTTCTGGGTATCAGATTGCTATCTGTTAAAAGACAACCACGGTAAGTGAGATCTGCATGAGCCCTGGGAGTTATCTGGTTCTAAGGTGAGTATTCCTGCAGACATGGGTTGGCAGGCACTGGGAGAGTAGGCCTTGGCTCTCTGGCATCCCCTACGCCTACTGCCTGTGAGCTGAGGCCTGCTGCATCCCCCAGGCCTTGTTACTATGCTATGTTCTGCTTCTCATTGAACACCCCCTCTGGAAAGTTTGGGGAATACCATGGAAATATGTTTGCTTAGTACCACACACTCAAGCCGGGTCTGAGCTCAGCTGGCTGGTTTTACTACACAAACTGTTTTGCCCTGCACTTACCTTGTGGTCCATTGTGACACCTCAGCTTTTCTGGTCTGTTTTCTTGCCTTTATTTGCACACCTGGATTTATACCTTCTTGTGTGCTTTTTTGGAAAATACACCATTGTACTGCATACACTGCCTACTGCTATCTGTGGCAGAGGCGGCTGTGCGTGGGCCTGGCAGGCCTCTCCAGGGCCCCACAGAAGGGTAAGTGGCATTCCATGGAGGAGCCTGGCAGTGAATACTTCAACACTAGAGTCTGGACAGAGATGGAAATACCCATCCACAGGGCGTGATAAGCAGAGCTCTTCCCTGCCCAACGGCCACCTCACACTCTCAGGATAGTTTACAGGGCAGCATGAGGTATTTATTTGGCTGAAGTCGAGCATGATCCTGGGTGGGTGTGGGGTTCCCCTTTTAGCTGCACCTTGATTACCTCTCTACAGTGAGAGCACAGATAGCTGAGTCTGGCTCCAGAATGCTTCCAGGTAGAGACCTATCAAGTGTGCAAGCAGTTCAGAGAAGCGGAACATTAGATACCAGCCTGCATCTGCATGACTGATGACGGTTGTTATCACCCTGAAGGGAGAGTAATCGCTATGACCTACTTGGGGAACTGTTGTAATTGATGGCCTTGGAGAATTGCAAAAGCAGGCAGCTGGGGACTAGGCCATGGCTCTGGGCCCTGCATGGGCTTGAGACCCTTGTCCTTTGGCCTGCGTTTTCCTTGAAGGCCTTGAGTGTGTTTCTGGTGGGGAGATGAGGATCTCAGCCCAGCTGACGCTCAGCACCTGGTAAAGGGGTCAGTGTAAACTCTGTCTTGCTGTCTAAGGAAACGGAGGATCTTAGGGATGTAGGGTTCTGGACATCAAAGTGATAGGACAGAGCACTCCCATAGGAAGGCTCCTGAACCGGAGCCTAAAGCAGATTTCCCCTTTACAGCCCCGCCTGCCTTGGGGCTGGGGGCTGGGAATTCAGGGTTCTGTGCAACCCAGGGAAGTGCACTGCCCCCATCCTCCCAGCACTCTCTGGGAACCTTATCCTTGTATTGTTCTCTACAAAGGTAACCAATACACCAGAGGCCTGTGGGCTTCAGTACTACCCTCAGACCTCAGTAATCCCCCCCTCTACACACACAGTAATATTGGCTCCTCTGCTGTGGTATTCTGGCATTCGGACTCCATACATGTGCGCTAGGTGTCCGCAGGCACTGCAGAACTTCCCACTGAGTACATAAGGAGCAGGGGTTCTGGGTTTTCAGGATGGCTCACGGAGAGGGGAATCTAGATGGTTCTTGTATGTTCATGCTCACTGCTGTATGGGAGGCAGAGAAATGATTGAACCATCTTGTCTTGCTGATAGGCATTAGCTTGTCCCCAGCTTGTCACTGTATCAGAGGTTTGGATCATGCTTGTCCTCCCAAGGCTTGCTGCTATAGTGAAGCTGTGGAATCTTTAGATGTCGTTGAAAGCCCTTGAAGCCAGTTTGAGACCCTGTCCCTTCCTTTCTGGCTGCTAGGAAGTGAGCAGCTCCCTCCACCAGGTGTCCCTACGGCTTGTGCTGGCTCATCACAGGCCCCACAGACAACAGGCTCTGTGGTTTGAACCCAAGCCAGTGTCTCTCCCATGTAAGTTGTTTGGTTCAGTGAGAGAACACTGAGCAGTATAGACTGTCAGAGCTGGTGGCTCTGGTTCCCCA
This sequence comes from Rhabdomys pumilio, assembly GCA_030674055.1. NCBI lineage: Eukaryota > Metazoa > Chordata > Mammalia > Rodentia > Muridae > Rhabdomys > Rhabdomys pumilio. The sequence continues at coordinate 59,734,774 of JANHMN010000002.1, forward strand.
AAAGAAGTGCTAGGCAGGGCACAGGCCATTTGGTTTGGGGGTGCTCTCGGCCAAAGGGCAATGCTCTGCTATTATCTCAATGAAAGTTACCCTGTATTTGTCCCTTGAGGCAGGATCTGGAGGGGCTCTGTCCTGCTATCACTGAGGCAGCCACTAGTCTAGTGGAGAGCACTGACACCTGAAGGCCACCTATTCATTTGTGTGGTCACCATCAGGAGGCCTCATGACCTCCTGAAGGCTGAGCATCCTCAGGGTAAGTGGCAGCTGGCTCTTCAGAGTGAGGGGCACACAAGCTAGAAGAGAATCCTACAGCACCTTGACGCCTTGGGAATCTCAGCCTTCACCTCCACCCTCCTCCTTGGGTGAGCAAACTGGCACACTGATCCAGTGTGGACACTGACAACCAGGAGGTGAGACCTGTGGAGGGTCACATTGGAAGCTGGCCATTGCTCTGACACCCGCAGCTCACACATCTCCAAGGTCTTGTAAAGAACCACACAGAATAAGAGGACAGAGGCAAAGGGTTTAGACACACCCACTCCCCTGGGTAGAGGCTACCCTGAGGCTATGGGTTTCTCTAAGGTCCAGGCAGAACCTTCTGAATATAGAAGGATGTGTAGGCCAGGTAGGGATACCACTAGTACATATGGGGTGGGCAGAATCAAGGTGAGCTAAGGGGTATTCAAAAGCCTCTGCCTTATAGAAGATTGTGCCTGCCCCACATGCCTGTGCCCACAAGCTGACTTTACTCTAGGCTACACATATATGCAATCTCTAGCACTGCTCCCAGGGAGTCTACATCCTGGTACCTATCCTCATTCACTCTTTCCTGTGTAGGCCTACACCTAGTGACTTGCTTCCAGTGAACAGAATAGCACAATGACAGATTCCCTTTCAAGACACAGCTGTAGAAGACTGTAACTCTCGTCACTCTTGGGTGGCCAAGACCCTATACTCTGACTGGCTGGCTAAAAGAGATGGCTCTCTAGAGAGGCCATTGGGCAAGCATGTGAATGAGGCTTCTGGCCACCAGCCCACAAGAAGGCAAGTTACGCAGGAGCTTGAGAACAGCCCTCTCCCACTGGACCATCCGAAGTGCTGGGAGCTCCTCCCTACAGCACCCCAGCCTTGGGATCCCCCTGGAGCCCTAGGATCTGAAAGTGGACACTTCTTGATCCATAGATGCTACTGCTTGGTCAAACTGCTAAGCCACTTGATTTGGTTGGTATTATTTTGTTTAACTCAATGTCTTAGTAAGGGCAAAAGTAGGTAGGGGAGGGCTTGGGGTGTGGCTCAGTGGTAGAAAACTTGCCTAGTGCCTGTGAGGACGAATCGAGATTAGTGGGAGCGTGACAATCACTGCAACTGAGTGAAGCCAGCTGCTCCCCCACTCTGTTGCTTGCTCAACATTTCCATGATGAAAGTGGGGCTATGGTGCTGAGATGCTGACGTGATCTTCCCAGTTCAGTAGGCTTGGCTTCTGCTCATACAAGTTTTGCTTTAAAAAAAAAATCAGTCAACCACTCGATGCAAATATCTTTTCCCTCAGATCTTTTCCACAGGCAGCCTCTCAGCCTGGCCTCACTGGCCTTCCTTCTCAGTGGCAGCTCTGCTTCCAGCCAGGATTTTCAGATGTTCGGCACTCCTCTGACGTGCTTACACATTTGCTGTTTGTCTCTTTCCACTAAAATGTCAGCTCCATAGGTAGGGCTTCCATGTCTGCTCTCTGCCACCTCCTCCCTGTAAAGGGTAAATACACTTGGATTTACCTGCATTCTTATTCCATGCCAGGCACCATGACACACACATGACATGAGCATTGCCTCATTAAAGGAGCTTGCTACCAGCGAGGTGACTCATCAAGTAAAGGTGCTTGCTGCCAAGCCCTAAGATATGAGTTCAATCCCCGGGACCCACAAGATAAAAGGAAAGGACTAACTCTCTCAAATTGCCTCTGATTTCCACACTCATTCAGTGGGGTGTGTGTGTGTGTGTGTGTGTGTGTGTGTGTGTGTGTGCCACATACAAATAAGCAAATAGACGTTTGGGTTTAAAAAAATAAAAAAGACAGAGATGGACAGGACAAAGAGAATGAGTACCCCCCCACACACATTCCTTCTGTGAATATGTGAATGAGTTGCTGGGTTTCACAAATACATGTATGTACGTGTGTGTGTGTGTGTGTGTGTGTGTGTGTGTGTACAAAGAACAGAGACAGACAGACAGACAGGCAGACAGAGAATTGGGGAATTTACATACTACATAGTAAGCACTACTGCAGCCCAGGGGCAGCTAGGCCCACTGCCTGCCTGCTCTTAACCTGCCCTTTGACCTGGTTCTCAAGCTCTTTGACTCTGACAAACTTGGCTTTGACTCTCTTTGAGGCTGTACTTCCTCCCAGAGGTGGAATTTAGGGCCGGCTCAGTTTTACCCACATTGTCCAGCTGAGCCCCTCCTGATCGTGAGAATATAAAGTGGAAGCTCAAACTGATGTGATGGCTCCCTTAACGTCACACAGCAGACAAGGGTGCAGACTGGCTTCCTGAGCCACCAAGCAGTGCTTGGCTTCTAGAGGAGTGTTTGGTGACACGTAGACCCTGAGATAGCTCTGTGTAGAACAATTAACTTACCACACCCACCTGAAATACCTCCATCACACCTGACCTCAGCACCAGCATCCCACAAAAGCTGGACCATTTCTCTTCTGAAAGATTACAAACCCACCAGCCCCAGCACCTTGGAGAGCCCCCAACTGATGCTGCTGGGTCCCCAGTGTTAACCTCCTCCTCCTCAGGATATCAGGAGCATAATAGCCTTGGCTGAATAAATATGGTTCTATGCCACATTGGGTGGAGTGATGGAGAGATTATGAAACAAGTTCACGGTCAGGGTTTCAGTGGGTAGAAAGGGGAGGAGGGCAAAGCCTCAGCTCAGGAGAGTAAAGGTTGAGAAGAGTGGTTGGGGGTAGGGGGTTGCTTGATTAGATGTGTCTGCAGCCTTCTCCATGGAAGGCATCCACTTTCCCTTTGTTGTGAACAAATATATGGGGGAAAGGTCCTGGGGATGATGTAATGTTCCATTGCTCATCACAGTTCAATATTCATTCCTCGATTCCATCTGCAAAGCCTTGCACTTCTGTCTCCGTGGGCAGGTTATAATTGGAAGTTACCACTGTTTATATGCTCACAGGATCCCTGATTTGGATGGCAGAATCTGCTTCAGGGTGGTTCCTGTACTGTTCTGACACAGCATTCTTCTAGGTCATCATAACGGTTCAAATGTAATACTTCAGCTTGGATCTTCCCTGTGTGCCTGGATGGAGCCATGTCTCCAAGGTACCTGGTGGAGAGGAACAGTAAAACCTATTCCAAGGCTAGGATGCAGCTCAGCAGGGGCCCTGGGCTCCGCCCCTCATGCAGAGTGGGCGTGACCTGTGCTCCAGCTGTGGGACTGCAGAGCCAACAGGAAGTACACTCACTTCCCCTAAAAAAAGCCACTCAGGATTCTCCAGGCTTTGTCCTCTCTGGATTTCTGACTCTGTTCTCCGTCTCTGTGGCCCTGGCTCCTGGCTCAGCTACCCGCCTTCTTCTTACAGATATTCAGGCTGTGATATTCGGGTTAAGATTCTTCAGCTTTCTTAAGATTCCACGAACACCCTCCTGCTGTGTGGTCCAAAAACCAGAGACTCTGGGCTCCTGAGAGGAGCAGCTGCACTTTTACCCTGCAACAGCCCTAGTTCTGGGAATCAGAAACTCCTGGGAACAATTGGAGGGTGGACTTGGATAGAGGCTTTGTTGTGGACAGATGGACAAGTTTTTCTCTCTCTCAGGTTACAGTTTAACTAATCCAGCAATGACTAGCTGTGAAGTCCAAGAATTTAGGAGTTGCTCAGTCCTACAAGGCTGGGCATCTCAGCTGGGCTTCTGTGCTGGAATCCTGAAGAAGTAGGCTCAGAGGGATGGATGTGCTGGAAAAGGCAAGGGCAAGCAAGCAAAGAACAAACGCTTCCTTCTTCCATGACCTTATATAGGCTTCCAACAGAAGGCGCAGCCCTTCCCGCCTCAAGATCTGGATTAAAGGCATGTGTCTTTCTGCCTCAGAATCCAGATCACAGATGTACCCTCCATTTCTGGACTGTAGTTCATTCCAGAAATAGTCAAGTTGACAACCAATAAGAACCATGACAGTTGGTCAAACAAAAGTCAAAATTGGGACCAGGAGTTTCTAGTTCCCCAGACAAACAGCCCCTCCAGGCAAAACCATTACAGCCAGTGAGTCAGCATCGATGAGGAAGAGCTGAGCTGATATCCAATCTCAACTGAGGCCTGCTGAGGGAGAGGTCTGGCCCCTGGGAAGTCTGAATCTCCCCACAAGGCGGTTTTCCCATTTGCCTAGGCCTCTACCACCACAAAGAAACCAGGTTATGGTTTCCCTTTGGCTTCTCCCTCTTAGTTACTTCCTTGTAAGCTCTGCTGACACCACCCTTGTGGCCATCACAAGGGTGGCCACACTGGTCTGTGGGAGGTCACCACGGGTAGGTGTCCCAAATAATGTTTCTGGGCATCTGGACTTCTGCGAGGGGTCATTGACCTCAGATCTAACATGACTGAGGAGTAATAGAGGGGAAGAAAGGACAGAGCGAGGGAGGGGGGATTATTGCCAGTTGGCTGAAGTTTCTTCTGCCCCTCTCACATAGAAATCATGAAACACAGTAACTAATACTAGCTGCCTGGAGCAGGGAGAGTCATCAGCCCTCAGCCAGCAGTGGAAACAGTTCTCCAGGCAGCAGGAACAGCAGCCATGGCAACTGTGTGGATCTCTCCACCAGTTTACAGCTCCAGGCAGCTCTTCCTACTGCTCTGTCTGTCTGCCTGCTCACAGCCCTCAGTGCTGCCAGCGGCTGCCAGTACTACTGCTCAAGCTTTTGAACAAGAGAGAGAAATGGCAAAGAGGTCCAATAACACCATCAGAAAGCGCCTTCTAAGCTGTCTGCTACGGTGTAGAGCAACAGTTCTCAGTCAGGGGCGGGAGGTGGTCACAATATCAGACATTTACATTACAGTTCATACCAGTAGCAAAATTACAGTTATGAAGTAGCAAGGAAATATAATGTTATGGTTGGGGGTCAATAGGACAGGAGGAACCATATTACAAAGTTGCAGCATTGGGAAGGTTAAGAACCACCGGTATAGAAGACTGGACTGTTCATACACAGCTCCCTGGCTGTTGACCACAGGCTTTCTGCAGTCCTGCCTATCTGTGCATGCATCCCAGGGGCACAGCTGCCTTGGCTGTCAGGGGTTGGGTGGGGTCATCTGAAGGACGGGGAGAGGGGTGGAGCCACATGGGGGGGATCAGAAGCTCTTTTTAAAAATATTTATTTGTTATAAATACATGCCTTTAATCTCAGCATTCAGGAGGCAGAGATAGGTAGATCTCTGCGAGTTTGAGGCCAGATTGCCAAGCAAGTTCCAAGACAGACAGAGCTATGTAATAAAGAAAGCTAAAACAAAAAACAAAAAACAAAAAACAAAAAACAAACAAACAAAAACCCTAGAATACATATATGTTGTCCCAGGCATTTACATATACAGAGACCAGAGGGAAACTTTCAGTAGTTGATTCTCTTTTCCATATGGATCAATCTCAGGTCATCAGTCTTGGCAGCAAGTGTCTCTACCTGCTGAGCTATCTTGCAATTGTTTTATTTAAGCAATCCTCCTGCCTCAGCCATTCAAGAAACTGAGATCATTACATGCCTGTACCACCACCCCAGAACAGCGACTGTGTGATAATTCACAAATCAAGTAATTGTCTTGCTTAAAGTGCATACTTGAGGCTGAGATGGCATGGCTCAGGGTTAGAGCACATTCTTTGCAAGCCTAGAGCTCTTAGTCAAAGCTGAGTACTGGAAGAAAAAAAATGACATCGACATGTGTGTCAACAGCCTTCATGTAGACAACAGGTAAATTGTGAAACTCTTCACAGACTCATCATAGTCTTCACCCTTCTGCTTCCCCGGGATCTAAGTACCCACCGGTGACTACCCTCATTTTGGATGTGCCTATGTGTGCCTGTGATAGTTACACCCCCCACTGCCATGCCCAAGGCATCTGACAAGCAACTTAAGGAAGGTACTGTTTACTCTGGCTCACTGTCAAAGGAATGCGGTCCATCACAATCCATGTGGTCCATGGTGGCAGGAGCATGAGGAGGCTGGCTACATGGTCCGAAGTCAGGAGAGAGATGCTGCAGGTTGTTGCTCAGCTCCTTTCTCCTCTCACTCAGCCCAGAGCCCCAGTGCACTGATAGTACTATCATATTCAGGATCAGTCTCCCCTCTTCAGTTAACATTTCTGAAAAAGCCATCCTAGACACACCCAGAGATGTGTTTCCATAGTGATTTCAAATCCAGTCAAGTTAAAGTGTGAAGATGAACCAACACAGTGTACCTTGTATGAACGAAATTTTGCAGTGTCTCTCCTTTTGTGACTGGCACGTTTTACTGAGCAGCGTCCTCAAGGTTCACCCTTGTTGGGACATGTGACAGCATCTCCCGCCTCCACAAGTTGAGCTGTCCAGACACTCCTCATCCTCCAGTGCAGATACCTGCAGATGGTTATGTGTCCATTTGCACCTCTGGGCTACCATGCAGCTGTGAACACTTGTGTACAGGTTCTTTGTGGTCACTGGTGGATTTTTGCTTGCTTGCTTTTATTTTACATATATATGAGGGGGGGCACTGCTGTGACTTACCAGTGTGGGTCCTGGGGATCAAACTCAGGCTGTAAGCTTGGGCAAACACCTTTACCCTCTGAACCACCTTGCCAGTCCAGTTCTTTGCGTTTTTTTTTTTAAATAATTCATTATGGAATAGATCACACATGCTGTGTATACAAAATCCCAGGGGACCAGGACTAGTAAGAAACCTTCCTAACCTTTTCTTGTTCCACCCAGAAGTCCACCCTAGCTCTTCTCTCAGACCAGCCCTATCACAGAAGAGGAGGGTCTCCCAACCCAGGAGCCTACCCTGGAAGCTCAACCTGAACTCAAACTAGCCAGAGATTAATGGCTGCAATGACTTTAGGACATGCAATATCATGACAGGGTTAGATCATGCATCTTGGACTATTGGAGACTTGATCTCTATGAGGACTCTCCGGGGAGAGTCATGAGCCTATTTTGCAGACAAAGAAGCTGAAGCGCTGTCCTCTTGTTGCCTGCCTTCTATCCCAGCGGGAACTCTAGGAAGCTGGACACAGTGATATGGAGCAAGGCCCTGACAATGAGTCTGGTTTGGGGTTCCAGGTGTACCCCATGCCAACTGGGTACTTCTCTGATGCCCATGTCTCCGCTGGCAACCACGCCCACTTTGGGCTTACAATGAGAGTGAGCTGACACAGTGAGGTGAAAGTACCCAGCTGCCAATGCCATCATGATTTACAACACTAGTGAAGGTGTGTAAGACAGGTGTGCTTCCCCTCCTGTCCCTGTGACATAATAGTCTGACAAAAGCAGTTTAAGGGAGAAGTTCCAGCTCACAGTCCAAGGGTACAGTCCACCATGGTGGAGAAGTCAGGGGGGGCTGGAGCTCGAAGCAGCTTAGACAACCTGTCCCGCTGCCACCACAGTCAGGAAGTACGGGGTAACAAAGCCGACTCTCCTATCACGTTCTTCTCCAGTATTTAGTCCAGGACTCCACTCCACAGAATGGAGATGCTCACAGTCGCTCACAGTCAGCATGTGTCTTGTGGCTTTGATTAACCTAGTCGGGTATTCCCAGAGGCTTGTCTGAGTGACCCAAGAGCCTATCTGACAATCAGCACTAACCACCATGCAGCTTCACTTTAACCCCTTCATCACCCTAACTGGCTGGACAGGATGTTGCTGCTGACTACACCTAAACCCACCACTATTCTCTCCCCTCGGGAAGCTCCAAGTATCCCAGGTTTCTTCATGGGCGGAGTGGTACTATATTGTGATTTTCCGACCCCCCCCCCTCTTCTTGGGGTAAAGATAACTTCATCCTGGTATCCATGGCAACTAAAGGTAAACGGAGGATGGGACTCCAGGATACCAGCTTCCATGACCTCATCATCCACAATGGAAAGGGTCTCACAAGTGACAGACCAGGCCAGATCCTTCCTTAGGCCCTTAAGCTAGTGCAGGTAGCCTATCTCTAGAAACCATTTTCTAGGAAGAAATGACATGTACCCCAGTAGAGGCTCAGTGTGACTATGCTTTCTTGTGCACCAGCACAAGACTGTATTACACCAGGAAAATTATACCCTGTTTTAAATATGCTAACAATGAACCTGCTGGCATTAGACTCTCTGAAGTCTTGATTCAGGTCAATCTGAACTGAGTTTTCATTCTCATCTCTTGCTGGTTCTCTTACCTGCCTAACACCTGCAGAAACCCCTCAAAGCAGATGTCAGAGAAAGCAAACACTAAGAATCCTTTGAAACCCCAGGCCTGCTCCCAGTGACACACCACCTTGAACCAAGTCCACACCTCCTAATCCTTCCCAAACATTTCCACTGACTGTGAACCAAGTATTCCAACGTATGAGCCTATGGGGGAGCCATTCTCATTTAAACCATCACAATCCACTTCCTGACCTCAATGGCTTGTGGCCATACCATAATGTGAACCATATTTAGTTCAACTTCAAGTCTTTCACGGTCCAACCTTGTTTAAAAGTCCAACATCTCCTCTGAGACTCAAGGCAATCTCTTAGTTGTAATCCCCTATAAAATCCAAAAGCAAATCACATATTTTCAGCATACGATGGCACAGAGTATACATTACCATTTCAAAAGGAAGATATCTAAGCAGAGCGGATCAAAGCAAGGCTGAATCCCAGTGGGGCAGATTCTGCAGCCCCATGTCTGACATCAAAGGGCGTAGATGGCTCGGCTCTTTCAGCTTAGTGCTGCCCACAGTGTACCTCTCTCCCTTGGGATGGCTCCACCCCCTCTGTGCAGCTCTCCCTGGCAGCCAGCCCTTGGCTCTAGAACCTACACCATCCTAGGGCCTCCAATGCAATCCAGGCTTCACTTTCACACTTCACGTCATGGCCTCTTGGGACATCCATGAAAGGACATTCCTGACACACAACTGGCCTCAGTAGCTTTCCTTAGCTGCAGAAGAGGATTCCACAACCCTTTTCTCATAGATCATCCATAAAGGGCAGACCATTTGGATAACAGTGCCAGGTTTGAGCTGGCTTTCGATGGAGCCTGTCCCCTGGAGTCACACGTGCAGCAGATTTCCTTTGTTGCTCTTCAGTTGCAGAAAATCCCTCAGGACTTCCTTTTTTCCAAATTAGAAGTTCAGCTGGGTAGGGCCCGGCCTGAGGACACCACTCCCCTGATTCCATTCCCATCAGGCTTTTGTTTAATCTTTTCACCTCTTTCAGAACCAGCCTTGGCTCTAATATTAAATTTCCTGGCATTATTTTTTCTCCTCAAACTGTACATTTTGTATTTCTTTTTGTCCAAGTTGTTCCCTTTCATGGTAGACTTGCATAACAGTGATCACTAATAACCACTTGACAGAGTTAATATTAGGCTGTCTCAAAATCCCCCCCACTAAGGAAATTAGTCTAAAGCTTTCAATTTAACCTCAGGAAAATTGTTAGGACAAGGCAGAAAGCCATATTTGCACAAATAGCAAAAGAATGGCCTCAATCCCAGTTGCTAATATTGTTCCTCTCTGAAACCTTGAGCTGAGGCCCCATAATCAACGTGTCTCGTGTCACTACTCACTGTCTTTCCAAGTTCCTACTGTGATGGCCCATTAAGCCCCATTTATAACCCTCAACTGCCTTCCTAGTCCAAAGTCCCAAAGTTTTCACATTCCTCTAATAAAGAGCATGGTCAGGACACAACTATAGCCCATTCCCCGGCACCAACTTCTGTCTTAAAGTTACTTTTCTATTGCTGTGACAAAACACCATGACCAAGGCATATTATAAGAGAAAGTGTTTACTTTAGCTTATGGCTTCCGAGGGCTAGCATTCATAACTTCGGAGAACTCACATCCTGATCCACAAGGAGAGAGACAGAGGAGCAGGGAAGGGAGAGAAGCAGTAGCCTGGGAAGACACCAAACTGAGAATTCAAAGGTACTCCATTTGGTGAAGTAAATATAACCCATCACACCTTACGGCAAGTCAAGGATCAGCTGTGGAAGACGTGCCACATAGAAAATGACCAGGAGGTCAGTACCCCTTTCCCAGATATGAGCAGAAGGCTTTACACAGCATCACATGGCACCTGAGCTGCAGATTCCCAAGACTTCCCCAACCCACAACAAAGGACCTAGCAGGACTCTTCTTCAGGGAAAAAGCGGAGCTTTATTGGTGGGGTGAATAAGAATAGCCTCCATAGGCACATATATTTGAAGTAGCACCATTTGAGAAGGATTAGGAGCTGTGGTCTTGTTGGAGGAAGTGTGGTTTTAAGGTTTCAAATGCTCAATCCAGGCACAGTGGCTCTTCCTGCCACGTATAATTTGGATGTAGAGCTCTCAGCTCCTTCTCCAGCACCATGTCTGCCTGCATGCTGCCATGCTCCCTGCCATGAGGATAATGTGCTCAACTTCTGAAACTAAGTCAGCCCCAACGACATGTTGTTTCCCTTTATAAGAGTTACACTGGTCATGATGTCACTTCACAGCACTAGAACACTAAGACAGGGTGCCTTAGCCAAAGGGATGGAGAAGGATGGAATAGGAGAACCCAGGAAGGATTTGCAGTGCTCTGCAGGGAGAACATCCTTCAATATCCAAGGTCAGCAAAGGAGAAACAATGTTTCTGAAGTCGTGGGTACAGAAGGACATGATGTGTGGTCCAGCTCTCGCTGGTTAGTAGCAAAACCTGAGCCTAATCTGACTTCTCCAGTCCCAAGGGAAGGCGAGGAACTGAGAATAGACGTCATCCTATTTTCCAAACAAACAGCTGGCATAGTGCCTTTAAACTCTGAAAAATTTGTTTCTTCTTTACCCGTTTTCGTCAGCCGTCCTTGGGGCTTTATAAATAGAACCACTCAAACGCAGGCAGGGGTAAATCAGGCAGTCAGTCTGAATATTCAGCACAGGGTTCAGAGCCTGGGGAAGGACAAAATGGGTGAATTAATGGCCAGGCAGAGTCACCAGCTACTTCCTGGGGCTCCAGAGAGAGGAAACCCTGCAAGGAGGGCAACAGAAACTAATATGCAGGCTTCAGGCCTGAACAGATGGTCAGAAGCCCCAGGAAAGGCTACACCTGCCTCTGAGCATGTCTGCCTTTCTCAAAAGCCCTCCACGCTTCTGGTGCCATATCTCCCAGGAGAGCCCCAGGCCTTGTGCTCTCCGTCCACCTGCCTTGGTCCTTTAAGTGCCCTTCTTCCTTCTCTAGAAGCTTTTCTCAATAGTCCAGGGCTAATTGGGGCTGCAGGCTCCTGTTCTTATGTGTCTCTGGCTGGGGCTCCTCCATGTGAGACCAGCTGCCAATGGCTACAGCTGTTTAAACATTGCCCTGTGCTATCACAAGGATATCTCTGTGTGGCTGCGGGAGGTTACAAGTCACAGGAGGCTGGAGATGCTCCTATGCACCCTGCTCCTCTACCCTCTCCCACTGGCCCACTCTTCTGTACAGGGCTACATGAGCCTTTTCTTCCTGAACTGGACCCTTCCCTCATGGCTCTTCTCATCACCTCCTCTGCCCTGCAAATTCCCCTTTCTTTTGTGTCCTATTTGAATATCTGTCTGTCTCTCTTCTTCCTCTCCACCTCTGCTCCTTTGGGATCTTCGGGGTTAGGGACATAGCCTTTCCCACCAAATGAAGGACAGTGGCAAGCAGTGGCCCGGAAGCTGGAAGTGGAGAGGTCCAAGTTTAGGCAGAGGATGCCATTTAAGAAAGATCTGGTGTCCGGACACTGGTAAAGAACAGCCTGTACCCAGCTCTGCCTCTGGAGGAGGGAAGAGTAGTGCAGACACTCTGTGGTGGGCTCCAGGCTCCAGGAGGTGGTGAGTAGCTGGTGAGGCTAGAGAAACTGGACTCAGCAGAGAAGCTGGACTCAGCAGGCAGGAAGCAGAGATGAGGACTTGGCAGTAATGAAAGGCTTTGTGCACACAATGGGTATCTACCTCAGCTGAGATCCTGGGGACAGGGTGTACAGGTGCTCAGTACGAAGCTGACCCAAGCCCCAGCAACCACTGGCAGCAGATGGGCTGGAAGCCAAAACTGGTGGAACCTGACATCAGACAGTGTCGGGAAACAGGTTGAGTGAGTGATAGGAACTGAGGTCACAGCCCTCCTCAGGAAAGTCCCACTCCACCCCACTGATACCCTGGCTCCCTGTTGATATTGAACATAAACAAAGTCCATAACGTAATCAATGGATGTCTGTGCACACCCTCTCCCATCAGCAGGAACCCTCGTGCTGGTCCCTATCCTGTCCCAGAGGCCAACACAACAGAGATGGCTAGTGTGATGTGGGGCTGGAACCACACACAGGGATCCTGGGGCCAGGCCTGTCTATGGGGTGACCAGCAAGCATCTACAGAGCAGACAACTGCACAAAAGGACAATCTGAAGGAGGTGTTATATGGCAATGGTCGCTATATGGCAACCTCTCCTCCACCAGGGACCTGGTCTTCAGCCTCTGGGCCAGAATTGAAGCCAGGCACTCACAGGGAGGACCACAACGAACCATTCAGGCCCAACGGGTGCATCTTGTCCAGTCATATGTCAGTCTCTGGCACTTGGGGCTCAATACATAGTATAACCACTCAGAGTCTATGCAAAATAGCAAATTAGGGTCTGTAAGACTAGGCACATACAGGCAGGAAAACCTGCATTACCTTATCTTACCTATGACGGCTGAATTCATGAAGCGGGTAGGGCATCTAACAGCTTCTTTTCCTTCTTGCTAAAGTTTATAACTTGGTAACTCTTTCAAAAGAGAACTTTATCAGGAGCTCAGTGGTTAAGAACACAAACTGGTTGATCTTCCATAGGACCTGGGTTCAAGTCTTAGTACCCATAAGGCAGCTCACAATCATATATAAATCTAGTCCCAGGGAATCTAATGCCCCCTTCTAGCCTCTGTGGGCACCAGGCACACTTGTGGTACAGAGACACACATGAAAACAAAACATTCACAAACATAAAATTTTAAAAATGGGGGCTGGAGAGATGGCTCAGCAGTTAAAAGCACCGACTGCTCTTCCAGAGATTCTGAGTTCAATTCCTAGCAACCACATGGTGGCTCACAACCATCTGTAATGGGATCTGATGCCGTCTTCTGGTGTCTGAAGAGAGCAATGGTGTACCATATACATAAAATAAATAAATTAATTAAAAAATTTTTTTAATGGACAAAAAGAACTCACAAAGTCACATGGCTCCATTCTCATGCTTTTCTAAAGATTCATTTTTCTTGTATTACTTCTAAATGTGTGTGTGTGTGTGTGTGTGTGTTCATGTGGGTACAAGTACCCACAGAAGCCAGAGGATTGACATGCTCCTGGAGCTGGGGTTGCAAGAAGATATAAGCCATCTGACATGGTGATGAGAATCGAACCCAGGTCCTCTGGAAGAGCAGTTCATGCTCTTAAAACCTGGGCCATCTTGCTAGGTGATGGTGTCACACACCTTAGACCCAGTCTGGAGGCAGAGGCAGAGGCAGGTAGATTTCTGTGAGTTCCAGGATGCCTGGTCTACAGAGTGAGTTTCAGGACAACAAGGCTACACAGAGAAACCCTGTCTTGAAAAACAAACAGAGCTGGAGAGATGGCTCGGTGGTTAAGAGCACGACTGCTCTTCCAGAGGTCCTTAGTTCAATTCCCAGCAACTACATGGTAGCTCACAACCATGTGTAATGGGATCTGATGCCCTCTTCTGGTGTGTCTGAAGACAGCTACTACGTACTCAAACACATAAAATAAATAAATAAATCTTTAAAAACAAACAAACAAACAAACAAACAAACAAACAAACAGCTGAGCCATCTCTCCAGCCCTCTTGGGGGATGTTTCCCCTTAGATTTGGCTCCATTCAGAGGTTGAGTCTAGCTGGGCGGTGGTGGCACATGCCTTTGATCTCAGCACTTGGGAGGCAGAGGCAGGCAGATTTCTGAGTTCGAGACCAACCTGGTCTACAGAGTTCCAGGACAGCCAGGGCTACTCAGAGAAACCCTGTCTCAAAAAAAACAAAACAAAACTAGAGGTTGAGTCTGAAATTATTTTCCTTCAGATTTTGAAGATAAGTATCTCATTTTCTTTTTACCTTTTTTTGGGGGGTGGGGGTAGAGAGGGTATCTGAAAGTGTTTAGAATTATTTTGTCCTCAGATTGTAAATGTTCAACTTATCTGCCCAGTATAAAATCTCTATTCATGCATCAACCCTGGTTCAGGGTACTGAGGCACAGTCAGGGTCAACTCTGTGCTCTTTGGGGCTCGTTCTTCTGGAATAAGAAAGAAGCTTTTGCTCTGTCTGCTGGGTCTCCTCCTCTTCCCACCCCCTCTTTGGGCCACATTTTAGAAGTCTTCGGCTCAGGCCCCTGACTGTTCATCTCTTCAGAAGTGTTTGTGCTGCTGTCAGCCCTTTTCCTGAGGCCTTTTAACGATTTGGTTTTAATTGTCCCAGTCTCCACTGTGAGTCTTGATCTATCGAGGATGCTGTTCTGTGCATCTCCCAGAGGGCACTATTACACCTGTTCTGCGTTCTTGCTCTGGCTACGTGAAGTCCCTGTCCTTGTGTCCACTTCTCTTGCTTTGGAGCAGCTGCCTGCCATCTACTGTGGTTGATAGCCAAGACCAAGCCATTTTTAAAACCCCTCCCCCATTTTGGTTAAAAAGTGATAGTTTATTTTCTCTAACCACCATAATTAGTACTCCAAAACTAAAGTAACTCAATTGCCTCCTCCCTATCCCCACCCCTGCAGACCAGACAATGGCCAGAAGAGATGGGAATCTATTTTAAAGTAGAATGTTATTAATTCTCTGAGATTCCACGCAATGTATCTTGATCACATTCGCCCTCCCCAAGGCGTTTATCAATCATCTACAGGTCTTTACCTCACCAGTCACCCCGGCAATAGTCTATTGCAAGCCAGGAAGGTCTGCAAGCTTCCTCCTCACCCTCTTCCACCCTGTAAATGAATGGCAGGTTCTGATGCTTACAGGCTTCTCTCCCCTCAAGCTTTTCCGGAAGAAAAGCCTCCACTATCTTAAGTCCCTTGTTCGGTTTTAATGTGTTTTGTTGGAATGTGCTTGTTGCTGATGTGTTGTTCCTAGCAGGAAGTGTGTGTGTGTGTGTGGGGGGTGTTTCTAGAGAATTTAAACCTATTAGGAAAGCAGGAATAGGATCCTGTAAGAGGGGCTGTTTGTTGCTCCTGGGAGGTTTCCCACTCCAAGACTTTAAATGGGTAACAGATTATTACAAATTGCAGGAAGAAAAGTGCACGAAGGCCCCAGGGGAAAGAGCCCATCCAAAGGAGGATTTCCAAGTGGGACCAAGGAGGAGAAAGTCCAGAAAGGGCAGGTCCCTCACTCCCCAGTGGCAGGGTTTGTCTTCTCTGAGGAACTTGGATGACTGTTCTCCTGTCTCCTTGCTCACATCTGTGGCCTCGGCCTTGGCCTTGGCTCTTACCTCTTGCTCCCAATGGTGACCTGCACTTTCCCTCACCACAAGCTGCTTGCAGGTCCCTCTGTTCCGTCCTTTCTTGGCACCTGCCACAGTTGCTCCGTTTGTGTCTTGGTTCTTCTCTTCGGGGACGTCCAATCCTTTATCTCACGGGATAAACTCAGTGGTCCCTAGATGATCACATCTCATCTCAGAATGCATACGTGCACGCACGCATCTTGAATTACCCAGGCTTAAGTGTGCTCACGGTTCACACCACAGTGCCATATTGCTCCTCCTGTCTCCATTTGTAGACCAGCCGCCAGCATTCCACCAACAGCACGGCAGACTCTGTGCTCAAACTGTCATTGTCCCTGGACGTCACCAGCCTCTAGGTCACTGCCTGCTTCTCCAAGCAGGGTACTCACACCTTCTTCCTACCCCCACTAAACAGACTTTGTGCTGGGTGTTGTGCTCAGAGCAGATGGATCTCTGAGATCAAGCCCAGCCTGGTCTACAGAGCAAATCCCAGGACATCCAGGAATACATAGTGAAAGCCTGTCTGAAAAACAAAAACAATGAACAGCAGCAAAAATAAATAAACAGACACACCATACTTGTGTTCTCTGCTTGGCTGTGCGTGTACTTGGTGATGGGAAAGCTCAGCTCGGTCTGTCAGTGTGGGCCTTAGCTTTTATTGTAATAACCCCCAACACCCCCTGAAACACCATGTGTTGAAAGTGTGGTACTGCTGGCTATATGGGGGTGATGACCTATAGGGCATGGAGCCTAGTGGAAGGAAGTTAGGTCACTGGGAGGGATACTCAAAGGGACCCTCATCCTTCCTCCGTGAAAACTTTTGCTCTACCACATGATCATAATCTTCTTCTTCATCCCAGGTCCAACAGCAAAAGGACCAGCAGACCATGGACTAAAACCTTTGATCTTAGCCCCTAATAAACCAAAAATAAACCTTTCCTCTTTTTATCATATCCTTGCTTCATAGTCACTTGGGGACATTTATGATATCACAGCACACAGCATATGCTCAGGAAGCACTAGGGCCTTCTGCCCTCTTCCCTTGACTCTCTTCCCCTTGCCTAAGACAGCGCCTCCTTCCCTGGAGTCCTGTGGCGTTAGTACTGTAAGTTGTCAGAAGGTTGAGACTCTGGAGGATGACCACTGGAAGGGCCTGAGGACAGGATAGGCCTGGGGTCGGTGGGAAAGGAAAGCAGAGGCTCCAGGCTGGAGGTGGAGCCTGTGAGGAAAGACCTGCACTCTGCTTAGTCTGGAAGCTGACACATCCCATAGTGCCAGGCTCTTCTCAGTGGGGGTATCAGCTGATGTTATTCATATCCCAGTGCTCAGACAACAGTGCCTGAGGTCCCAAGGCCTAGCCCAGAAGGTGCATAGGTCAGGGTGGTTGGGAACAACAGGCTGAGACTTCCCAGTGATGACTACAGGCTCCAGGGAGGCACAAAGGGCTCTAAGGTCCTGAAGCCAGTCCTCTGGCGCCATCAAGTGGTCACCTTTATGAACTGTAGTTCCTCTGTCAGATTTTTACTCAGTGGTTCTCAACCTTTCTAATGCTGCAACACTTTATGTTGTGGTGACCCCTCTCCACACCATAAAATTATTTCATTGCTACTTCATAACTTTGATTTTGCTACCATTACAAGTTGTAGTGTAAACATCTGATATATTGCCTGGGGTCGCGACCCACAGGTTGAGAACCACTAGAGTTTGCCCAGTAGCAGAACTAATGCAGAGATTCTTGGAGTTTGCATTAGGCCCACAAGTCGTATGTGCAGGCAGCCATTCATTAAGTGGTGAATAGCCTGGTTGTTACTGGCCTTCTGTGAAACCCAGTGTGTACATTCAAGTCAGCTGTAGAAGATCTAAGAACTTTTCAAACAGCAGATACATTCACTGGGGACGCTGTTTACCTGTGGTTTCCATATGTTTTTATCCTGTAGAGTCGTTTTTAAAAGCAGGCACAACATTGGGCAGAGAAAGAAAGTGGGTGCTTCCACTTCCCCTGCCAGTCCTCAGCTACGGGTGCTCTATGGCTGCTTGTCTGACGAGCCACACTCAGGAATCTAACTGGAAGCTCCTCCTCCACCGCACTGATGAGGTAATGCCAGCCCTTGTGCTTCTTGGGTACAGAATCCCAGCAGATAAATGCAACATTGATGCCTGTGTTTCAAGGACGGCTTTCAGTCTCCTGGGGCACCTCCAGAAGGATCCAGCGCATAACTCTCATGGCTTTGTGAGAACAGACAGGAAGCTGGGGCCTCCTCATACCCACTGGAGCCTCCCAGACGGGGAGCACCATTTGTTGGAAGGGTAGCAGAGTTTCAGGTGCTGAAGGAGCTTGCCTAAGGGGCCTTTCTTGAGTGTCCCTAACTGATGAAGAGGACCTCCTGGTCCTCCTGCATCACCATGAGTTTCATCCATAAATAGCACAAATGGGAGGACTAGTAGAGACTGGATAGTAGGCCACTTCATGAAGGGTCCCTGAGACCAGAAACTCCCTGAGCAGGAGGTAGGAGGGAGAAACCCAGATAGAGCTGCAAACCTCAGCAGATATGGTGGCTAGTTTTATGTCAACTTGACACAAACTAGAGTTACATAAAAGGAAGGAAACTCAATTCAGAAAATGTCTACATAAGATCTCTATCTGTAGGCCATTTTCTTAATTAGTGATCAATGGGGGAGGGCCCAGCCTATTGTGGGTGGTGCCATCCCTGGAATGGTAGTCCTGGGTCCTGTAAGAAAGCAGGACGAGCGAGCCACAGGGAGCAAACCATCCCTCCATGGCCTCTGCATCAGCGCTTGCCTCCAAGTTCCTGCCCTGTTGCATTCCTGTTCTGATTTCCTTCAGCGATGGACAATGGATGCAGAAGAGACAAATAAGCCCTTTCCTCCCCAGCTTGGTTTAGTCATTGTGTTTCAGCACAGCGATAGAAACCCTAAGACAAGTTGGTGCCAGGAGAGTAGGGTATGATGGCTTGTGAAGTTTCAAGGAAGAAAAGACTCCACTGGGCCTTTTGTGTGAAGAATCTGTGGTGTCTGGTCAGCTGGAGCTGAGGAATCGGCTGTGACTGACAAGGGACCAGACACATTAAAGTGAAACCTTTGCTTTGCTGGGACAATGGCTGCTGGTCACTTATTGGTGATTAAGAAGAGACCAGCATCATTGAGGTGGACCCTTCTGGGAAGTGTTTCCTCAGAGTCAGCACACAGATGCTTTTGCTGTTGTTGTGCAGAGGTGGCCCGGGTTGTACTTCATGCTGGCAGCTAAATTTGGTCCTGGATAAGAGTCTCCCAAGTGCTCCTGGTTTTGAAGGCATTAAGGGGTCATGGAGAAAAACTGAAGCCTGGCACTTGAGAGACCAGGAGAAGCCACTAGTGAAGGCGCAGCTGGAGTAGCAGTGGAAGCCCCTGGATTGAAAGGTCGAGGAGAAAGTTGAGGCTTGGCACCATGAAGAGAACCAGAAAGGGCTACTGATAAAAGCACAACCCAGTTGTAGCAGAAGACCCCAGCATTCTGGAGATGTCAGTACCGTAGGAGGACCACCAAGAGGCAGCAGTGAAGCGGACCCAGTTGGAGCCTAGAAGACAAGCTGTGTGTGCTTCACAGGGTGAAGCTGAAAAAGTGACTAAAGCCTTGGAAGGAGCTTAGAAGACTGTGACTCTTGGACGCTGACAGAGACATTGGATACTGAATTTTTAAAGTTGGGGTTTTGTTTGCTTTGTTCAGATTGTGACTATGTCCTGATTCTTCCCTCTTAAAAAATATACATATTTAATTTGTTTTTATTTTATAGGATTCCACAGTTGAGACTTTGGATTTTAAAAGAAACTGAAAAATTTTTAAAGCATTTGAATTTATAAAGACTGGAGGGCTTTTAAGCTTGAAAATATTTTATACTATGTTGTCCATATTAATGTGTGATCTTGGGGATGAACAAGAAAGGACAGGTTGTGGCTAAACAGTGATGTGTGTGTCAAAGGCTCTCTGGAGTAGGTACAAAGCCCACTCTCTAGGGACTGGCTTTCTTCTAACCCACCTAGGTCAGGGCATTACCAGACACTGCCCTGCTTGTGGCAGAGTTCCAGAATCAAGTGACACAACTGTCACATGTTTGCAGTAGGATGTTGGCAGGGCCCCCAACCAGTCCAAGGGGCAACAATGGGGCAGGGCTATGAAAAGCCACATATGGCCAAGTCAGTAAGGGCCCAGGACAGGCAGTGGGTTCCTGGGGCATCCTTCTCTAGTCTGGTAGAGAATGGATGCCTTAGATCTCCCTGCCTAGCCTGGGTAGAGCTGAGTGCTTAAGACTAAAAGATGGGACATGAAATCCCTGGCCAGCTCTGAAACCAGGGCTCTCTCCTTGTCCCTTTCTCTACCTAACCCTGTCCCCAGGCAATCTAAAGGTCACCTGCCATAGGAACCGAAAGGCAGAGTGTGAAGCCTCAGTGTGTAGGACCAGAAACAAATTGGGGTTCTGGCTTTAAATGTTTCTAGACAGGGTTTTGCTATATAATTGATCTAGACTGACTGTGTAGCCCAGGCTCGTCTTGAGCTCACAGTAATACTCCTGTCTCAACTCAAGTGCTGGGAAACAGACATGTATTATTGGGCCCATGTTAAACCAAGGTTTTGAGACTACAATTGGCCTTCAAGGACAATGTTTTCTGAATTACTAAGAGGACAGTTGGGAGGTGGCTGGTCGGGCGTCACCACTCAGAGGTTCCGCTCAGAGAACACATGCTGCAGCTGTAACAGCAGTTTCTGGGTCTTATGGATACTTGGCCTTGGGAAAGGAGTAGGGACAGAGCTGTGCCTGCCTGTGGGTGAGGGGAAAATGGATAAAGTGTTAGGGGAGGGGCAAGAGGGAAGTAGTGACTCCTTTGGATGGCTGCAGCAATGCCACAATCCAGGCCATCTTGCCTCTGTCCCCATATGGTACCATGTGAGGTACACGTGGGAGAGCTATGCCCACCTCTGTCCTGTTTATCAGTCATCCTGTGTATGGCTCCCATATGCTTACATCACAAGCAGATGGCACACTAGAGGACCCTGGGGCAGGTTTTAGAGAAGGCACAGACTATGTGTGAATAGCATTTATTTCTCATGTCATCAACAAATATTCAAGCCTGCTGACTCCTTTCTGGGCCATGAATGGGATCTAGGGACACCAGGGCAAGAGACAGCAGCAATGGCCATAAGCAGGATCACTGTTGGCCTCCAAAAGAGCCTGGTGGCCATGGAAAGCCAGAAAGACTAAGTAGGTAAGTTGGACAAGATTCTACGGTGGAGGTAGATGGGCACATGCCTGCCAGGGGAACCTCTGTCATCTGTCCCTGGCACTCATCGCCTTGCAGATCCTGGACCAGGGTACTCCCATGTCCCAGAGAACAGCCCTATTGTACGCAGTGGGAGGCAGTGACGTGGGGCCTCTGCCTGAGGTCAGACCGACTTGCCTGGGAGCACATGCCTGTCTCAGCCCAGTCCCAGTATCAGTTAAGGCCTTGCTGGGCTAGGGGAAGAATGGAAGTGTGTCCAAACTTGTTTTGACCAAAGTGTTCACTGGGGTCCTCCTGGAAGTACCAGGGAATGCAGCACAACTCTCAGCGAGCTGTTTGCTGTCCAGTCATGAGCTGCAAGCCTCACACTGGACCACGAGAGAGCCAGAGCACAGCCCTCAGCGGAGCCGCTTGCTGTCCAAGATGGCCTTCCAGTTGTCTGCCCACGAGTGCAGCCTACGGCGAGGGGGCTGCAGCTGCAGGTGGCAGTTGTGGCAGGAGGTAAAGAGGATGTGCTCCCAGCTGGGGTGTGGCTCGGCCCCTGTGGAGGGAAGCAGCAGCTCAGACCAGACACTAAGGGGTAGGTGTAGCTTGCTGGGACCAAATCAAGAGCCACAAGAGTAGGCGTTGTGTTCACCTGACTCAGTTTCTTGGTCCAAAAAGAGTCAATGCTCTATTAGCCTGCCCTAAAGAAGGCCTTAAGGCCAAACAAGGCACTGTGCACAGGGTGACAGAGTGAGGCTGAGTGGGCTCTGTTATCACACACTGTTGTGTCTTACCAGTCATCTCTATGCCCATCCTGTGCTACTGCAGTGTGAAATCCCAGCTAGCACACCCTACAATTCTACACTGTGCTGTGACTGGATAAGCTCCTGGGTTGTGACCTGTCAACTCCTCTGGAAGATTCTAGATTGAGAGAGGCCAGCCCCATACACACAGACAGATTGGATGTCCCTCTGGAGGGTCTGGGGCAGGTAAGCATGATTCCTCTGGCATTCAGCAAGCTTTAGGATAGAAATTGTGTCTTCCTACTGATGTGTCCAGAAAACTCATAAGAACTATCAGGAGGCTTTGTCCAGCGTAGCAAACTGAGGCATAACACATACAGGGAGGAAACTGTGGACTGACTAATGGGACTCTCAAATCTCACCATGCCTAAGGCCCTCCCTCTACGCTGCCTTGTCAGCTATGTGAGCCAGGTTACTGGTTTGCTTCTTTTCTAGGAAGGGGTCATGAGCTGGAACCAAAACCAAGGACAAATACAATGCTCAAGCCACTGTCAGTCAGAGACGCCATACCGTGATTTCCTGTCATATAGTGAACTTACACAAACCACCTCTGAGGGGAAATAGAGGGCCAGATGCTACTAAACACAAAGGTTTTGAAAATCAAAGCTGGGTCTTCACTTGACTCAGGAAGGCCAACAGGTTACATTCAGTCTGGACAGGGCACAGACATTCTGGCTTCCAGTAGCGCCCTGTCGGTCCCTCCGTGCAGACAGAGCTTTCCAACAGGAAGAAGCTCCTGGCTGGGTAATGATAAACACCTGGTGATGGTGGGTGGGCTAAGGAGACCCCAGGAGAAGGGACTTAGGAAAAGGGAGAATGCAATCAGTGCTATCCACCCTCCCCCTGGAGCCCCCTTCCCTGCCATGGGCTACTTGCCTGTGATGTCCGGCCGGTCATCTATGAGAAGGTCGGCAGAGACCACAGTCTTGTCTCTGGTCAACACAATTTGGTCCAGAAAGTCAGGGCCAAAGTGCTTCTCCACCCAGGCATACTGGAGGCAACAGAGGAGATTACAGCATCAGATGGAGTTGGGGGATGGTTCAGCCTAGGACCCCAGAACTCAGGAGGGAAGGAGGCAGATATCAATGGTCAACTCAGGCAGCTCTGTGCCCAGGAATTTGACACTTGGGAGCTTTGTACCTGCACACTTGTCCCCTAGACTACAGAAGGGTCACGACTCAAACCAGGACAACCCCAGAGCTACATAGAATATGCTCTCAGTGTTCTGATAAGGTCTGTCATACTGGTTGACACTGAGTCCTGGGGGGGCTAAGTGACTCCCTAAGGTGGCTGAATCACAAGAGAAACAACCAGCGAATCTGCCCAATATCTCTGCTAGGAATTTAAAGCCGAGACAGGTGCATTCAAACCATGTGTGATGTACTAGGGGAAGGGGCAACTGAGCAGTAGCCTGGGAAAGAGGACAGCTGCGAGGAGCTTGATTGACACACCAGTGCAAAGGGGTGCTGTTCCCTGGGAACACAGGAAAAGCACAGGAGTCTGCAGGACTGACAGGCAGAAAGCTTGACTATCAGACCAGAGAAACAGCTGCCACTGACAGAACAGTGTGCAGTCTAGCAGGCCACATTGTGGGGTTCAGAATGGCCCCTCCTTTTCCTAGAATACTTTGGATATTGGGAAACAGCCTTCCTGTCTTCACTACCCCAGTGAGGCTGGCAGCAGATATGGTCTGACTAGCCTGGGTCTGGTTCTGTCAGAAGACCAGGAGAGGGATGAGTGGGCCCTGGGCCCAAGGTTCCCTACCAGCCGTGCCACTCTGCCCTGGGTGCAACTGCATCTTGCCACCCGGCTATCCTTCTACATTCTCCCTTGTCTGCTCACAGACCAAGACAGGTATGGATTTTAGTCAGGGCAGCTTCCCAAAGAAGGAAACAGGAGCCTTTGCCTAGATTCCTCTGGTCCCACCTGGAGTACAAACAGCAGCCAGAAGCTGGAGGAAGATGGTTGTAAGCACGTACTAGTTCATGTGGAATGACCTCCAGAGGGAAAGGCTGTGTAGTCACCCAGGCCTGCAGCAAAGCCTCAGGCAGGTTCATCCCAGCTGTGGTCTACGTGACTTGGAGACATGAGCAGACTACATGTGGCCCCAACTGACCTCTACCACAGGAAGGGCTTAGAGAGCAGAGCCTATAGAGACAGGGCTGCATGGCCTGGCCCTGGCCCACCCACACCTCCAGGCCTTGATTTTCAGATAGTTCTACCTCTTCAGGCCTTTAACCACACACATGCACGTATCACACACACACACACACACACATACACACACACACACACACACACACACACACACACGCACGCACACACACACGCACACACACGCACACATCACGCACGCACGCACACATATGCACACACACACACACATATTTCTGACACAGCAAGTTCCTAAAACAGCTACATCCCACTCCTGCTTCCCACGCCTCTACTTCCTCCACCTTCACACTCCTCCTCCTTCCAGACGATGCCCACAACCATACCCATATCATCTGTATCCCTGCAAGCTGCTTCAGTGGCCTCTGACATCCTTTAGGACAGGGACTGTGGTTCTTTGGTTACCTGTCCAAATAACCAAATGAGCCAATAAAGAAGAAAGTCCTTTCTGGACAGACTACCTGAGGTCACTCTGACTGAGAAGGCTTTATGGCCAAGGCCTCAGTGAAGCCATGTGGTTCCTACTGGCCATCTTTCCAGAAAGATACCCCACCTCAGGGAAACCCTAAAGTAGCTTAGTAGGGTCAAAATACTGCTTTGGGCAGATGTGTGGTGGTTGGGCTGAGTCCCTGGAGTGCTTACCTGAGTGGGGTTTGGATCACCATCCAGGGGTCAGGCTGGGGAGAAGACACTGGTGACCCTGGTGCTGGCAGTGATACAGAGGTGAGAATGCAAGGCAGAGAAACCAGGGATGCTAAGGTACGTGTACTTGATGTCTACTGCCTCCTTATCCCCATGACAACCCAGATGCATACATCCTCCCACTCAGTAAATTAGACAAAAAAGGACAGAAATTGAGGAGTTGGCCTTTTTTTTTTTTTTACAGCTAAAAAGACAGGGGACCCAGATTAGACTGGAGATACAGAGCTCCTCCTGGAACCCTAAAATCTCAAACCCATGGGAGGAGTCAAGCCACGACGAGAGTCAGATTGATGTAGAATCAACAAAAGACATCCCATGAGTCCAACCTTCCATACAAAGAAAACCCAAGAACCAGCATGCAGACAGGGGTCTACAGCGGTCTGGTGTGAGAGACTGTGGTAATCAGAGAACATTCAATGCTGGGATTGCTGGAAATAGGGGAAAGCTTTAAACAATCAATGAAAGACTCTCTCACGGCCTGGCTTGTGAGGTTATGGGATGTGCAGGCAGACAGAATCAGTCTGAGTGCTGCAGAAGCAGAGGAACGGAAGGACATGACCACACGTCCCTCCTTGGGACACATAAGAGGGAGCTACTTAGCCTGAGACAGTACAAGGAACCAGTCCTTGCTCTTAGGAGCCGTTAGAGATGCTTGGTCGTCAAGCAGCTAAGGTCTCCATAGGTATCCAGGGCTGGAGGACAATATGGAGGGACAGGCACTACTGAGGGAACTGGGTATGAGAGGATGGTGTTCACCAGAGACTTAAGGAAGACTTGATTAGCAAGGACCTGGAGGCTGGCGTGGCTTTAGTGGCTTTACCATACATCTATCTTTTTAATATTTGTGGGTGTGTGACATCCCTCAGTGATGGATTGTGATCTGAGACTTAAGAGAAGAAATAAAACCTTTCCTCTCCGGAACACCCCAAAAGAACATGTCCACCAGAGCACCTGTCTAAAAAAAAAATAAATAAATAAATAAATAAAAATAAAAAATGGTGCTAGAGATATAGACAGTTTGCCAAGCCAAGGCCTCCCTGACACAGGGAACCAGCCTGAGCAGAAAGCACAGTAAGGGGGGACAGGGCCAAGCCACCCTTACCAATTTTATCAAAGGTGAGGAAGTGTGGGGAGGTTCCATGGGAAGAGCTTTAGGGTGTGGAGGTGGAGCTCAGAGAGTGTGCCTGAGGGTTGTGGAGGCTAAGTCAGTGCCTCCTGTCCACGATACTGCACCCAGCATGGCTCTGTGGAGGGAACAGCGGATACCAACGGGTAAAGTTGGCCAAGCTGTCAGACTTTGCGTATGTTTGATTTAGTGTCTCCTTAGTGAACTTCAGTGATCACCTGACACAGCTCAAAACAGATGACAATCGACTTTCCCATGCTTTACCAGGGTTGTCTCCACAGTCTCACTACTCATTATGGGATGGTGGGTCAGGACCGGATCACTGCTCTGCCTATCCTGTGTAGAAAGGTTTTACTGCATAAAGACAGTACAGGGCTAACCCTCAAGTGTTTTGCAGATTTGGAGACTTATTTAAAAGACATGTGGGTGTACCTGAAGAAGCCATGTGTGTGGCATTAGTTCACAAAAGGGGTGAAGGCCAGGGGCTGCTGTGGAATTCTTGGAGCTTTATGGTTGGGTAAGGCACAGTAACACTCTCTCAGGTGATGGGGTAAGTTTGCGTGTAAATGCTACAGAGTACACACCCAGAAGCCATAAGGTGGTCAACTGAGAAGACCGGTGTTAAGAACAGGGAACCTCTCTAGGAGTTGTTGGCCACAGAGGCCCTAGGAGCCCTAAGACAATAAAGGCTCTCGCCACAGTGGGCTGCATTCCAGGCCTGAATGGTAACTCCTATTGCTGAAGAGGCTTTACATTTTGGCTGCTGACTTGGAGAAATAAAGCTAGGGCTGAGTCCAAAGTCTCCCCTCCCTGAGAGCAACTCCTGCAGCGCCAGAAGTCCTGCTAAGAATGCTGGGGAGAATTACGGCCCAAAGTCCTACTCAGCTGTGGATCCTGCATGCTTCATCACAGAAATGTCAGACGTGTCCCCTAGTACAATAGCGGACACGCGGTTATAGCCAGCCCCAACTTTCTGAACGCACTCAAGGCCAATCCCAGGGGGAGAGTCACATCCAGAGCTGGGACCTTAGACAGCTGTGGGTACAGTGGATGCAAGTGCTGTTGACTGACTAACTGATGTACCAGCTACAGTGCCCCACATGTGTGCGCACCCCACATGTGTGCTCTCAGTCATGGTTATTACTGCAGTCCGTGTCTGCTTGAATGTTTGTCCATTCCTGCTTCTTGTCCTTTCCTCACGTCTGTTTTGTAGTAGGAGAAATACCAACGACCCCACAACCACCATGGTCTGGAGATGGGGGAGTGGGCAAAGAGAAATATTGTCAGTCATCTATGCCACCCCATCCCTGGCTCAGGGACCCCTGCAGGAGAAGGGGACAAAAAGGATGTAGCAGTTGGAAGAAGGGGTGGAGCCTGAGTGTACATTGCCAGAACTGTGTCTCGGTTTACCACTGGGACCGTAAGGGAAGGACAGACATTGCTTCTGTCTCCTTCTTGGAGTGAACTTTAGCAGCAGCCCCCTAATTGGTTTTCTAATACCAAGTGGTCAGCCCTAAAAACATAAACATGCAAACAGTACTAAATAGACTGAGCATGTCATATTAATTAAAGAACAAGAGGCCATGAATTTGATAGGAAATGAGAAAGAGGGGACATGGAAGAGATTGGAGGGACAAGGAAAAGAAGCAATGTAACTATAGTTTATCTTTTATTTTATCTTATCTTACCATATTTTATGGTTGTTTAAGACAGGATTTTTCTGTGTAACCCTGTCTGTCCTGGAACGCACTGTGTAAACCAATTTGGCCTTGAACTCACGGAGATCTACCTGTCTCTGCCTCCCAAGTGCTGGCTAGGATAAAGGCATGTGCCACCACACCTGGCTATAACTGTAGTTTAATTTTAAATGTTTAAAAGAAGAATGTTGGAAAACCTGCCATCTTGAAGTTATTATGAAACTTTCAAGACAGTGCAAAAGAGAGAAACATGGATCAATGACTCTATTCAGAGTGTCAGAATTGGACCAGGGTATAATAAATTCCCAGATTGCTTTTCCAAGAGAGACACAACTAGAAGCATACACCTGAAAACTGAATCAGAGCCTTTACTTTTACTAATATTCCACCATATAAAAAATTAACTCAAAGTGGATCATAACCTACATATAAGAGGCACTTCAAAATAAGTTAATACCGGAGAGCAGCATTACAAGAATTGACCTGTTCCTATCACCTTGCACAACACTCCAATCCAGATGCATCAAAGACCTCAGTGTAAGACCAGATACCCTCAATTTGATAGATGGGAAAGGAGGGAATAGCTTTCAACTCATTAGACAGGAAACAAATTTTGAAACAGAAAACCATCAGCACAGGCACTAAGATCAACAATCAAGAAACAGGACCTCATGAAACTGAGGAGCTTCTGTACGGCAAAGGACACCATCATTCAGACAAAGTGGCAGACTACCTAATGGGAAAAGACTTCTACCACCTACACATCTGACAGAGGGCTAATATATCCAAAATATATAAAGTACTCAAAAGCTGGACATCAAGAAAACAACTCAATTAAAAGAAAAAAAGCTCCTTACAGCAAAAGACACCATTGGTCAAAAAAACAGCTTACAGAATGGAAAAAATCTTCATCAGCTATATAAACGTCAGAGAACTAATATCTAGAAAATGCTGATGGTAAGGCCCTATTGCTGAAGGCATCACATACTTACGTCATCAAACATGGGGAAGTGGAAGTTGATGCTCCGCTAGAGGCTTCACCGCTACAGACTAGTGTTTGCGGTGCTAGAAGGTGACGTACATACTACCTGAGAAGAAGAGTCACAGTCAGTCTCACCCAGCTACAAATCCTGAGAACTACAACAACCGTGCGGCACAAATGTTATGGAAGTAACCGACCAGCTTCTGACTGGCTATAAGGTCTGCTCCGTGAGGTGGAACCCATCCCTGAGATGGTTAACGAGGCCAAGAACTTGAGACTCTATAGCTCACGGGCCCTAAGGAAAAATCTACAGTTATGCTGCTGAAAGAACACAGCAATAAAACAACTGCTAATGGCATACAGCTAAAACCACAGATTGATGCTCTGCTCCGTCCTCAGAGCGAAGCTTCTTCTTGGAGTAGACTGTAGTTAACACAAAGATCCGCAACTAGATAATGTGTGAAGAGTCAGAGACTTTTTGTCAGGCTCAAGTATCTCTGCTGAAGAGGAATATGAAAGATTTTAAGATCCAGAGGTGGTGGAAAGCGCCAGACAGTACTTTCCAGATCAACAGAGCTAACACACAGAGGAACTACAGAGACTGACAGTACCCTTGTCCTGGCTACTTTTATGTTAATCTGAGATGAGGGAGCCTCAACTGAGCAAATGCCTCCATTCGATCAGGCTGTAGGCAAGCCTGTAGGGCATTTTCTTAACTAGATTGATGGAGGAAGGCCCAGCCCATTCCCTGTAGGTTGTAACACCTCTGGGACCTGAGTTCAATAAGAAAGCAGGCTGACCAAGTCGTGAGGGGCAAACCAGTAAGCAGTACTCCTTCACGGGTTCCTGTTGGGTTTGAGTCCCTGCCTTGGTTTCCTTAAGCGGATTATGATTCAGGATATATAAGCCAAATAAACCCTTTCCTCCTATGCTTTTGGTCGTGGCAGTAGAAACCTTAATTAAGACCACCCACAAGACCTGTACAAGTTCCAACTAGACAAAATCCCAGTATCAAGATGGGGAAGTGGGCACAGAGTCCCACCTCTAATGAAGAAACATTTTGCAATTCAGAGCTACTGGTAGAAGTAAAAAAAAAAAAATCTATTTTCTTTAATTATAGATTAGCCACATCCCAGGGCAGGCTGTATGCTCAGAATAGTTGGCCAGAATAAGTAGAATGGAATAGAAATAGACCTGTATCTATCACCTTGCACAAAACTCCAATCCAAATGCATCATGAACATCAAAGTAAGACCAGATATGCTAAATCTGATAGACGAGAAAGGAGGGAACAGCCTAGTATATGAAATAGATGGACTGGAGGGTGTGGGGGGAGAATGTGACCAAATATATGTGACTATATGTTACATTAAAAACTTGTAAAGACTTTGTTAAACCAGGTATGGTAGTACACACCTGAAGTCCTAGCACATGGAAGGCCATCGTGTGAGAATTGCCAAGTTCCAGGCCAGTGTGACTGCACAGTGAAATCCTGCCTCACTTTATCTACTAAGGTGAACCGGCTTATCGGGTAAAGGCGTGTGCAGTCAAGGCTAACAGCCTGACTTTGACGCTCAGGACCTCCGTGGTGCAAGGAGAGCACTGACTCCCACAGCCACTGTCTGATCAACATGCACGCACTGTAGCATGAGGCTCTGTGGACACACACACAAACAAAAGAAAATAAGTAGATGTTTATTAAAAGCAACAATTTTTAAAAACCTAAGAAGATGAAGAGCCACAGACTAGAAAAAAATACGTGCAGAACACATCACCTGAGGAAGAGCCTGTCTCTAGAACTGTATCTAGAAGGACTCTCACAACTAGATTTACAGCAACCCAGTGAAAATCCAGGCGAAGATTGACCGCTTCATCTCCGAACAAATAGTTTGCTTAAAACATGTCCAGCACTTGATATCAAAGTAGAGAAGAGGAAGACCATGAGTTAAGAGTTTAAGCGTGTTGGGTGCACAGTGTGACTGCTGACGACACCACATAGCTGGAGGAACCTAGCTGGAACTGACCTGGAAGCCTCTTCAATGAGAATTAACTCTCCTAGGATTGCAAGGGTGCTGCACAAGCTGCCAAGGGGGAACCGATACGTAGTCCTTCCCAAGTGTAAAGTCTATGAGTCCAATAAAGCCCGGTAAGACATCTCTAGTACAGCGATAGCACTTTTACCATGGGGATAACCAGCAACTGTCTAACAGGACTTAACGCTTACTCAGCAGGAGGGAATCCATGACAGGTGCCACAGATTTAGCCGACTGCCTGTGGCTAGAGGCCACAGAGCCTTGAGGCTCTATTACTGCCATCTTCCTAAACCGTATAATTTCTTGCTGCATTCTAAATCTGTATCTATATACCCATACGTGTGGCTCTCACCCCTCATCAAAGGAGCTTCTTTCTGCAACAGATAGTGGCTATTAGAGAGAGCCACAACTGGTCAAAATGGAAACGTACAATGGGGTATACAACCCCAATTGCTACATCTGTGAGGCAACCCTTACATCTAAGGCTCAGGAAAAACAACAGAAGAGGAGCCAGAAAGATTGTAAGAACCCAAAGACCAGGATGCTTTGAAACAATGTCTTCAAGATATAACAAAGAAGCTTTACCCATAAAACCTTGACAATCTGATTACCTAATCAAGCCCTACAGTGATGAGAATACCAGGTGGCACATTAACGTGAGTTGGGGGATTTTCACACGGCCCCAGGCCTAGATGAAGAGCTACTGAGAAGCCATGGCTGCTGACAGTGGGAAAATGTCTTTTCTCCAGGGGTGAGCTCCCTCATAGCTTATCCTGTCCCAAGCAGCCAGCTCTAAGCACATGTGTATACAAGAAACACTAAACAGATTCAGGAGAGGGAGTGAGGGAGAGGCAGACAGATAGGGAAAGAGACCCACACAGAGAATAAATAATTAAAGAAGAGCTCGGGAATTTGAGAGGGAGGGAGGGCAGGGGAGGAGTTGGAGAGGGAGGATGGGTAGAAATGATGTAAATACAGTACTCGTGTACAAAATTCCCCCTCAAAATAACTGCAAGATGTTTTTGATAGTTCTCTGTTGAACAATGGATCTATTCAAGAGTTCCCTGCATGCCTAGCTCTTCACTGGGGAAGATGGTAGTGCATCTTTGCAGACCTCAGTCTGGTAAGAGACAGAAAATCATCCAGAAACAACTAAACGGAGCCTTTCTGAGCAATGGCGTTATACAGGAAACCAGTGCTGAGACAGAGCACGACATGGCAGAGGCTGAACAGACGTTAGATATGGTGGCCAGCCAATGTGCTGGCCATCTGAGCACAGTCACACAGAGGAGAGGGCACTACCAACCCCACTGGTTACTCTGTTGTCAGTGCTGAAAGAACAAACTTAAGGAAGAAAGATCTGGTCCTAGCTCACGGTTTGAGGGGACAGCTCTATTATGGGAGGGAAGGCATGGGGGAAGCTTGCTCATATCTGGGGGGGAGGGATATGAGGAGGAAACAGGAAACAGAGATAGAGAATCTCAGGTTGGAAGGAGGGTTTCTAGCCCATAAACCTGCCCCTCAGTAATTCTCTGTCACCAGCCAGGCTCCATCTTTCAAAGGTTCCCCAACCTCCCACCCCAGCACCACAAACTAGGGGCTAAGGGTTCACATGAGTCCATCGAGGACATTTCACATCTGAGCTACAATACAAGTCACAGAGGGAAGGAGGGAGGGATCGGCTTGGATGCAGAGTCAAGCAGGCTCTGAGGCTAGGCCAGGCTTATTGTTTTATAGGGAGCTAATTACCACCGGGCTGATGTGATCTACCTTATCAAGTTTCAGAGGCAACATTAATGCTACACAGAGGTTTAAAGTGGCTGTAATAAGAAGAGAAACAGACAGACACCAGGTCTGTTTCAGAAAGAAGAGTCCACAGGAAGCATGGCCCATTTCACTCATCATGGGCCAGAGGGCAGTGGGATGGACCACACCAGTAGAGCCAGTATACAGCCAGGCTCATCACAATCAATAGAAACCATGAACGACAGCTGGACTGACCGAGTGCAGACCTTCCTACCATCATTCCCTACACAAAACTGTGGAGCAAACTGCAGCAAAGGCATTTGTACTGTATCAGGCATTGGTCACCTGAGACGGCATAAGTACTCAGGCTCGGGGAGGATGTGTGCATACCATGCTAGTTTCTATAAGGAGCTCAAGTGGCTGCAGATTTTGACAGTCACCCAGGGCACCTGTTCTGGCCAGGTGTCCAATTGTTTGAGCCAGATAAAGTTGAAGCTGTCACCTGACCTTCACGGCTCAAGTGCAGGGGTCCAGCAGAGTCATCTGGCAAGCTGGCTGAGACTGCACTGGCACTCAAGAGTTTCTGACTCAAAAGGTCAGCGTTACTGAAAGTGTCTATTTCTAACCAGTCCCCAGGGGAGGTCGACCCCACCAGTCTAGAACATCCTTGGCAGATAGGTGCTCTGATACAAAGTGGAGACCCATTCTTCACTTCTCACTTGACCCCCAGGAGCTGTGGGTCCAACACCCACTCCCTTGTGCTGAAATGAACTCAGCCTTGGGAGGTCAGAGGGGTCGGGATGACCCAGCTGGCATGACAACTGCTTACATAACCCACAGTAGCTGCCATGGCATGAGAGCTTCCCTAAGCAAGGCACATGACAACTCTGGGCTGAGCACAGCACTGGGTGGAAGAGAGGAAGGTGGAGATTCTCAGAAGCCCTCTGCATGATGATTTGAAGTTGGGGAAACCTGACTGGGAACCCAGTCTCCTGAATCCACAGGAGTGTCCGGGAAACCTGCAAGGTGTGGTGACCCTATTCTCCCCACACAGAAAGCAATGGCAGCTTCTATAGTACCCAAAGCTCCCCATTGTACCTCTGCTTCTTTCAGTAAAGACAAAGAGCACACAGAAAAACAAACTTACATTTCCTTGCTTAGACTTTCTTTCTGTTTTGGTTGGGGGGGGGGGGGGTGTGACAGATCTCACTGTAGCTTTGAATTCACTATGTAGC
Organism: Rhabdomys pumilio; assembly: GCA_030674055.1. NCBI lineage: Eukaryota > Metazoa > Chordata > Mammalia > Rodentia > Muridae > Rhabdomys > Rhabdomys pumilio. Next base: position 59,768,180 of record JANHMN010000002.1, read on the forward strand.
ACAGGATTGCCTGGAATTTGCCATCCCCATCTCTGCCTCCTGGGTGCTGGGGTCACAGATATTCACTACCATGTGCAGCTCTTGGGTAGACTTTCCATGTAAGCCCGAGGACGCAGCTAAGTGCCAGAGCACTCGCCTGGCATGTAGGATGCTGAGTTCCATTCCCAGTACCACAGAGGGGAGTGTGAGATGAGCAGGGGTGGGGGAGAATGAGCAGGGATGGGGGTTCTGTTCATGCAGGACATCTGTGAGCTTCTAGCCCTTCCCCAGGCGTGGTCCTCTCTCTGATCCCTGTCAACTCCTTTACCAGCCTTTACTGGGCCAGGCACATCTGACAAATGTGCCAAGTACCCTTCCCACCAAGCCCATGTTGGAACAAGCCCATCCATCCATGAGATAGAGACTCAGGCTGGTGCAGAGGCAGGGAGCCAGACGGGCCCTGTGCCTGGGATGGACTCCTTACCTTCTCATAGGGACAGTACTTGAACATCTTGATGGGGCTCGTACAGATGAAGACATCAGTGCTGCCAAAAGAGAAAGGACAGTGAGTCCTGCAGCTAGCAATCCCCCCCACCCCCGACCCACCAAAGGTCTTGGGTAGCCACAGATGATACGCCCTGGCCATGGGCAACCAACTCTGAGGTGGAGCACTATTTGCAGGACTAGACCCAGAAGGTTAGCTGGGCTAATCACATACATTCTAGTTGAGTAAGAAACTGGGGAGAGAAATGGCCATTTGCCAACAAGCACAGCACTGGACAGATGCAGAGGACTGGAGGCTCAGTGGTAGAGAGGGTGTATTCAATAGATAAGACCCTGGGTTCCATCTCCAGCACCAAAAAGGGGGAAGGAAAAGAATAAAGGAAAAAATACTGCAGAGACTATAGACAGCTGAAAGAGAATGTCATCCCCAGCTGACTGAAAGGAGTAAGGAAAGGAATCTATCCTCCATCCCCGGGCCACAGGCTGCACAGGAAGGGAGGCAGGCTCCACTGGTACAAGCTCTCCGGCATGCAGCCTCAAGAGGAGCATGGGCTTTGCATGATAAATGCACCATCATCTTGACCAAGAAGGGCTTCCAGGTGCCTGCTCCTCCCCACACTCACAGGATGGATTCCCAACGACCACTGCCACCCCATTACATACAGTAACAGCATTGTGTTCTACTCTGTATGGGATGGCCCATCAAGCCGAGCTATGAGAGTGGTGTTTCTTGAACGTTTTAGCAAAGTAGTCCCTGGGACGATCTGTAAAAGCCTGTCTGGTGGTCTCTGGGTAGTTTTGCTTGTATCTGCTCAGTGTTCAGAAAAAGAACAGCTGCAGAGACACAACATGGTTGGCAGTATCTGCCCCAGTCTCTGTGGAAGCTGCCTCACAGGAAGGTCTAGCCTTAAACTGGCTTTTCCTCACACCACCCAAACCTTAGGGGGGGCCAGCAGGCAAGCTGTCTTCCTCTTCTCTGCTGCTCCTTCCAAAGCCCGACTGCCCAGGCTCAGGCCGTACAACTTTCACCCTCCCTGCCTTGCTGCCACCACATGCTGCCTACACCACAGCTCAGAATGACTTTGGCAGGATCTCAGTCCCTGCATTCAACTCTTTAGCCTCAAAACAGCCTGGTCAATCCTGACCCCTCCATGCTGTCCTCCACTCAGTTAAACTAGATCTTTATGCTAAGGAAGCACAGGACAGAATGTTGTTATCTTGCCCTGGCTGGCTGTGAATCTATTCATCTAATCCCTCTGCCTCAGCCTTCTGAGTAGACGGGTCTACAGAGGTGCTATCTGGCTCAAACTGATCATTTTCCAAACAGCTTTATTGGATACAATTGCCATGCAAGCATGCATGTGGTGCACACACATACATGCAGGTAAGCACACATAGGCATAAAATGTAAAAGTCTTTGAAAACAGCACTTACTAAAAGGGGAAATTTTGATAAGCTGTGGTGTACACACACCACATAAGCAGATCTCCACGGCCAAGAGTAGAACACACTCTCCCCCACCTGCCCCTGCCTGACCGTCTCCTGACCTCCTGACCCAGAGCCCCAGCAACCACCAAGGGCTTTCTCCAGCTACAGATTGCGTTGTATGTCTTAGAGCATCTGGGGTGTGTTTTCCATCTGGCTTCTTGCACTCAGTGAACTATTCACCCGCACCTTTAAATAAACATACCAGATGCTTGTATCCTCCTAAAACTCAAGCAAACCAATTTTAAGGTTTTGTTTTGTTTTGGATTTGGTGTTGTTTGCTTTGTTTTGTTTTTGAGACTGGGTCTCACCATGCACCCCTTCTTGGCCAGGAGCTTGCTATGTAAGCCAGATTGGCCTTGAACTCACAGAAATTCACTTACCTCTGCCTCGGGAGGGCTGGGATTGAAGTGTGTACCACTACTCCTGTCCCGACTTTAAGTTGTGCTGAGATAATCCATGTAACATTGACCCATTTAAAGTATACAATTAAATAAATTTTAATATATCTGTCGTGTTTTATCAAACACAACTGAAACTTGATTTTTAGAATATTTTCATCACCCACAGAGAAGCCCTACTAAGCTGTCAGTAGCTATCCCCACCTTTGCCGGCCCCTGGAGACAGCCGATCTGCATGCACCTAGGCTCGATGATCAGCCAGTGGCGGAGATTTTGTGCAACTGGGATCATACAGTGTATGGCTTCTGTGTCTGGATTCCT
>JANHMN010000002.1:59770879-59807745 GCA_030674055.1 Rhabdomys pumilio
GCTGCTGCTGCTGCTGCTGCTGCTGCTGCTGCTGCTGCTGCTGCTGCTGCTGCTGCTGCTGTTTTTACTGAGCACCTTACTCTGTGCAGGAGCCACAGTACAATCCTGTGGCTAATTTCTTATTAGCTGCAGTTTACACAGTTTAAGAAACAGAGCTTCAGGAAGGTTGAGAGCTGGCCCGGACTTGAGCCTGAGCAGTCCAGTTGCAGACCCTGTTCAAAAGCCCTGCACCAGGATATAGCAATGTGGCTGAAATGCTCAGTACACATAGACTGAGGCGATAAGGAGGATTCTGAAAAACATAGGTGCTGGCATAGCTTTCCTTTAGTGTCCACAGGAGTGGGCTGCAAGGCCCTGTGGGCACCAACGACTAGGGATGCTCTGGTCCCTTATGTGACCTGTGCACATCTTCTGTGTGGCTTTCACCAATGCCAGTGGACTGAGGGCCTAAAGCAGTGCCACTGTGGCGTAGTCACTTCTACTGCACTGCTTGGTTGCACAAATGGAAGAGTCCACACATGCTCATTGCAAATTCAGCTTGTATCAGGTCCTACAGTCTGGATCTCCCCAAAGGTCCCCAGCCTTGGGAAAGCAGTGTATCCTCAGAAAAGACATTGAGACCCTGCCTCTTCCTGTCTCTTTCTTTAACTCCTAGCCACCATGAAGTGAACAGGCCTCTTCCACCACATGGCCCCAGCTGCTATGTTCTGTGCCACCACACTCAAAGAAACATGACATGTGACTGTTAACTACAATTTCCATGGACATGAGTCCAAGCAAACCATTTTCTTCTCAAAAAAAATTTAATTTTATTATTTTAGGAGTGTTTTGCCTGCATGTGCCTATATGCACAGTGTGCATACGTGCTGCCCAAGGAGGGCATCAAATCCCATGAAGCTGAAGTTACAGACAGCTGTGAGCAGCCCTGGGAGAGCTGGGACTCAAACCCAGGTCCTTCACAAGACAAGTGCCTGAGTAACTGCTGAGTCACTTCTCAAGCCTCCAATGCTTTTTCTTTCCTACACTGATTTCCTCAGGTGTTTTATATAGCAGTGGCACAGAGTTAACTAATATAATAGGCCTCCTAGCATACTGGATATACTGAAAGTACGCTTTTATTAAAAATATAACCTTTTACTGATTAAATTTAGTCTTTGACAATTTCACACATGTACATAATGTATTCTGATTCGTCTAACTTTTTTTTTTAAATAAAAACCTTACATTTATTTATTTATTTATTTATTTATTTATTTATTTTGTGCGGGGGTGCCACCATGTACACATGTGGAGGTCAGAGGACAACTCACAGGAGTCAGTTCTCTCCCTCCACTCCATGGGTCCCAGGACTCGTACTCAGGGAGGTTTAGTGGCAAGTACTTCCATCTACTGAGCAATCTCACCACTCTATCCTTAAGCTTTCTTCTCTCTTTCTTCCTTCCTTTTTACCCCTCCCAATATAACTTTTCTTTCAGAATTTTTTATTCAAAATAGGTTCAAAGGAGGGTAAGAGTAAAAATAATAATAAAAATATCTGAAAAGCTATAAGTTGGTTTATAAATATACATATAGACCTAGTGAAATGTTTCCATCTGAACTTATAATACTCCCTCCAAGAGCCAATGACAATCAAAGATCCCAATACTAGGTATAAGAAGCCCTCCTTTGAGTCATTGGTCAGGGCTGCCCAAAGAGACTCTGAATAGCTCCTGCTGCTGTCTTTGGTTGGCCCCGTGCCCCAGAGATGGAAGGTAAGTGATAATGCTGAAGACAGCACTCACCTCAGAAAGGTGACCTGGAAACTCTGAGCTGGAGCTGAGCTGGAGGCCTCCTCCCTGATGACTAACTTTCATAGTACCTTAAGAGACCATGCAAGCATCCAAAGGAGGGAGGCAACCACAGTCCTACCCAGATATGAGCCCTCTGACCCACAACAGTGATGAGCATGGCACTGTAGTAATAGCATTGTACCCTAATGGTACAGTAGTGGCACATGGAAAACCAACTGTTCTCTACTTGGACACAAGACCCATTCAACAGGAAGAAGTCGTGCCAACTACTCAGGGCACCTAAGTCATGAATCTTGGGAAAGAACCTACAACTGCTACTTTTCTAAGTCCACAAGCCAGCAAAGTCTCTCACTACGTGCTAAATATTTGTCCTTATACCCACAGGTAAGTGTAGGCATCATCCCTCAGCAAGGAACTCCTCATTACAACCGACAGACACCATCTCAGAAACTCACAACTGATCAAAAGTTATGTAATCTTGTCCCAGTGGAGACACTTACAACAGTGTTCCTGCACCTTGGGGACCATTTTGGAAGAGGATCCTGGAAGGGTTTAAAGAGCCAGGGGAATAAGGAGTTAAGTGTGTCTCCTAGTAATGCCAGAGCCACAGCCATAGAGTCTCACCAACAGGACTACCTAAATGTTAGCTGAGCAAGTAAAGTAACAAGAGACTGGCTGACATGGATGAGGGAAAGCCCAGGAAGCCTCTGTCCCACACAGAGAACTAAGGAATCTAAGAGTGGGCAAACACGGTTTTTCCCAAGAACAACAACTGGTTGTCCAATACCAAATAGCCCTGAAAACACACATACAAGTAACATGAGACACACTGGGCAGTTTGTACTTTTGTATTTAGTAGTGTGTACAACACATGTGCATTCATGAATATGTATGCTGTGGAACAATTAATTTTAAAAGAGGCCATGAATTTGAAAGAGGACAACGAGGGGTGTATGGGAGTGTTGGAAGGAAGGAAAGGGAAGGGGAAATGATGTAATTATATTACAGTCTCAGAAAATAAATAATAAGGGCTGGAGAGATGGCTCAGTGGTTAAGAGCATTGATTGCTCTTCCAGAGGTCCTGAGTTCAATTCCCAGCAACCACGTGGAGGCTCACAACCATCTGTAATGCCCTCTTCTTGTGTGTGTGTGTCTGAAGACAGCTACAGTGCACTCACATATATAAAATAAATAAATCTTTAAAAAATAATAAAAATAGGTTAAATCCAAAGGTGAGGAAGTCACAAGTATGGAGTTCATGCCTGCTTCCCAAACTCTTGCCATAGATCTTTATAAATCAAATTCATACCATAAAACACAGGAAATACATGGGCTGCGCTCAAGCCTAAAGATAAAGAACTAACCAAACAAGGTCTACAATTCAACTCCAACTATGAGCATTTGTTTTCCTTGTACCTGTTTAGTCAGATTTAAATAGAATCATGGGCAAATCTCAAGGTAAACCCTTACATTTGGGGTCAACTGACTTTAAACTGAGTGCCAAGCAATTCAACAGGAAAAATAATAGTCTTTTCAACAAAAGGTGCAAGACTAATTAGATACTAACACAGCTGACAGCTCACAGAGGACAGCTGTATGTTGTGTATGGTGGTATGTGCCTTTAATCCCAGTTGTCAGGAGGAAGAGACAAATCGGTCTCCATTATTTCAAGACCAGCCTGGTCTACATAGCAAATTCCAGGCCAGCCAGAGCTACATAGTGAGACTCTTATGAAAAAAAAAAAAGAAGAAGAAAAAGACAAAGAAAGAAAAGAAGGAAAGAAGGAAAGAAGGAAAGAAGGAAAGAAGGAAGGAAAGAAGGAAGGAAGGAAGTAAGTAAGAAAAAAGGGCTATAGGGACTGAGGCATTCACCTAGTCAAAATAAAAGACAATAACAAGTGTTGACAAACACGAGAAGAAACTGCAGTCTTTCTGAAGTTAATAGGAAATAGCTTGATGGTTCTTTAAAACATTATAGAATTACTTACAACTTCACAGTTTTACTCTGAGGTATATGCCCCAAAGAATTAATAGCAGCTGTTCAAGCAAATGTTAGCACAAATGTTCATAGCAGTCCTACTTATAAGATCAAAAGATAGAAACAGTCCAAATGTCCATCAAGTAATGAATGGACACACATAAAATGCAGTCTACCTATACAATTGACTATTCCATTGTTGAAAGCATAAATGTGTGGTTGGGGATATAGCTCAATGGTTACAGCACTTGCCTATCATACATAAGTCACACAAAAATCCATCCCCAGTTACATACGTTTATAGAGGGAAAAAGTGAGTACTGACAGATACTACAAAATAAATAAACTTTAAAAGGCATTAGGTTTAAGAAGCCAGACCACATGCTAGATGGTAGCACTTACATATACTGCCTATAGGAGGCACAGCCCCGGAGTCAGAGAGTGGATCAGTGGTTCTTAGGAACCACAGAAGGTCAGGAACAAGCAGTGTGCTAAAAGGTTTGACACTTTCTTTTAGGGAATGGTGAGAAAATTCTGGAACTGACAGTAGCAATGGCTCAGTAGCTTGCAAGTGTTCTGACAGCCCCTGGACTCTACACTTGAAATGGGTGAGCTTCAAGGAATGGGGTACAATAAGGCTGTGCTTGTAAAAGAGCTCAGGGAAGCGCACTGCCCAAGTTCCAACAGGCTTCAGAGGACCGAAGAGGGTAGGTATGGAGTGAGGGCTTCAACTCACGCAAGCTGTCAGTTTACCAGGACAAAATGACACCCCTGACCTTTGCTCACACTCAGACAGCAAGATGCAGGTGCGGGCCTGGACCGAGGCTGAGGCAGGAAGACATACTCACTCCTGCAGACTGGCCATCTGCTTCACAGCTTCCACAGCTCCAGGAAGAGGCTCGAGTTCAAAGAAGAAATCCTTTGACTCCCAGATGCTGATGGCCTTCTCCTGAGAAGCCAAAAAAGCAGGTCACCTCCAGGTTCCCACTGTCTCACCACCCTCCTCTTGGAAACATACACAGCTGGGCGGGGCTGCAGCTAGGTAGAAAGAGGGTTCAAAGTGCCCTACACTCACCCCAGACCTGTTTCCTGGGGAGGAATCTGAGGAGTCTCCATGTGTTGGGCCCCTCTATAGGGGAGGAGGTGACTTCTGCTAGGGCCTAGCAGAGATAAGCTAAGGTGTCAGCTCTGGGAGAGCCACCTGATGTTCTCCAGTTGAGGATAGTTTTTACAAAGTGCACATTTGCAAGGCTTGCCCAGAACAGCCACAAAAATAGTCACTAGGCGGAAGGAACCAAGAACATTGGTCTATAAGGACTACAAGGATAGGGATATGGGGAGCTGAAAAAAGGACAGCTAGGAGAGTCCTCATCACACCAATCAGAATAGCTCTGATCTTGCCTAGTTTATGTGTGAATTACCAACACATTATTTTATTTTATTTTATTTTATTTTATTAAGACAGGATCACTTTGTATAGATCTTGCTATCCTAGAATTCTCTATGGAGAACAGGTTGGCCTGAAACTCACAGAGATCCACCTGTTTCTGTATCCCCCACCCCAAAAGAGGGACTTTGTTGCTTGTAAAGTTTGAAAGCCAAAAATCCAGACTCTGTGCCAGGTATGGTGGCCCATGCTAGTTCTATTGCTCGAGAGGCCAGATTAAACAATAGAAAAAACAAAAAAAACCAAAAAACCCTGTCTCAAAAGAAATGCGAACACTCCTTTTAGGTATAAGAAAACTGATGTCACACATAAAAGCAGTGGCTGAGTAAGGCTTCCCTTTCCACCACGTTCGAGTAGGCCAGAACTCACACTCCCAGTACTAGATCTCTACCAGGCAAGGGGAAGACAGACATCTCTGCCTCTGAGAAGGGAGTTTGTCCGTGCTGTACATGTGTGCAGTAAGGAAATACCACTGCCTGGTTAAGAGAGCACCAATACCTCAGTCAACTACATGAGTAAACACACACTACTACTGAGACACTCTCAAGTTCCATCCTTACAACCTACAAGGACTAAGGATTACTGGTCCACAATTTGAGCATGGTTTTCTTTAAGGCCACTTAGGGGTAACACCATCAGGACTTGAACACACATTTGGAGACATTATGACCCTTGCTGTGGGTCAACTCTGGGCTGGCCACCAACTTCATGGAGCTTCTCTCCAACAGCATGAAGACAAGACTCATCCCTCCCAAAGTCTTGGTGAGACAGACAGATTCGCAGTTCCAACACCAAGCTTACAGAGTCGACTTCCCAGCTCCCTGTCCTCCCCTCGCTGCGAAGCACTGGTAGAGGAAATCCCCTCTCTGGCTCAGTTCCCTGTCCTAACAGCTGAAGATTCTGTCAGTTGAGATGAGCGTTTCTTTCCGTCTTTGCCCATTTCCCTCCAAGAGTACTATGGAAACCACAGGGAACAAAGACAAAGGTGCAACTGGCCCTCAGGAGCTATGGAGTCAACATCCATGGACTCAAACAACCACAGAAAATACAGAAAATTACTGTCTGCACTGAACATTCAGACAGAGGCCCTTTTCTGTCATTTCTCCTTACCTTCAACATCCAAAATCATCTCTGCGGTATTTACACTGCCCTCCATCTTATAAGCCACTAGAGAAGGCTGAGCTATATAGAATCACACAGGTCATACACAGACACCATGCTGTTTTACATGACAAACTTTGGAGCATCTGTAGATTTTGGTATCCCAGGGGTCCTGGAACCCCCAATACCATGTGGCAAGAATATAAATGTGAAAGTGGCTGCATCTATTATACCTAGACTGTTTGGTTGAACCACAGATATTTAGACAACCAGGCCATAGGGAGGCTCTGGGTGTTCTTCAGTGAGCAGAGGCTTGGAAAAGGAATGAGAGGAAACCAGTAGGTTCCTTCCCATCCCAGCAGCCCCTTCGTGCTCTATACTTTCTCACCTTGCAGTTGGAAGTCAGGAATTAGTCCTTTGGGGCCTGGAGTAGCTATACAAGGAGCTACTGAGTCACTGCTCCTTTTCTTTGTTGTTTTATGGTGCTGAAGAGAAAACCCAGGGCCTCACGCATTCTAGGAAAACACTACTAGTAAGCTAAACCCCTAAACCTTCATTGTATTCTCCTTTTCCTCCTCCTTCTCTTCCTCTAACTCCATCTCTATCTTTACTTCCTCCTCAACTCCCTCCTCCTCCTCTTCCTCCTCTTCCTCTTCTTCCTCCTCTTCTTCTTCCTCCTCTCTATGGTTGGTTTGAAGCAAGTCTGCTTGCAGTGTCTGGGTAGATTTCATTTTATCCCATTAATATATTCCGGGTCTAGAGAGATGGCTCATAGGTTAAGAGTACTTGTTGGTCTTGCAGAGGACATGAGTCCAATTCCAGCACCTACAATGGTAACTCCAGTTCTAAGGCTTTACACAAGGACTGCACATAATGTACATGTATATATAAAGGCAAAACACTCACACACATAAATCTAAATTTAATATATTCCTACAAGGAAATTATGTCCTCCAAATTCAAATGTTGGTCAGTCATCTGTAAGTGAACCCTATGCAGTGCAGCAGTTGATTGCTGAGGTGATCAGAGGTGACACAGAACATTTCCTTAGGTTTAAAGTTTTCATAGTTCTCAGCACAGGAAAGATCAGCTATCTGGGCTCTGTGGAACTTGCTTGCAGCAGTACCATCTGTGAATGAACAGAAATGACACCCCACGTCCCCTTTAAATACCTATCCCTCAGTAAACCAAAATTACTGTGGGGGTACCTTATTTATCATGTAGGGGCCTGGGAGCTGAGGGTGGGGGTGGGGGGTTGCAGTGCTAGGGCAGAACCCTAGGGTCTTGCACTAGCTGGACAGTTCTCTACCATTGAGCTGTATTACCAGCCCTGCACACTGTGTTGAAATCAAAAGAGAAAGCAGAACAGAGAATAGGACGCTAGGGTAGTGCAAGAGAACTTCGTGGAGTAGGCAGATGTGTTTGTTGCTGGGGCTTGAATACCATCTGCTCCTTACTACCCCATGATGTAATGGCAGAGTACCTCCTGTGCAAGGTGGAGACAGTAGCATCTTCCCACAGCAAGACAAGGGATTGGAGAAAGCGCTGAGTCAAGTCCTGAGGGAATATGTGCTGCTGACATAGGCAGAGCTGTGCCAGGATCCCAGAGCCTCAGTCTTGTGAGGAAGCCCCACCCCACCCCACCCCTAGCATGAGGCTCAGAAGCATGAAAAAGCCTCCCTCTGGTACACATATAGATGTTGACAGTGTGTGCAGAAAATGACCACCCTAGCTTTCTCCCTTGAATGTTTACTACCTGCAGACTGCTATCCTGCAGGCTGCCTCTACCCTGTTTAGTTATACCTATCCCCCGCCCCCATCCCTGCTCATCAGTATACACCTGCCCTTCTGTTCAAGGCTATAAACACCCTGAGCTTCCAGGAGTGCTATGCTTTCTCCAGCAAAGAGCCTAGGCCACTGAACCCAGCTTTGTTTGTGTGTCTTTTTCTTCATTACCTCACTGCCATCAGTCCTGGAAGGCTGTGAAGAACGAGATGTTACAAACCTGATAAATTAAAAACAAAACAAAACAAAAACCCAACCCTCTTAATCATCAAGCCCTCTAGCTATGTCCCTTTGACAACCAACTGAGAAACCAGAGTTTCTAAGTTTATGCTGGGCAAATCCCCCTATTCCTTTCATAAAATAGTTAAGTTTCCAAATTACACTCCACCAAAAAGCCTGTATTATCTATCTAGCCATGGGGTACAGGGTTGGGGGATGGGGAGGTGCCCAAGGGCTCACCAAAAGCCTTATACTGGTCAAGAGGGAAGTTTCACTCTACCCAGCCCGGCTCCCCATGTGACACTCTGAAAGTCAGTCTCTAGCATAGACTTATGCTTCCATGGATTGGGGCAAAACAGGAGGGCAAAGACACCCCTGTCAATTTCATTGGGAGGAATAGCCACGTCTGTGTGAGAGCAAAGAGACTTTAAATGCTTGGTCTATTTTTTTTTTTTCATCTAACAAATTGACTGAGGCCAAATACACCAAGAATTTACAATTCAAGCCTTGCATGGTGTTACAGGCTTGCAGTCTCAGCTTCTTGAGAGACTAAAACAGGAGAATCAGAATGTTAAGGGCTCCCTAGGCTACACAGTGAGTTAGTTCAAGGGCGGAGCTAGTGAGAATGAAGGGCAGAGTAAAAAGCCAGAGGACTGGAGACGTAGGTCAGTGGTAGGGAGCTTGTCTAGTCTACAGCTTGTCTAGTCTACAGGAGACTCTGGGTTCAATCTCCAATACTGAGGGGAAGTGTGTACTGAGGGATAGTGGCAGGACTGAGGGAGGGGGAAAGGGAGTCAAGATCGACAGCTGGGGAGGGGTTAAGGAGACTGCTGGAAGGCCAGCGACAGCTGAATGGTGGGTCCCTCTAGCTCTGTGGCCCTAGTCCTCCCAGGATCCCTGTGGTACAAAAGAACCCGCCAAAGGTCATGGAGGAGTCGGGCTGGCTTGGGGCTGGACAGCTGCGGCCTCAGTTTCCCCTCCCGCGGGGCACGGCTGCGGGGCCGGCGGGTGCTCACGCTCAGCCCAGGCTGCAGACGTCCATACTGCTCCGACACCCAGAAGCCGCGCCGGTCCTCCAGCGCCACGAAGGGCAGGTCGGGGAAGCGCGCGCGGAACTTCCGGAGGAAGCCGCCCTCAAAGTCCGCTAGCACGCCGTCCATGTCCACCAGCACCCGCAGGGCGCGGCTGCTTGCCCGGCTCCGCTCGGACCGTAGCGGGGCACCGCGGGGACGCGCGCAGTAGCCGCGCAGCCTATGCATCGCCCGGCTCCTCGCCCAGGGCCCGCGGCAAACGTAGCCTCCGCCACGGACACGGACGCGCAGGCTCCGGCCCAGAGCGAGGCCCGCGCGCAGCCCCGCCGCCCTTAAAGGGACACGCGCCCGGAGAAGGTGAGCGCGACGTGGGTGCTGATCGCCCTGGGACATCCAGTCCCAGGTTATAGTCGCCTGTGAGAACCAAACTGGAGCACTCCTCCATCTGCGGCAGTGGTAGATGGAGGAGCCCATCCATCACCCGAAGGAACAAACTCAGTGTCCTTAGGCATTTATTGAGCGCTTACTTTGTTGAGCTCTGAACCCATCAAAGTTTCAGCCATCCCGGATTGTGGAAGGTTTTAAACTGCTTGTCATTCCCAAATACAGGCAGGGAGGATTTCGAGTTTTGGGCACAGGTAAAGGCAGATACAACTGTTGTATGTGATCCTCATTGGTCATAGATGCTGTTTGCAACCATAAACTTATAAAACTTAAAGATATCAGAAGGTAAGCCTTCAAAATCTATAAAAGTTCTAAGAAAAACAGGTATTCTGTGTCCAGCCTAACATCACTGGATTCAACAATCTTCAAATATGTCTATAAATTTGTTAATTGTTACTATGCCTCATGTATTGAAAAGGGAATTAGTAGGTAGAAAAAAATATTTCAAAGGATGCAAACACCAAGGTATTTTTGGTAAAGAAAGACCTGTGTATGTTAAGTCTTGGTCCTTATGCTGTTGGGGGCTTACAACCCTAACTCCGATCCCAGATGATACATACAGCGCTCTCTGCTGACCTCCTTGGGCACTGCATGCACGGTGCACAGACATACATGTAGACAAAACATCCAAACACATTGAGATGGGGGGGGGGCAGTTTTTTAAGATTAAAACGACTCTGTCCTAAAGAGGAGAGGGCTGGATGTTTCCAAAATAAGAAAGATAAAGACAAAGCCAGAAAGCTCATGTCCGGGAAGGCCAAACAAGTTAAATGGGGTTTGAACAATGAGACTAACCAGAGAACCAGGCAATCTGTTGTGAGATTATGTTTTCTTGAGATGATAGGGAAGCTTCACACATAACACATCCATAATACAGCTGCCTAAATAAGACCAGAACAAGGAACCACTGATAGACATGCTAGCATGGAAGAGAGAAATGTCACCGGGCTCCCAGGCAGTGGCTCACACTAGTCTGTAACTCCAGTTTCTGGAGATTCAACACTCTCTTCTGGCCCCCTCAGGCACCAGGCATGTGTGTGGTACCCATACACACATTCAGGCAAAACCTTCTTATATTCAAAGTAAACATCTTTAAAAGAAACTCATTCACCCTGTCATCTATGCAATTCACTCTTGAAATTCATGAGACAAGAATCTAGAGCCACTGACTCAGTAAAAGTTGTGACTATAAGCTTCTGGAACCCTGACTCCTGAGGTGAGCCCACCTGGAGCGAGAGAGCTTGTCACAGTCAAGGATCTTCTTATTTCACAAGGTTTTCAAGGCGACAAACAAGAGCTGGGGAGAGGCGGCTCTTCTCTGGGGGGGGGGGGGGGCTCCCTGCAAGCTGGGCAGGGAGCAGCAGGGTTGCAGTTTTCAAGAGCCATACCGAGCTGGACCTTTATTAATGCAGCTTGTGAGTCATCCATGCGCCTCTAACTAACCCCTCACCCTTGTGAGTGTTGGAAATCTGAGTAAACTCATCGGCTCACCAAGCTAGCCTTGGGTGAAATATTTTCTTTGGTCTGCCATGTCTCTCTAGGAAAAGACACACAGCACAATCCATAAAACTTCAACTGTGCTTTGTTGGCCAGATAAAGTAGCATAGTCACCTGGAGCTTCAAAAAGGGTGGAACAAAAAGAATTGGAACAGTTGCAAATTGTCTGGGTGACTCCCACTGCAGTGTTGGTAATCCTGGAAATCCTGGCCAGGGTGACTGTTTTCAGCAGGATGTCATTTAGTGTCCCTGTACCAGCCTGCAGCAGGAAAGACCGTCTTTCCTGGGACAGTATTTGTTGAGCCCAGCAGGATGCTGGTGTGAGCTGGGATGGAGTGATACACATAGCATATCACTTTCCCAGAGTCTGGTTTGTCTGCCTCACCTTTGCTGAGCCTGTAGTCACATCTGCTGCATTAACACCAGGCAGCCATCCGAGCTTAGGTTTGCATGAATACTGCTGTAGGTTAGGACTGTAACCTCAGTAGACAAAATGCACTGCCTGATGTCTAAGTCCTGGGTCTGATTCCTGGCAGCACATACATGAGATATAGTGAAACACATCTGTGTGTGTCTGTAGACAGCACTAGATAAAATTGGAGCTTAAGGGCTTAGGGCTTTTTCATGGTTCTATAATTAAATCTTATTACTCAAACTCATTTATTTTGCCAAGTGGAACTTGACCTTTTCCTTTCTTCAGTCTGCCCGTGGCCTTCTTATTTGGGGTGAACGGTGTCTCTGGAAAGTCATGTGACACACCCACACTTGCCTGAAAGAATCACTGTAGGTACAGCCTTATCAGGACACTTCCAGCCTAGAGCACGGAGAAACAGTGCAGATTTAAACAACTCAATGATAGGAGTGAATCAGCAAAGGCAGTACCATCTCGTTCTGACCCCCTGTGGTGTTTTCTTAAACAGTTCTCGGCCCTCTACACCCTGAACAGTACATCTGTCTTTGCAATGCAATTGGGATTTCCAGATGCACTAACCAAAATAATGTTTATAAAAACTTAAACTAAAACGACTAAAAAAAGGGACAAGTCATAAGTAATGGTGATGTTATATCTAAAATAGTTACTATGATCTGCCAGAAAGGAATGTTTCAAGGTTACTCTGACCCTTACTTAACTCCATGTAAATTATGGTCTTTGTGGGTTTTGCCTTTAAAATCACTGTGCTCCCAAGCTTTGGCAACAAGAAACTTTGAGACATGGGCCTATTCTTGGTTGCTAGCTAATAAAGGACTCATATAGTTTTAATTGGCTTAGTCAGTGTGGTTGTCTGTATCTTTCTCACGTGGATTATACAAGGGGAGCCATATATTTTGGCTAAAGGATCCAGAATAGGATTGTTTCAGATAAGATAGGCTCTAGGGACTCAAGGATACCACAGGACTCACTTCTTTGTCTCTGTATTTTAGATACTGTTTGCTCTCATACCACCATGCTTTTCCATTTGAAGAATCAATTAGCCACGGTTCAAAAATAATCTTTAATCCCAGCATTTGGGAAGTAGAGCATAGGCAGGCAGAGCTCTCTGAGTTCAAGGCCAGCCTGGTCGACAAATCAAGTTCCAGGCCAGCCTGGGCTGCATGAGACAGGGTCTCAAAAATAAATGATCAAATAAATAAATAGTAGACAAACTTTTCATTTGTAGTGGACATATGTGTATTTTCCCCTTATACCATACAGCATAACAACAATTGACAGCAATTACACTGTATTGTTCTTAAATGTAACTAGGGAAGTCTGGGGGAGGATGTGCATCTCCCACATGCAAACACTTCAGCGTCTTGTACTGCCCAAGGTAACTCCAATTTGTCCTAGTTTTAGCTCACCCAACCACTCCCCAACACCTTGCCAGGCACATTCTCTGTGCAGACGACTCTCTTGCTGCCACACCTTTAGCTTCTAGAGATAGAGATCTGTTGTTTAACAACATAAAACAAATCACTTTTAATCAGTTGCCATGAAACCTTTAAAATTCTGACACACACACACACACACCTGCCTCTGGTACAATGTCAATTGTGGTTTTTGACCTTATAAACCCCAACCCTGACTTGGTTTGGGGGCCAAGAGTACTTTGTGAGCAGAAACCTGCTCTCAGGAGCCAGGACTCTTATTGGCCTTACAAATGGGGTCTGTGAATGCCAAGTCTGGTTTGCCAGACACACTTCTGAAGAGAAGTAGGGTCTGGGGGGAGTTCCCAGCAGCATCACACTGCTCCTGCCTCCTCTGGGATTACCTGCTTGCCCTTGCAAGTCACACAGTGAACCTGCACATTACCAAATGCTTTGCTTTTTAACAGCTGTACAAATCTAATAGATTATTACACATGCTGCAGAGAAGCAAGGTTTCTCTCGTGCACTGTATTCTAACAGAATTGGTTCTTTTCTGAAACACCAAGCTTGCTTGGGTCTTAGGAATTTCGCTGTAGTCACGACTTTTCTGACCCTGACAGTCATCCTGGAACACGACTCTCCTGCCTGACTATAAACAGAAACAGATGATTGTTGGCCAGGTCAGGACATCCAAGCAGTAAACAAGGCCACCTGCTACCCTACACCCAGTTGTCTATGACTTCTACCCTGTCCTGTCTCATCTCTGCCGAAGGTTGCGTTCATCACATGTCTAGACCTTAAGATTGCCATTCTCAGGACTGGAGCGATGGTTAAAAGCATTACCTGCTCTTCCAGAAGACCAGGGTTCAATTCCCAGCACTCACATGGCAGCTCAAAACTGTCTGTAACTCAAGTTCCAGTAGATTTAACTCTCACACAGATATGCAGGTAAAACACTAGTGTATATAAGTTTTTTTAAATGTATATGTATATGTATGTATCTTTTTCCTGTATCCTCCCAGCCCCTCAGAGCCAACCAATCTTCACCTTCCCAAAGAATCCTGAAACTGGTGATGGGCCAGTTAACATGGACTAGATTACCTCAAGGACTCAAAAATTTTTGAACCATATCGGCTCTGAGGCAGCGTCTTATTTAGAAGCTTTTGTAGCAGACCAGCATGGCTGAGTACTGCATTCAGATGGGTGCAGGAAGGTTGTTAGTAATTAATACAACTGCTCTTTGCCCTCCTGTGGGAGGCAGCTACATGGTTTAAAAGAAAAAAAAGGCACAAGTCTGCCAAGAATAAGTTAAATGCCTTGGTTTTCATGTATCCCAGAGAGAAAGCAGGCTGTCTGATTATCCCAGGTTCCTCTACCTAATGCTAGGTTTGGGAGTTCCTTGGTGCCACAGGTTTTTGTAGAATCTAAATACCTAATTTCTCATCTTGTCAAAACGACTTTATGATGCCACAAAGCAGAGGAGCAAGACCCTCTGCCATGGGAACAAGGACAACAGAACGCTTTTGAAAAGATCAAGAAAGCCCTTACCAATGTGCCTGGCCTTAGGGCATCCAGACATGTCCACACTCTCGGGCAAACATGAGCTTGCTGGCATTAGGGTAGGGGTCCTGACCCAAGTGTTGCTGTCATGGCATTGCCCAATGGCAGAGCTTTCCAAGCAGCTTAACTCTGTTGTGCAAGGCTCACCGCCTTGCTCTGGGCACTCACTGCCATTGCCATCATAGTGTCAAAGACTGGCAGATTGATTATGGGAAAATAATTAATTCTCTTAGCCCCATACTCACAGTGCTGATGATGGCGTACAAAGGACAATCCTGCTTAGCTAATGCCTGGATGATCAGCTACCAGGAAATGTGTGAGAACCTGCACATTCACCTAGTACCATGGACCTCAAACCTCAAGACCCCAGTATTTGTTGGTCTAGGTCATCAAGACCATGACTGCATCAATTGTGGGTGAGGTTTTCTCTAACCAATTAGATCCTGGATGCTGAGAATTTCACCAATGGTGGTAGTTTTGTGAAAGAGAAGGGGTATCTTTCATGGTCAACTTGATTTTCATCATTGAGTTGAAATCTCTGCCAAAGGCAGAACTTCTTATTGACCTAGGCCCTGCTACTACAGCTGAGGTATATATCAATGTACACATGGACTCTTAAATATGCTTTCTACCCTCCACATACATGAGCCTTATAGAACAAAAAGTGCCTAACCAACTCAGAAAGAAAAGATATAACCCATGGCAAAGAAATCCTTGAACTCATGCCAGAGTGGTAGTGCACACCTTTAATCCAGGCACTCAGAGGCAGAGGCAGGCAGGTTTCTGTGAGTTCGCGGTCTGCCCAGTCTACATAGTGAGTTCCAGGACAGCCTGAGCAATATTGTGAGACCTTGTTTCAAACAAACAAAACCAAAGCTAACATAAGAAATCCTAGAACTTTTAGGTGACAGTTGTATGCTTTGGAGGGCATCAAGGGAGGAAACTAAAGAAGACTGAGAAGTGAAGCTTGCAGCCTTCAAGGGAACAGTAGAAACTAGAGCTGTGCCCTGTGCACTGATTTAGGCCATTGGCAGAATGGGAGCCTAGCGACCAGCATCATGAACACTCAGTATAAGACTGAAAGTGGGATCTGTCTCCCAGGTGGATGGTGGGGATTTGAAAATAGCTAATTCCTGAGGCCATAGTCTCAGGTGCTGTCAAACAGTTGCACCAGAAGACCCACCTTATCTGGGAAGCTCTTAAAGACCCATTGAGCTGACGTTTGTCCATCTTTTGACTCTTCAGTGTAGCCCAGGTGATATACAATGTGAAATATGTATCCAAAATAATCTGAGTTGGGGATCTAATGTCTCTTCTAGGGTACAGAGTGTTGGAGGAGCCCCATTTGAAAATAGAGTTGTGGACTTCACTGCCCCTAGTCTGGGACCAGCTGTTGCCAATCTAGCCCTACTAGACATGTAGGGTTCTCCCCTTATCCTTTATGGACTCCTGCCTCCCCTTATCAGAGTATACAGGCAACATTACTGGGCAACATTACTGGGCAACATTACTCTGAGACAGCAAATGCAGGCTCTTGGCTCATCCCTGACTACTATATACCATCCAATTAAGGAGTGGTTGCCTGCCAGCTTGACTACAGATGGAGATGCTATATGGGTAAAAGACTGGGATATCCAACCCCTAAAGTCCCTTTGGAGGGTCTCACTTCGTAGTGAGTAAAGGTGGCCCCCAACACAGCAGAAGGAAACCAGCTTCTGGAGACTGAGAATGCACGGACGGCTCATCACACCACACAGGCTGGTCATCTGGAGGAAGACAGCTGTGTGCCAGATACCACAGAGGCCTACAGCTCACTTCAGTCACATCAGAAGGTGATTCATCTCTGTGTGACAGCAGCTTGAAGAGAGCCATCTGGTAACATAAAGACACTGTTCCCCATATCAGTTCTCTTGTCATCTCTTGTCCATGATCTGTTGCTGTGACCCTTGCTCTCATCTTTGCCATAGGGTTGGCAGAGACTGCTCTTGTCAACTAGAAATATGGCAAATGACTTCTGTTAGTGTTATTTTCCCTCTTGTGGGCATGATAACACATTGCTACTGGTTGCTACCCATCTGGGCCTTGTTTCTAGACTTAAGTCTATCTCATGCAATCTGCACCACTCCACATGACAAGGCCATCACGAAAACCTTACTTTATCACACTCGTTTCACTTGCCAGGAAAAAGTCTAAGGGGCCTGCAGACATAATAGGACTACCTGTTCCATCTGCCAACTAGGATATCAATATACTTGTTTCAACTCACAGTGTTCCCCCATTGAGAAGTAGATAAAAGTCTGGAAATGGTCCAGTGTAACCAGACTAACCAAATCCAAGTTCTTGACCCCAAACAGCCAATATCCTTATGCTGTGACATGTGTGATGCCATAGGTAATGTCCAGTCAACTTAAAGGAAACCATATGTGGGTCTATATTGGGAACAAGAGTATAGGTTTAATGGTAAGTACATGAAGGAAGAGTTCTAGTTAAGTCTAGATATGCCACCCAGGACTGGTGTTTCTGCCCCAGTTGGAGCTGTGGTTCATTGACCACCTGGAAGGATGAAGATAAAACAGCACTCCTCCAGAGGGTAGTGCCATCTCCAACTATAAGCCCGGAACCTATAATCCTGTTAAGTATCCTTGTTGTGTGACAGTTTCCTCCAAGAGTGAGACATTCCATCATACAAGGAAGCTGCTTAAACAGTAAGGCTAACAACTCAAAATAGCTTCAGGAAGTCCCTGAAACTAACCAGAATCACTAGGCTCCTCCCTTGGTGAGCAAGCAATGAAGACTTGTCTGAGAGTCTCAGAGGAGCCAAGCTGAAAAGACAACTCTGAGAACAAACCAGACTGGCAGACTAGAAGAGGCTTAAAAAGAAAGAAAGAAAGAAAGAAAGAAAGAAAGAAAGAAAGAAAGAAAGAAAGAAAGAAAGGATGTTCTCTCCAGCCTGCTGAGCTGCCTTCAGGCTGTGCAGTGTGTTCCTGGTTCCATCTTTTGTGAGCTGTCATCCATACTGGGGTAGCTGTCTTTGGGTCATTTCTGCTCCTGTAAGTAACCCCTCGCTTATACTCTTATAAACAACCCCAGTAAAGCTCATTGGTTCAACCAAGTTAGACTTTGGTGGTGTCCACTCCTTTGGTCTGTTGTGGAATCCTCATCTAGGGTAAGTACACATGTGTACAGAATCTCCCCAGGAAAAGTTTTGTCACTCCATCCAGAAGACTTGACATGGAAGAATGGCCACAAAATTGACTTTGGGTATAACCAAGAACCTGTGTAAGGTAAAAGATCCAAGTCTACTTCCAGACTTGAAAACCTACCAAACCCCACAGATTCCTCAGCTCCAAAACTTCCCAATCCCTGAGCACAAAATTTCACCAGTCTTTGAGTGTGGCTTGAAATCTCACCAATCCTCATCCTGGAAAACTTCCCAAAGAAACTCTGTATGAGCTCCTCTCCTCACCAGTTCCCTGCAGCTTCTCCCAGGAGCAGAGGCAGCAAGCACTCTCTTGTGTCTCTCCCAATAAATCTCCAGTGAGGTTTGTTGTGCCATGTGACTTTGTGGCATTCCTTGGCTCCAGACTGCCAGGATAACTTTCCCTTCACCTGCAATACTTACAAAAGGGAAACCTCTCCCCTCAGAGCTGTAATGCTTCCATACTTCTTTTGGAGAAGCCTTTCCCGAGCTGTAACACACGCATTGGGATTTCCTCCTCAGAACTGCAACAGTTGTATTAGGGAAAACTTGCCCCTCAGAGCTGTAACCCTAACACACTCTGGATCACTGTTGGCATTTCAAAAGAGTCACAGTCTCACTCTCAAGCCTCATTTCATAAGGACTTCCACTGGTTTTATGAAGTGATACAAAGTAACCTTTCCCCCTTTTGACTATAGCACTAGAAACCCTTAACTAAGAAAATTAGTTGCTAGCCAAGCAGAAACCTAAAGTGTGCAGTGCTATCAGCTTAGATTCCGTGCTTGCTTCAGAGGGAGAAGTTTGTAGAAAGTTTAACCTGAGTTTAACTGTTACTTACAGATAGAAGATGAAGGGTCATATAAGAAATCAAAGATGGAATGAGAAAAACCAATGTCTCAGTCTAGACCTGGAGAGGCTGGAAACCCGGGGAATTGCGTGGAGTTTAATTTTCAGCTTTAGAAGAACTCAAAACCTTCCTAATGTTATACTTTTGATTTGGTTTGGGAAACTTGCCAGCATTAAGCTGTTAGGTCTCAGGCACTGTGTATGTCCAGAAATGAGCACAACCTCAAATACAGAAGGGTTTCTGGTGATTAGATAAAAGCCACTATTCCTTAGGAACTTATGAAATGAGTTCCCCACTCTCCAAAAGGAGTCATTTTCCTTGCCTCTGAAAAAAAGGTATGACATGTACCTTTCGGAAGTGGAAATGGCGCCATGTTGGAAGTATGTAGCTAGGTTTAAAAAAAAGTTCAGGCATTCTAAGCAAAACTGGACCCAGAAATTTTGTGCTTAAGTACTATTCCTTCCTTTCTTTATTATTTCCACTTAACATGAGCGGAGATTTCACGAGTGCACTACACGGAAAGACGGGGGGGGGGGGGAACTAACTTCCGGCGATTAGCGGAACTGTTTCCATGGAGACAGCAGGGGCCTCAGACAGGTAAGATCTCGCGGCGCTTGGTCGGCGGAAGTGACACAACCTCCCTCCAGGCTTTAGTGGGTCGCCGGGCCCCTCCTCCTAGAGCGGCCGCCTTTTCCCGCGCGAGCTACCTCTGTTGCTTGGGCCACCAGCGGGGAAACATGGCGTCTGCTCTGGAGCAGTTCGTGAACAGTGTCCGTCAACTCTCAGCTCAAGGTGAGGCCTGGGCCGCAGGGCTGGGCCGGTATGCCCTGGCGCCGGTGCGGATGTTGGGACCGCCCTTAGCTCTAGACTCTCCTGGACCTGTTCAGGCCTTGGTACTTAGGGTGGAGCGCACGGCCGTGAGGAGCACTGCTCGTGCAGTCGGGCGCCGTAGTCCCTACCTTGGCCTTCCCCTGTCTCGGGCCCTGGAGACTTTTCCTTCCCCTCCCCCTTCCCCACCTCCCATCTCCCACCCCCTTTCGGGCCCCAGCCACGGTGCGCCGCTTGACAGTTTGGGGGCGTGACTTCCGCTAGGGGCATTCTGGAGCGCCCATTGGTCCCTTGGCCATCACTGGTTTTCGGTGGTTGGTTTAGTGTCCTATCCGTCCTGCCGGGCCACCCCCTGACCAGGCCTCTCTAGCGGCTGGAGGAGAATCTTTTCTAGGCTCCTTGGCTGGAAGGCTTGAGTCTTGGCTAGCCAGCAGCGCACGCTCTGAATCCTCCGCCCCTATTTTGGTCGTACCAAGCTCCAAGGGAGCTTTCAGTAGTCAGACTCCATTTCTAGGGCGTACATTTGTTACTTTATTCCCTCCTTAATTTACATACCATCTGGTCCATTCATCTCTTCACTTGAACACACATAATCTTGAGCCAGAAGAATGTGCTCTCTCCTTAATAGAGTTAAGGGAATTGAGTGGAGAAAGCATGTAAAAATGCTTTTGATATCTGGAAATTCCTTGAGGTTAGGCTCATTTCTTCATTTGTAAAAAAGGAGAGGTATGTGGTGTGTCCTGGGAGTTGTCCACCTAACTACTGTAAGGTTTAAATGATGAAACCATGCAAAATAAATAGTAATTCTCGTTTTCCTTATCAGTGATAGACTTAAGCTCACAGGCCAGTTACATACTTCTGAGTGATTTTTTTTTTCTTAAATAAATCATTCATACATACCATACAAGTAGATTTAGTTAAGTGTGAGTATGGGAGTGCACTCCTTTAATCCCATAATTTGGAGGCAGAGGTAGGTGGATCCCTTGAGTTCAAGGCCGGCCAGCACTACACAATGAGACCCTTTTCTCTAAGTTAATGAAGTAGGGCTGGAGAACAGCTCTCAGCATATACTACTTTTTTAAAGGACCTGACTTCAGTTCCTAGCATCGTTAGTGAACACCCAGCATCTTATACCACCAGCTTCAAAGAATCCAAAACCCAACATCCTCTTCAGTCTCCTTGGGTACCTTCACTTCCATGCACATACCCACATACAGATACAGACACAAAATTAAAATTACAGTAAAATTAATTATAGAACAACTATACAAATGGGTTCCTATGCAGCTGTGGAAAGAAAAGTGGATATACTTTTTGTGAACTGAAAAGGAATCTGAGGTCAATCATTAAATAGCAGAAAGATGCTTAGTAGTGTACACAGCACAGTGCCATCTATGTGAATCAATAGAAAGACTGCATACATACACGGGCAAGCATTCCTATACATGTGGTCTGTCTTTAGAAGGACCCTTAAGACATTCATTGGTAATACTGTGTTGCTTCTGAGAAAAGAATGAGGATAGCTGGAGTATAGAATCTCGATGAAGGAGGTTTCTATTTGGTTTTGTAGACATACTGTCTGTAAACATGCACTCGTGTTTTTGTTTGCATTGGAGCTAGGGTCTCACTATGTAATCCTGCTGGTGGGGTATTTACAGAGACCCACCTGCCTTTGCCTCCTAGCCACACTATGATGCCATTAAATGGAACTTTTGTTTTTTTGTTTTTAAAGGTTTGGAGATTAATCCAAGGAGTTATTTCTGAGCTGCTCAGTAGACCCTTACATGTGCATTTATTTTGAATTACCTGGTCACCACAGTCCCTTGTAGTACATTGAGGGCACAGAAGAGGTGGATAGTGAGTCAGGGAACAGAGTGTGGTGAGGGCAGAGAGAAGGCCTAAGTTGATGAGTGACCAGGAGGTGAGTCAGTAGAAACCAGTTAAGTTGGCTCTGGAAACTGAGCTGGAGTGTTTGAATTTCTTAAAGCCTTTGGTGTAATTCGATTGAGTTTGCATACTATGAAGTAGAATTTGGAAAAATGGCATACGTATATACCATTTAGAAGACATATCAAGCAGTCCATACAAGAACTGATAATGTTCTGAACTAAGACAGGAAAGGGAAAGGAGTGGAGCTGAGGAACTTGCGGCATAACTTAAGTCCTGTTTGGTTCTGAGAAAGACAGTGACGATGATTTGTAAACTTCTGGCTTTGGGAACTGCAGACGCTTTCTGGACACCAGAGGGAATTGGGAGGTATAGTATTTCCTCTGACTAGTTTTGAGGCAGGGACAAGTTGTTTGTTCCTGTCCTAGTCTTAGAGGAAGACGTAACAAATCATCTAAGCATTTGAGAAGGAAGTCTGATTAGAGTTCTTAATTTGGTTAGTACCCTAACTGAATTTGAGTGTTCTGTTTTGCAGGGCAAATGACTCAGCTTTGTGAGCTCATCAACAAGAGTGGAGAACTCCTTGCGAAGAACTTGTCCCACTTGGACACTGTGCTTGGGGCTTTAGATGTTCAAGAACACTCTTTGGGTGTCCTTGCTGTTCTGTAAGGGGCATTTTTTTTCTTGTATAGGTTTGTGCTTGTTACAGTCTGTGTTTTCTAGTGTGTGTGCGTGTGTTCCAGCAAATTGTTGCTTATTACTATATTTTGTTCAGTTCCATGCCTTTTGTCTGTTTGGAGACAGGATCTTTCTATAGCCCTGGCTGTCCTAGAACTCACTTTGTGTAGACCACGTTGACCCCAAACTAAAGAGATTCACCTGTCTCTGAGTGCTGGGATTAAAGGTGTGCACCACTACATCTGACACCAGTTTTATAATTTTTTGAAAGATTTATTAATTTTAAGTGAATGAGTATTTTGCTTGCATGTATCCATGTATACCACATACATTTCTGGAGTGCACAAAAGTCAGAAGAGGGTTTTGGACACCTCTGAAACTGGAGTTATGGGTGGTTATGAGCCATCATATGGGTTCTGGGTCCTAGCCCAGGCTCTCTGCAAGAGGAACAAGTTCTCTTAACTGCAGAGTGAATGATACAGCTTCTAATATCATTTTGATTCATTGTATGTATGTACAAATTCGAATTTTTTTAATTTTTTGTTGTTTTTTAAGACAGGGTTTCTCTGTATAGCCCTCGCTGTCCTGAACCAGGCTGGTTTAAGATTTTTTTTTTAATTTATATGTTTGTGTTGTGGGGTGCCCTTAGAGAACAGAAGAGGAGCTGAAGTTACAGGCAGCTGTGAGCCACCTGATGTTGGTGCTGGGAACTGAACTAGGAACTGTCCTTTGCAAGGACAGCGGTGTTCTTAATCTCTGAGCCGTCTTGCTCCTTGGAAATTTCTTTTAAAAAAACAGCTAGGCGTTATAATTTGCGTTTATCTCAATATTATGTTCATGTGATTCAGAGGCTTGGCCATGTTTTCTAACTTTGAAAGCAGATATGTAATATTATAGAGTAGGATACAGTGGTCTACAGTTAGTAATGTATCTGACAACCTGGCGCAGATTTCCAAATCTGTTGTAACGTGAGTTCCTTGTAACAATGTCTGAACAGAATTTGTTTTGCTGTAGTGTATGTAGAACATATAAATGGGGTTGTTGTCATGGCATTTAAAATAGTAAACATCTGGCCCTGGTCACATTAGGAATTCTGAGACAAAGGTGTATTTTTTTCTTACTGATATGAAAGAGCAGATAATATGTATATTTTATATACACATATACTTACACACACATACATGTCACATACTTTTTACAAGTATTTATTGGTGTGTGTCTACATCCACATGCAGAGGTCAGAGACAACTTGTAGGAATTGGTTTTTTCCTACCATGTGGGTTTCCGGGATCAACCTCAAGTCGTCAACCTGGCCATAAGCACTCTTACCCTCTGAGCCAGCTCCCCAGCTCAGAAAGCTTTTCTTTTCTTCTTTTTTTTCCTCTGAGACAGGATTTCAGCATTCAACACAGGCCAGTCCTGGACTCACCATCTTACTGCCTTAGCCTCCCTAGTGCTAATGCCTGCAGCCATGAAAACATTTGATACTCCATAGTGTCTCACCGTTGTATATTAGTCATGTGCAAATATTGCATGCAAAGAACCTGGAGCATGTGTCTAAAGCCTTGTTTCAATCCATGATCTTTCACTTACAGAATGTGGAGCCCTGCACTGCTGCTTTTTAAAATAGAAATCACAATGCTTGTTAACTGTTGTGAAATTGTTTCTGGCACATCTTTGTAATTACAAAGTAAAAAGTGACATTGTTAAGTAGTGACATTGTTAAGTACACTGCTGTGTAGTCCAGCAGCCCTCAACCTTTGTGATGCTGTGACCTTTAATACAGGGTCTCCTATTGTGACCCCAACCATAAAGTAATTTTCCTTGCTACTTCGTAAGTATAATTTTGCTACTGCTATGAACCATAATATTTTTGGAGACAGAGGTTTGCCAAAGGGTAGACACCCACACACATCCACAGGTTGGGAATTGCTGATATAGATGAAATAAAAGACGGAGAAACCATCATTTTATTTTATAAATTAATTTCAGTAGTTACTGTTTTTAAAAAATCACAACATTTACTTTAATGCAGTGTTCTAGTAGTGGCAGCTTTCTCTCCTGAGATTCTCTGCAAGCCCTGCTGAAAGTGTCTCATGGCAGTTGATGGCACTGTCTGCCCTTTAGTCAGGATGGGTCATCTGAATGTTCCCTGTTCTATCTACTTCTCTCTTGTTTTGTCTGTCAGCTAGTTCTTTCAGTATTCCAAGTAGAAATCCAGCTAGCCACAGCATCTTGACCCTAAGCTGCTTCCTTAGCCTCCCACTACACCCCCACTCTCTTCGCTTTATTTGAGTACATTCTACCCCAAACAGGAAAAGCAACAGATTCTTCTTTTAAAAAATGTTTATTTTTTTTATATGGAGATGCACACATGTCTCACATGTATAGAGGTTAGAGGACAACTTGCTCACTAGAGTTGGTTTCCTTCCAATATGTTACTCTTGAGGACCAAACTCTGGTTGTCTGGCTTGGCTGCAGATGCCTTTACTGGTGAACACTTCACCAGCCCTAAGCACCTGATTTTTAACCAAATAAATGTCCTGACCACACTGGGGTTAAAAGAAGAGGAAGAAGCTGAGCATGCTGACACCTTTAATCCACGCACTTGGGAGGCAGAGGCAGGCAGGGCCTTTGTGAGTTCCTGGCTAGCCTGGTCTACATAAGTGAGTTCTAGGACATACTGGGCTATGTAAAGAGACTCTTTCAAAAAAACAAAAAAGGTTTTTATTATGATTATTGTCCTCTTTTAAGTATATTTTCCTTAATCTCTATATCTTTGTTTTGTACTGTAAAGGGGAAAAAAAATAGAAACAGGCCAGGAAAATTCGGTGGACTCTGATACTTAATTTTTTAAAAAGATAATCTTTATTGTGTATGAATGTTTTGGCTGTATGCATGTATGTGTACCACATGTTTACTTGGTTCCTGAAGAGATCAAAAGATGGTGTCAGATCTCCCCAAAAATGAAGTTACAGTTAGAAGCCATCATATAGGTGCTGGGAATTGGACCCAGGTCTGTTTCAAGAGCAACAAGGGCTTTTAACCACTGAGCCATCTCTCCAGCCCTGTGGCAGTTAATTTCAGAGGCCGAGGGATGTGAAACTTGAGCTGTTTTTATTCTTTACTGTACGAGATGCAAGATTACTGACTCTTTTTCTCCCCATTCTAGGTTTGTGAAGTTTTCAATGCCCAGTGTTCCTGACTTTGAGACACTGTTCTCACAGGTTCAGCTTTTCATTAGTACTTGTAATGGCGAGCACATTCGATACGCAACAGATACGTGTAAGCTAATAATATTTCTTCTTTTCCTGAATATATTTTCCTTTGCAGTGTTTATATTTTCAATATTTTGTTATTGTTTTTGTTATTGTTGGATCTAGTTGCTGGGCTTTGCCATCAACTAACAAATGCACTTGTGGAAAGAAAACAGGTAAGAAATATTCAAGTTATTCAAGTTTTGTTACAATGTGTGTTTGACTCATGAACTAGTCTAGAAAAGGCTAGGTCACTACTCAGCATCCCAGTACTTACATATGTGTGCTTCCTTGAGAGCAGCTGTTGGCTATATGTGAGGCCCCCAGGAGGTGACTGGTAGTGCTGGTTATTTTGAAACTACAAGTCTGGGCTGGAGGTATGGCTCAGTGGGAGAGCAGCTGCTTGCCATGTATGAAGTACTTGGTTCCATGCCGGCACTGGAAGAAGAAAAAAACTAAAAAACTACCAGTGCCTTTGTGTTATAATGATGCTATTTCTTGGGTTTTTTTTTTTTTTTTCTTTTAGCTTTTAATTATGATGATTTCACCTTCTAGAACACTGCAAGAATCACATGACGATGTCTTAGGTGCCCTTGACTTAGGTTCTCCCCGTGATAGTGTTTCATGGCATCGTTGGAAAGTAATTGTAGACATGTTTTCTTTGTCCTAAATACTTCAATGGGTGCCTTCTACATTCTGGTGTAGACCACAGTGAAGATGGTCAACATCTGGAAATGGATGTTAAGATAATGCTCAACAAAATCACAGTTTGGCCAGATGTGGCCAGGTAGATGATTGATGTTCTCTATAGAAAGCAGACATCAGCACGTAGGTGGATACATTGATGTTTCTCTTTAGTTGTCTGTCACCTGGAAAGGTTTTTAGACTTTGCCTTTGGTGATGCTGGCACAAATTATAGTTTGTGTGTTTCTTTTTGATTGAGAAGTGAAAGGAAAGAGGCAGTAAGCAGAAGGAGCTTTGTTTTGGTATTCTTTAGGAATGCTAAATAATTTGGTTAAAACCTGTGGGGCTGAAGAGATGGTTCAGTGGTTAAAAGCACTGGCTGAGGGCACCAGGCCTTCATCTAGTGCATAGACATACATGCAGGCAGAACCCGTGTTTGTATGTGTGTGTATGTTTAAAAAAAAATAAAAGGCTGAGTAACCCCAGCAGTTGGAAAATAGAGGCAGGAAGTTTATGAGTTCAAGGTCATCCTCAGCTACATGTCTAGTTCAAGATTAAACTGGGCTACATGATACCCCGTGTCTTAGGGTTTTACTGCTGTGAACAGACACCATGACCAGGGCAACTCTTATAAGGACAATATTTAATTGGGGCTGGCTTACAGGTTCAGAGGTTCAATCCATTATCATCAAGGCAGGAGCATGGCAGTGTCTAGACAGGCATAATGCAGTAGGCAGAGCTGAGAGTTCTCGATCTTTATCTGAAGACTACTAGCAGAATACTGAACTTCCAGGCAGCTAGGACTGGGGTCTTAAAGCCACTACCACAGTGACACACCTACTCCAACAGGGCCACACCCTCTAATAGTGCCACTTCTTGGGCTGAGTATATACAACCATTACACCCTGTCTTGGGATGGGAGATACAATTATGTCTCTTTCTGAGTATTGAGAGGAAAGCTATTACCAGCCAGCCTCTTCTTTATTGAAAGAGCTGTTAGCCAGGTGTCAGTGGTGGTAGTAGTGTAATCTCAGCACTTGGGAAGGAGAGGCAGGTGGATCTCTATAAGTTGGAGGCCAGCCTGGAAAACAGAGTGAGTTCCAGGACAGTCAAGCCTACACAGAAAAACTCTTATCTCCAAAACCCATCCCCCCCCCCCCCACCGGAAAAAAAAGCTATAAAGTTATATAGGTATTTTATAGCTTCATCTTCTGATCTTCAGAGAGTTAGGTCTCACTTGAGGCTGAGTACTGTTGTTTATAATTGGGGGCAGGAAACTGTTTGCTTATGAAATGTGGTTATTATTCAGTGGCTGTTTACTCTTAAGGGCTAATACTCCACCTGCACCGTCATTCACAAGCTTAACTTCTTAGCTACAGCACTAATTTGTGGTAAATGATGCAGAAAAATTCTCTTTGTTTAATAATTAGGAAAGTACTCTAGTTTTGTATACATATGTGTGCACATGTGTGCACATGCAATGTATGTGGAGGTCACAGGCTGACATTGGGTGTCTTCTTCATTCACTCTGCCTTGTTTTTGAGACAGAGTCTCTGACAAATCTAGAGGTCTTTGGTTGTCTAGACCCGCTAGCCAGCAAGCCAGGGAGATCCTCCCTCTATCTCTGGCTCTTCAGTTCTGGAATGCTGGGTGCACACTGCCACATCTGCTTGAACATGGGTTCTGGAGACTGAACACAGATCCTGATACTTACATGGCAAGTACTTCACCAGCTGAGCCATCTCTCTAGCCTCAAGAAAAGAATACAGTTTATTAGTGATAGTCATTGTAAAAGAAAAAAAAGGTTTGCATTTCAAGTATGATACTGAAATCATCTAAATATTCCAAGAAACATACTAACGCCTTTTGTGACTGAGTAGACACAGACATTTCCTGACATGATATGGAAAGCTTACTGCTCTGGAAGGAACCTATCAATTAGTGTTGTTTTTTATTTGTAAGTGACAACATAAGATCCAATGTGCTGCCAACTTTGAGAACTTATCTGAAAGAGATGTCATTTCTGACAGCCTCTTCGAGGAATTGGCATCCTTAAGCAAGCCATAGACAAGATGCAGATGAATACAAACCAGCTGACCTCAGTACATGCCGATCTCTGCCAGGTATGAAACCAAAGTTTGTGATTCTCACGCTCAGAGATGTGAGGCTGTTCATGGACTTGCCCAACCAGATAATGGGTGGAGGTGGTGCTGTAGAGCTGTAGAGTGGGGCTTACGAAAGGATCATTGTAATGGTTGTAGCATTTTTTTGAAATTTAAGTCATTTTCTGTTAAATAAATTGTGGAACTTAAGAGTAAAAACACAGGCAACTTTTTATGTCTTAAAGCATTATTTACTGCCACGCAGTGGTGGCGCACACCTTTAATCCCAGCACTTGGGGGCAGAGGCAGGTGGATTTCTGAGTTCGAGGCCAGCCTGGTCTACAGAGTGAGTTCCAGGACAGCCAGGGTGACACAGAGAAACCCTGACTCAAAAAACCAAAAAAAGAAAAAAAAAAACAAACCCACCATTATTTATTTATTTATCTTATGCTGAGTAGTTCAAAATCCGAAAGACTCCCCAAAAGTGAGGCTATATGATGATGTCTCCCTTACTGTTTCCAGAGGCAGTTCTCGTCAGAGAAAACCCATGTTAGTACTTCTTGTGCATTTCTTCTACAGATACTTTGTACATGATAGCGTGTGTGTGTGTGTGTGTGTGTGTGTGTGTGTGTGTGTGTGTGTGTGTGTGTGTACATTTTCTTTAAAAAAAAAAAAAAAGCCCACAAATCCCAATACATTTATGTGAATTTTCATGTGTCTTACCTTTTCCTATTTGGTGCATCTTGGAGGTGAGTCTGACCTGTGTTATGTCACACCTTATTCTGTAATCTGAGTTGGTCTCACTGGAGCTAGACTGAAATGTTTCATGGTGTGGACTGCCTCGGACACCTGTTCCGTTGTCTTATTCATCTTTCCCAGTGCTTTCCTGACAGCGATAGTGTATACTTAATTTTATTTTACTTTATTATTGTTACTGTTTATTTGGTTGGTTTTTTTGAGATAAGGCCTCTCTACTTAAGCCCTAGCTGTCCTGGAATTCATGTAGATAGACTAGTCTGGCCTCAAACTCACAGAGATCGCCTGCCTCTGCTTTCAAGTGCTGGGATTAAAGGCATTCGTACAGTGCAATGCCTAGTTATAGCTAATTTTTTTAAATTCACTTTTCATCCCAATCACTGCCATTATACCTAATTTTTAAAAGTGGGCTGTGGGTGAGTTTGCAGACACCACTGTTGTATGGTTTTGATGCATCACTTGTGTGCTTGCTTTTTGTACTTGCACACTTTTTTATATATTTACCTGAAAGTTTCAGTTTGAGAGTTAATTTTTAAAAAAATTCTTCACTTTAGATCTTACCATCTGGGTCTAATTTTTAATTTTGTTTTGAGTTTTTGTTGGTTTGCTTTTGTTTTTTCCCCTAAGAGAGGATCTCTTTGTGTAAGCTCTGAAAATGAAGCTGGCCTAGAACTCAGATCACCTGCATCAGTCAGCCTCCCATCAGTCAGCTGGGACTAAGGGCGTAGGCACCAAGCCCTGCCTGACACTGTCTGTTTTTGTTTCACTGAGCCAGTGAATTGAAAGCGGACAGTTTTGTTTACTTGTCCAGAAACTCGTGAGTGCTGGGTGGGTTCTGCACTGTGTCCATGGAATTCTGATTCTCAGTTTATTTGTGGTTTGCTCTACCTTAGTGTTAGTTTTTGTCTGTAGCCCAGGCTGGTCTTGAATTTGCAGCAGCTCTGCTTCAGCTGCCTGAGTGTCAAGGATTATAGGTATGAGTGACCACACCCAGCAGGAAGTGTTCTTTTATTCTAGATGGTTAAGAAAATGGAATAATGTATTAATATTTATGTTACTAATCATCTGTGAAGCAAAACAGTATTATCTTAAAATTTTGGAATCTAATTTTTTTTCTAAAACCTGCCATAGTGAAATGTACTCAATACAAATTTCTTTATAGCTTTGTTTACTAGCGAAGTGCTTTAAGCCTGCCCTTCCGTATCTTGATGTGGATATGATGGATATCTGTAAAGAGAATGGAGCCTATGATGCAAAACATTTCCTGTGCTACTACTATTATGGAGGGATGATCTATACGGGGCTGAAGAACTTTGAAAGAGCACTGTACTTTTATGAGCAGGTAATGAGTTTTCTGAAGTTGTGGTTGGTTCTGAACTTGTGTGATCCAAACAGACAGCCAGTGTTACTGATTCATACATACTAGGAGAGCTAAGGTTGAAAGACAGGCAGAGCCCTCATAATTGCACATAGGCTTGCAAAATGAGTCGCTTTGAAAAAGAGTTTGGCAGTTAAGATAAAACTCAAGATGTGGGGATACAGTTTAGTGAAAGAGTGTTTACCTTACTTGTTCAGGGTCCTCGGTTGAATACTAATCCCAAAAACCAAATACAAAAACAATTACAATATTAAGCATGTGGCCTAGCAGTTTTACTTCTAAAATTATATTCAAGAGAAATAAAAACACTGTCCATGTAAAAACATGTAGAACCAGAAAGTAGGAATAACTTAGAATAATCTTCAACTAACTGAAGAATGGATAATTTATGTCCACACAATGAGATCATTTTCAGCCATATAAAGGAGAGGTACTGACCTCAGAGCTCGAACACTTGTTAAAGAAGTCAGTCACAAAGGATCACATATTTATGATGCCTTTTATTGTCTAGAACAGATAAGTCCAGAGACAGAAGGCAGAGTGTGGTTCTGTGAAGAAAGTAAAAAGTGGCTGCTTATGAGTGGAGGGTCTTTCTGAGGGATTGAGATGTTGTGGATGAGGTAATGACGATAGTATTGCAGCCCAGCAAATGTAGTGGGAACCACCGAGTGACATACTTCAAAGATACGAAGTTCGTACTCTGAGTTATATTTCAGTAACGCTGCCACAAGCCACGAATGCTGACATCCTCAGGTTCTCACTAGGTACTTAAGTTCCGGGGCAGCCCTGGCCTATCCAGCAAGTGTTTATCTCAGAAATAAACAAAACAGTGAAAGCTTAGCTGGAGGGAAAACACAATGCTCCCCAGTGTTCCCAGGATAAGGCTTCTCCATCACACTTGGGGATAAGCTGACCTCTATAGTTTCCCTACTGCAGGACACTTGACTGCATAATTTGTAGTAGTAGAGGACTGTTTACACCCTTCCTGGTTGGTTGGTTTGTTTGTTTGTTTGTTTGTTTGTTTGTTTGTTTTAACCTTATAACAAATAATGGCTCAACAGGTAAAGGCATTTGCCCAGCCTCCCGACTGGAGTTTGATCCTAGAAACCCACATAATGAAAAGAGATAGCATTCTCTCAAATATTCACTGGTGTTTGTATATACAGGTGCCCACACACTGTGAAGAAATAGATGGAATAAAACACGTTAATAGTAATGGACGTTTGAGTTACTGTTTTACAATTAAAGTTTAAAGTGATGCCTGTGGTCAGCTGGCATTCCTGCTGTGCTGTGCTGTGCCGTATGTATCTTGACACTGCTGTCTTCTCTTGCTCAGGCTATAACTACTCCTGCCATGGCCGTCAGCCATATCATGTTGGAATCATATAAAAAGTATATTTTAGTGTCTTTGATATTACTTGGCAAAGTACAACAGCTGCCTAAGTACACCTCTCAAATTGTGGGTAGATTTATTAAGGTAGGTTTTTAAAATAAAAGTGATTTTCTTACATTTTGTATTAATTTGTATATAAAGACATTGTGACAATACAGTCTTATAATTTTATTTTATGGTGGTTTAGCGTGGATTGTCTAAGGAAGTCCAGGAGTCCACACTAGTCTGTTGTAGTCTGTGTGCACTCTGTCTCCCTTGTTAGTCGTAGTTGTTCTCGGGAGCCTGTTTCCAGACAGTAGGTGTTTAAGCTCTTGCAGGGGTTGGGGTTACTGGTTGTATTTCTTTATTATGTTTTAGTCAAAATACTGAAAACAGCTACGATTTGATTGAACTTTAACGTATTTAAGTGTTGGGCGTCTTACTGAAGTTCTGGTTAACTACTGTCTAGTTCCAGTTCCCTGGCAGCCAAACTTTGGGACAACATTTAAAAAAACAAAACAGTGAGACATTTTTGTTTTTGTTTTTGTTTTTCTGGTTTTTGTTTTTAAGTGCTGCGTATAGAGAGGGCTGGGGAGCTAGCATAGTTGATGAAGTGCTTGCTTGAGTTTGGTTCTAGAACACATGTGAAAAGTTGAGCTAGGTGAAAACAAGTGGATCTTGGGGCTCACTGACTACAGAGTGTCCCAGGTCCTGGTGAGATGTTCTGTGTCAAAAAACAGGTGGATGAAGCCAGGTAGTGGTGGCGGTGGCAGTGGTAGCAGCAGTAGCAGTGGTAGCAGTAGCACCAGAGAGGCAGAGGCAGATGAATCTGAATTCAAGGTCAGCCTAGTCTACAGAGCAAGAGCCAGAGCTACACAGAGAAAAGCTGTTTCAAGGGGGAAAAAAAAAAAAAGGTAGACCTCTGGTATTTGGATAATATATGTTGGCCGGGGGCATAGCACAGGCCTAGCGTGCTCAAGATCCTAGGTTCAGTCCCCAGCACTGCAAAAGTGGGTAAATACCTCATGATCATGAATTTCTTTTTAAATTGAGCAGTTAGAATGAGTTATCATAGTAATGTCACTATCAATACTAATTTTAAGACCCAGCTGCAGTGGTGTACATTTTTAATTCTAGTACTAAGGAGGCATAGGCAGGCAGAGCTCCCATGAGTTTGAAGCCAGCCTGGTCTACCTAGTAAGTTCCAGGATAGCTGGTGCTCCACAGAGAGACCCTGTCTCAAGAAAAGAAACAAAAAGACTGTTATTGTTTTAGTGATGTAAGTCTTGTATCATATTGTTAGTTGACAGATGGCCACCTGCACTTTGCCTGAGAGCTCCTTGTGGCTTTCAAGACTCTTGACTTCCATGTCTCCTCATGAGGGGGAAGGCAGTTAAAAGTGATGGGTGGGAATCTGTTAAGGCAGCCATACTCAGAAAACCATAGAAAGCTGCTATTCTATTGGCTCCTGAGCAGCCAGTAGACCTGCTGTAGGAGGAATGCCTTTGTAGAGTAATTGTCTTCATAGCTCAGGCACTACTCCTAAGAATTAGTTAGCTACAGGAATGTGCCTATTAGGAACAAGACTAGTCAAGGTGCGTTTGAATCCGTTTCTGCCTGAAGGTAGTGCTCTGACTCTTTCACAGTTCGGCTCTCTGTCCCGCTCCTGAAGGAAAGGGCAATTGTCCATGTTGGCAAAGGCCAGTTGGCAATAATGAAGATTTTTGCCAGTACAAAAACACAGAACCACTGATAGAGAAAAAAATGTGTGTTTTCAATGAATTATTGATAATAAATTATTCCATAGTGAATTTCTGTCCTTGGTTTTGAAAACCAGGATTTGTGTTGGGTAAAGTAGCATTATGGTAATATGCAATGTATTTTCTGAGAATATACTGCTATAATTTTTTTTCTCACCTTAAACATTTAGCCTCTCAGCAATGCTTACCATGAGTTAGCACAAGTTTATTCAACCAACAACCCGTCTGAGCTGCGGAACCTGGTGACCAAGCACAGTGAGACGTTCACTCGAGACAACAACATGGGCCTGGTAAAGCAGTGCTTGTCGTCTCTCTACAAGAAGAACATCCAGAGGCTGACCAAGGTGAGGCACAGGCTGCCCCCATGGCCACTCTGGCTCTTCTTGGACCTGGTGTCCCTTTCTTTTCATCTTGAGCACACAGGAAGCAGGTACAGGATAAAGTGGCAGCGTTTCTACACTAAGAGGGAATCTGCTGCAGCTGGGTTCTTAGAAAGAGTTTGATTGATACCTTTTGGTCTTTTCAGGGCTAGAGCAGGGTATTTGAGAAGAGGAGCAGGTGAAGAGGAAGAAAGGTAGGAGATACGGCTACACTGGGAGGCAGACAGGTAGCCCTGAAGGGTGGTCAGTTCCAAGTGCGGAGTCATGTGTGGCTAGTGACCGCCGGCCTCAACTCTCAGGCTGGGCGAGCTCTGCTTTGACGTGAGAACTGACGTTACCATGTAGGCCACAGCTAGACAGGCCATGTGTGCTTAAGTTGTAGGAGGTAAGGGAGTTTTTATTTATTTGCACAGGATCTTCCTATGTTGCCCAGATGGACCTTAAACTCATGATCCTCCTGCCTCCTGTCCAGAGTGCTAGAGTTACAGGCGTGTGTCACCATGTCCTGCTCTTCATTTTTATGTTCAGAGTTTCTGATGATGACAAGTGCCTGCTGGGTCTGTGGCATGTGCATGTAGTCCTAGCACTGGGAATTCTGAAGGAGGATTCTTAAGGCTAGTCCAAGCAGTGTTACAAGACTGACTCAAGAGGAGAAAAAAAATAAGAAATAGACTTTTTATTAAGTGTTTGGCCTGTAAAGCGAAACATAAATTAAATCCCTTCTTTAAAAGGTGTATGCTGCAAGTAATAGGAATTTTACTAAGAGAAGCTTATGTAGCATTTGACTTTTGGGTAAAGAAGCTGCTCACAGCCTGGCAGTGACGACTGGTGAGGTGATGGGGATCCCAATGTTCCCAGACTTGTGCCCACATCATTAGTAGGAAATCAGGCTGTAGCCAGGATGCCCGTCTGGTGATGACGGCAGGAAATGTGATGAATACTGAAGGAGGGGAGAGAGGGAGTGGGTGAAGATGAACAGGCCATTGAGAAGATGGGGCATGGAGGAGAAGAGGGACGGGGTCTAGAAAGAACAAGAAACAGCTTCCTGACTAAAAGAGAAACCAGCAAAAAATTAGTAAGAAGTCAGTTTGTAAGGAAAATGAAGAATGTGACAAAGAAAAACAACTCAGGAAAGTTCTACAACAAACGTAACCTGTCAACTAGACAGATCAGCTTTAGAATCTAATGTGATTGGATATGCTAGCATATGCCTGTGATCCACAGCACTTGGAATGCAGAGGTAAGCAGATCTCTGAGTTCAAGGCCAGTCTAGTATACATAGAGTTGCAGGCTAGCCAGAGCTACATAGTGAGATCCTGTCTCAAAACCAAGAAGTCAGTCTAATACATGCAGGCATTGCTATGAAAATCGTCAGCCATAGTTTAATATTTTGAAATAGTTAACAGCTTGTACTTCTGAGCTAGCAGTAAAATAAAACGTGTCTTGTAGTTTAGATAGGGTAATCCAGAACAAAATAAGCACACAAATATAAAAATAAAGAAAAAAGAAATTGACCAAATAAACAGGTTCCTAAGGTGGTCTGGCCAGAGCTGAGGCAAGCAGCTTATTCATTGTGTCCTGGGTCGTTCATGGTCCAGCTCATGGTAGGTGATAACATACTGAGTTTCTCTGCGCTGTTCAGGGCATCTAGGAGAGGACCACAATAAAGTGAGGTAGGCGGGGCAGTGTCTTACCCAAAGGGTAAGTCTCTGGTGGTAATAACTACACTTGACCTCAGGTCCTAGTGCCAGAGTAATAGTGGAAAAAGAAAAAGAAGTTTCTAGTCAAATGAAGCCTCTTCCTTACTAGCAAGTCAGAAAGAAGCTGTTCATAGAAGCCTCAGCAGATAGACTGTGTGTGTTGATGTTTGTGATGGGATCTCTTGTCTCAAGGTGGCCAGGGACTAGGGCCGTTGCGAGTTTTATCTGCTTCATCCATTGTAGAGAGGTTACTTTCTGTCACTGTTTGGAGGTTAGTTGGTTGGTTGGTTAGTTTTGAGACAAAATGTTACTGTGTAACCCTTTATGGCCTAGAACTTGCCCATCGAGCCAGGCTAGCCTTGAACTCACAGAGATCCATCTGTCTGTCCTGTCTCCTGAGTGCTGGGATTAAAGGTTCATTCAGTCATGCCTGGCTGTGTATTAGATTTTAGATTCCTCTCATGTCTCTTCTGTGTGTGTTTGTGAAGATTTGTAATTAGGAGCATACTGTTCTCCTGCTCTTCTCCTCAGTATGTCCTGATCCTCTTTCCTTGGCAACCTAAGCCTGTATCATGGATACTTAACTTCAAGTACTCTCTCACTAGCCCCAGTGGAAATGCATTACTCACATTTTCCTAATGATGTTAGGATGGACATTTTCCCTGTGATGAATGTCCTTTTTTGGTTTCCTTTTTGACATTTGAATAGTCCTTGATCTTCTGATTTCTGAAACTTGATCTGTTTCTTACTCATGAAAATGCTGCATGTGTGTAGGAAACTGCGTGTCTCATTACTCTGCCAGAGAGTAACAGCTAAGATCACTGGTTTCTTCATTTCAAGTCGCTTAAAAAGTTGTGTGTCTCTGTGTGTGTGTGTGTGTGTGTGTGTGTGTGTGTGTGTGTGTGTGTACATGCGTGCACATGCGTGCGCACATCAGTGTGAAGCAGAGAACAATACATGGGAACCAGTTGTCTCCCTCTACCATTAGGATATGGGGATTGAACTCAAGTTGTCAGACTGGCTGCAGGCACTTGTACTCAGTGAGCTGTCTGCTCAGCAGCAAGTCATTTTCACGAAGAAAATTTTATTTTATGTAGCAATGGAAAGTATACTGAACGCATTTAGTTCATACCTTTTTTTTCATTTCTACATGTGATTTACTTCTGACTTTCAGACCTTTTTAACACTATCATTACAAGATATGGCAAGCCGTGTACAGTTATCTGGACCTCAGGAGGCAGAAAAATATGTTCTACACATGGTGAGTGTATTTTAAATTTTTTAACTAGTAGATATTTATTTATTTATTTATTTATTTATTTATTTATTTATTTATTTATTT